>CM055126.1:161134693-161705334 GCA_029206835.1 Rana muscosa | reverse complement strand
AACCAGACAAATTTTCAGCTTTCGGTGCTCTCACATTTTGAATGACAATTACTCAGTCATAGAACACTGTATCCATATGAAATTTTTGTCCTTTTTTTCACACAAATAGAGCTTTCTTTTGGTGGTATTTAATCACTGTTGGGTTTTTTATTTTTTGCGCTATAAGAGAAAAAAGACTGAAAATTTTGTAAAAAAATGAATTTTTCTTTGTTTCCGTTATAAAATTTTGCAAATTAGTATTTTTTCTTCATAAATTTTGGCCAAAATTTATACTGCTACATATCTTTGGTAAAAATAAGTACAAATTGGTGCATATTTTTTGGTCTTTGTGAAAGTTATAGAGTCCACAAGCTATGGTGCCAATATCTGAAAATTGATCACACCTGAAGTACTGACGGCCTATCTCATTTCTTGAGACCCTAACATGCCAGAAAAGTACAAATACCCCCCAAATGACCCCTTTTTGGAAAGAAAACATTCCAAGGTATTTAGAAAGGAGTCATTGTGAGTTTTTGAAGTTGTCATTTTTTCCCACAATTCTTTGCAAAATCAAGATTTTTTTTTTCTTTTTTTTTTTTCACAAAATTGTCATATTAGCAGGTTATTTCTCACACCCAGCATATGCATACCACGAATTACACCCCAAAACACATTCTGCTATTCCTCCCGAGTATGGCGATACCACATGTGTGAGACTTTTACACAGCGTGGCCACATACAGAGGCCCAACATGCAGGGAGCACCTTCAGGCGTTCTGGAGCACCCAGGCCAATTCTGACATTTCTCTCCTACATGTAAAAATCATCATTTGTTTGCTAGAAAATTACATAGAACCCCAAAACATTATATATGTTTTTTTAGCAAAGACCTTAAAGAATATAATGGCGGTCGTTGCAACTTTTTATCTTGCACGTTATTTGCGCAGAATTTTCTAACGCGTTTTTTACGTAAAAAAACTGTTTTGTGCTTAAAAGAAAAAAAAACAGTAAAGTTAGCCCAATGTTTTTGCATAATGTGAAAGATGAAGTTACGCTGAGTAAATAGATACCTAACATGTCACCCTTCAAAATTGCACACGCTCGTAGAATGGCGCCAAACTTCGCTACTTAAAAATCCCCATAGGCAACGCTTTTAAATATTTTTACTGGTTAGATGTTTTAAGTTACAGAGGAGGTCTAGGGCCAAAATTATTGCTCTCGCGCTAACGTTCGCAGAGATACCTCACATGTGTGGTTTGAACACCGTTTTCATATGTGGGCGGGGCTTACGTATGCGTTCACTTCTGCATGCGAGCTCGCGGGGACAGGGGCGCTTTAAAAAAAATATATATATTTTATTGTTCATTTTACTTTATTTATTTTAGTTTGACATGTTTTTCCGTCCCAAATTTTTTTTGATCACTTTTATTCCTAATACAAGGAATGTAAACATCCCTTGTAATAGGAATATGGCATGACAGGTCCTCTTTACAGTGAGATATGGGGTCAATAAGACCCCACATCTCACCTCTAGGCTGGGAAGCCTGAAAATAATTAAAAAAAAAAAACAATCTTGGCTTTGATCGTAGCCGTGAGTCGGTAGAAGCACCGGAGGGCAGCGGGAGGGGGGGCATCCCCTCTCACCTCCCGTAAGAGCGATCAAGCGGTGGAACAGCCGCTATGATCGTTCTTATGGTGTAGGGAATCGCCAGCTGAAAAAGGGAATATCTGAATAATGCCTGTAGCTGCTCCCATCATTCAGATATCCCCGCATAAAGTTAAGGACGTCATATGACGGCCGGCGGGCGGGAAGTGGTTATTGCGGAGTATTGCCGGGTATTGCGGAGTATTGCCGGGTATTGCGGAGTATTGCGGGGTATTGCGGAGTATTGCGGGGTATTGCGGAGTATTGCCGGGTATTGCAGAGTATTGCGCAGGGTATTGCACAGGGTATTGCACAGGGTGTATTGCAGAGTATTGGCAGGGTGTATTGCAGAGTATTGGCAGGGTGTATTGCAGAGTATTGCACAGGGTATTGCACAGGGTATTGCACAGGGTATTGCAGAGTATTGGCAGGGTGTATTGCAGAGTATTGGCAGGGTGTATTGCAGAGTATTGGCAGGGTGTATTGCAGAGTATTGGCAGGGTGTATTGCAGAGTATTGGCAGGGTGTATTGCAGAGTATTGGCAGGGTGTATTGCAGAGTATTGGCAGGGTGTATTGCAGAGTATTGGCAGGGTGTATTGCAGAGTATTGCACAGGGTATATTGCAGAGTATTGGCAGGGTGTATTGCAGAGTATTGGCAGGGTGTATTGCAGAGTATTGGCAGGGTGTATTGCAGAGTATTGGCAGGGTGTATTGCAGAGTATTGGCAGGGTGTATTGCAGAGTATTGGCAGGGTGTATTGCAGAGTATTGGCAGGGTGTATTGCAGAGTATTGGCAGGGTGTATTGCAGAGTATTGGCAGGGTGTATTGCAGAGTATTGGCAGGGTGTATTGCAGAGTATTGGCAGGGTGTATTGCAGAGTATTGGCAGGGTGTATTGCAGAGTATTGGCAGGGTGTATTGCAGAGTATTGGCAGGGTGTATTGCAGAGTATTGGCAGGGTGTATTGCAGAGTATTGGCAGGGTGTATTGCAGAGTATTGGCAGGGTGTATTGCAGAGTATTGGCAGGGTGTATTGCAGAGTATTGGCAGGGTGTATTGCAGAGTATTGGCAGGGTGTATTGCAGAGTTTTGGCAGGGTGTATTGCAGAGTTTTGGCAGGGTGTATTGCAGAGTATTGGCAGGGTGTATTGCAGAGTATTGGCAGGGTGTATTGCAGAGTATTGGCAGGGTGTATTGCAGAGTATTGGCAGGGTGTATTGCAGAGTATTGGCAGGGTGTATTGCAGAGTATTGGCAGGGTGTATTGCAGAGTATTGGCAGGGTGTATTGCAGAGTATTGGCAGGGTGTATTGCAGAGTATTGGCAGGGTGTATTGCAGAGTATTGGCAGGGTGTATTGCAGAGTATTGGCAGGGTGTATTGCAGAGTATTGGCAGGGTGTATTGCAGAGTATTGGCAGGGTGTATTGCAGAGTATTGGCAGGGTGTATTGCAGAGTATTGGCAGGGTGTATTGCAGAGTATTGGCAGGGTGTATTGCAGAGTATTGGCAGGGTGTATTGCAGAGTATTGCACAGGGTATTGCACAGGGTATATTGCAGAGTATTGGCAGGGTGTATTGCAGAGTATTGGCAGGGTGTATTGCAGAGTATTGGCAGGGTGTATTGCAGAGTATTGGCAGGGTGTATTGCAGAGTATTGGCAGGGTGTATTGCAGAGTATTGGCAGGGTGTATTGCAGAGTATTGGCAGGGTGTATTGCAGAGTATTGGCAGGGTGTATTGCAGAGTATTGGCAGGGTGTATTGCAGAGTATTGCACAGGGTGTATTGCAGAGTATTGCACAGGGTGTATTGCAGAGTATTGCACAGGGTGTATTGCAGAGTATTGCACAGGGTGTATTGCAGAGTATTGCACAGGGTGTATTGCAGAGTATTGCACAGGGTGTATTGCACAGGGTGTATTGCACAGGGTGTATTGCACAGGGTGTATTGCACAGGGTGTATTGCACAGAGTATTGCACAGGGTGTATTGCACAGGGTGTATTGCACAGGGTGTATTGCACAGAGTATTGCACAGGGTGTATTGCACAGAGTATTGCACAGGGTGTATTGCACAGGGTGTATTGCACAGGGTGTATTGCACAGAGTATTGCACAGGGTGTATTGCACAGAGTATTGCACAGGGTGTATTGCACAGAGTATTGCACAGGGTGTATTGCAGAGTATTGCACAGGGTGTATTGCAGAGTATTGCACAGGGTGTATTGCGCAGAGTATTGCACAGGGTGTATTGCGCAGAGTATTGCACAGGGTGTATTGCGCAGAGTATTGCACAGGGTGTATTGCAGAGTATTGCGCAGGGTGTATTGCAGAGTATTGCGCAGGGTGTATTGCAGAGTATTGCGCAGGGTGTATTGCAGAGTATTGCGCAGGGTGTATTGCAGAGTATTGCGCAGGGTGTATTGCAGAGTATTGCGCAGGGTGTATTGCAGAGTATTGCGCAGGGTGTATTGCAGAGTATTGCGCAGGGTGTATTGCAGAGTATTGCGCAGGGTGTATTGCAGAGTATTGCGCAGGTGTATTGCAGAGTATTGCGCAGGGTGTATTGCAGAGTATTGCGCAGGGTGTATTGCAGAGTATTGCGCAGGGTGTATTGCAGAGTATTGCGCAGGGTGTATTGCAGAGTATTGCGCAGGGTGTATTGCAGAGTATTGCGCAGGGTGTATTGCAGAGTATTGCGCAGGGTGTATTGCAGAGTATTGCGCAGGGTGTATTGCAGAGTATTGCGCAGGGTGTATTGCAGAGTATTGCGCAGGGTGTATTGCAGAGTATTGCGCAGGGTGTATTGCAGAGTATTGCGCAGGGTGTATTGCAGAGTATTGCGCAGGGTGTATTGCAGAGTATTGCGCAGGGTGTATTGCAGAGTATTGCGCAGGGTGTATTGCAGAGTATTGCGCAGGGTGTATTGCAGAGTATTGCGCAGGGTGTATTGCAGAGTATTGCGCAGGGTGTATTGCAGAGTATTGCGCAGGGTGTATTGCAGAGTATTGGGCAGGGTGTATTGCAGAGTATTGGGCAGGGTGTATTGCAGAGTATTGGGCAGGGTGTATTGCAGAGTATTGGGCAGGGTGTATTGCAGAGTATTGGGCAGGGTGTATTGCAGAGTATTGGCAGGGTGTATTGCAGAGTATTAGCAGGGTATTGCACAGGATGGCTGAGCAGGGATGGATGGATGGCTGGATCTGTGACTACAATTGTCACATTTCCAGCCCACAGCTGACATGGGGGAGGGAGCCGACATGATCCGCTCCCTCCCCTCTCCTCTCACACTGTACCGATCGGTACAGAGAGGGGAGGGAGGAACCGGCGTCATCACATGACGCCGGTCTGTTTACAAGTGATCGCTCCGTCATTTGACGGAGCGATCACGTGTTAAACGGCCGCGATTAGCGGCCATCTACCGTGATCCGTGATGCGCCAGGTCTTCCGGACCCGGCGGTCACGGACATATCCTGGAGCGCGCCCCAGGGGGCGCGCCGGGAGCAAGATTCTGGGAGGACGTCCCTGGGATGTCCACCCTGGATAACTCGACCGCGCTGTGGACGTCTTTTGTCCATGGCGCGGTCGGCAAGTGGTTAAAGTGCATCAATAAACAAAATTGCAAAGGCAAACCCTTTCTCTAACTGCAAAGTTAGTGTGCAACAAAGATTGTTAAACATCCCAATTATTAATACTGTGCCCATGCCTCACTGTGTCTATGCTTCACTGTGCTCAATGCCTCACTTAGCCCGTGCTTCACTGTGCCCATGCTTGATGCAGATTTTCATGGGATACGGATTTTACTGCTACACCGGCGGCCATTCCAGTATTCAAAAGCCGCGCCTCCTCCTCGTCTGTGATAGGCGGAACACTCAATTTCCCAGCATTCAGTGTTCCGCCTATCATGGACATCCGCTCATCCTCATAACACAGACGAGGATGAGAGGATGTCCGTGATAGGCTGAACACTGCCTGCTGTGAAATTGAGTGTTTCCGCCTATCACAGACGACGAGGACTCGGGAGGCGCGGCTTTTGAACACTGCAATGGCCGCCGTCTGTCTGCATGACACGCTGATCAGGTAGGCAGACGGCGGCTTGCGGTTAGTTAGTGTTACATTACATCTACTCGCTGCGGCGAGTAGATGTAATTGGGGGTAACGCCGCCCAGTGCCATTCCGGATACGCCCCCCGCAGCCCTGCTACGGTAACTTTGAAGGAATTTTTTTTTTTAGAAAAAATCGATTTGAACTCAAAACTCGATTCAAGATTAAAATCGATTTTTTTCCCAGCCCTAGTGTGTGTGTGTATATATATATAATTAGTGGAACCTTGGTTTACGAGCGTTTTGAACGACGAGCAACTTTTTTTCAACATTTTTGCTTTGGTTTGCGAGCACCGTATTGATATACGAGCGTTTTTTTTTTTTAATGTTTAAAAAAAAAAAAGAATTACACTCACATTTCAAGGATTCCGCTAGCTATCCGTGCAAAACCGCCATGTATATGACCAGTTAAGCCGCACAGTGCACAGTACAGTATACAGCACAGCTTTGTGCACTGTATGTGGCTAGAGGACGACTCACAGCACTTCCTGGAGACACTCTCACTCCCAGCATGGGCGGGCTTACCCGGAAGTGATGTCAACGTCAACAGTTCAGAGTTCTCCAGGAAGTGCTGTGAGCTGATGCTGTGGACACATACAGCGTTACTGTGTACTGTACACCAGCTCCACTAAATACAGTACCCTGTACAGTAAAAATATAAGCACCAACCCCTCTGGCCAGTTTCTCTACATACAGTACAGTATACAAAGCTTAACACTGTGCACATTCTTTTTCTGCAACACAGAGCTTCTCTACATACAGTATATAAAGCAGGTGAGCACCAGACTTCTTAACACTGTGCACATTCTTTTACTGTACTTTTGCAACACAGAGCCACTGCAAGTTCAGTTTAATTTGTTTTATGTTTACAGTACATTTTTTACTGTATTTTGTTTTGCCGTAATAATTTTTATATGAATAAATGGTTGTGGAACGAATTATCTGGGTTTCCATTATTCCTATGGGAAAATTTGCTTTGTTATAAGTGTGATTTAAGAGCGTGCTTCCGGAACGAATTATGCTCTTAAACCAAGGTTCCACTGTGTGTATGTGTGTGTGTATATATATGTATGTATGTATGTATGTGTATATATATATATATATATATAAGATTAGCTCAAGTATGTGCTTCCAAGGACTCAGCCACTCACCAATTCTTTTATTTTTAGAGCTTTCCTTGCCCACGTTTATTTAAAAAAGTTCACAAAATAGGTCTCCAATGCAGGAATGTTCCAGCAATCCACCGCTGGCTGTTTCCTTGCAGCCACATGAACTTCTGGGGAGGGTGGTGCGTAGAGCCTTGAACTTTAGTCATCTTTCTTGCAAAATCCCTGTGTACACCTGCGCTATAAGACCCCTTACACACTGGAGCGTTTTGCAGGCGCTATAGCGTTAAAAATAGCACCTGCTAAATTATAGGGGTCATGCGGGATGCAGAGGATTCTTACTCATTAGTCTTACATCATGCCTCTACTCCACTAGAAGTATTCACAGATTGTACTCCCAAGAATGTGTACAAAATGGATGTAGAGATTTCTAGACTGTATTGTCATTGTATTATGTTCTATTGGGTTTTCTGTGTCTCTGCATGTTCTACCTTGTTAAAATAAAGAATAAAAAAAAAAAAATAGCGCCTGCAAAACGCTGATAAACTGCTGTCCATTTCATTCCAGTGTGAAAGCCCGAGGGCTTTCACACTGGAGCGTTGTGCTAGCAGGACGTTAGAAAAAGTCCTGCTAGCCGCATCTTTGCAGCGGTGAAGGAGCGGTGTGTTTACCGCTCCTCCACCGCTGCTGCCCATTGAAATGAATGGGACAGCGCGGCTATAGCGCATTGCGGGCAGTTTAAACCCTTTCTCGGACGCTAGTGGGGGGTAAAACCCCCGCTAGCGGCCGAAATGCGCCGCAAATCCGCCCATAGCATCGGCGGTAAAAATAGCAGCGTTTTACCGCCGACGCTATGGGCGCTCCAGTGTGAAAGGGCTCTAAGTGTGCTAGCAAAATGTGGACTCTGTATATGAGATTTCATATCTCTCAAGTCTCTTTGAAGTCTCTGGGCTCCAGGACACATACTAGGACTTGCTAATCCCAGATAACAATGAACAACCAGTTTTCTATGTATGAAACACACATGCAGGAGCCCCTCAACCAATTTGGTTAAAAACCCTGGGTGCCAGTTAATTCTTCTGACACCATGACAGAGTGTACTGTACATGCTTTACAGGTCTCTGTCTCTCTCTCTCTCTCTGTCTCGCTCTCTCTGTCTCGCTCTGTCTCTCTCTCTGTCTGTCTCTCTCTCTCTGTCTAATTATCTATCTAGCTATCTGTGTCCCTCTATCTAATTATCTATCTAATTATCTGTGTCTATCTGTCTAATTATGTATCTAGCTATCTGTGTCTCTGTCTGTCTGTCTATCTATCTAATTATCTATCTGTCTCTCCCTCTTTCTGTCTAATTGTCTGTCTGTCTATCTATCTGTCTGTCTGTCTAATTATCTAACTATCTGAGTCTATCTGTCTAATTATCTGTCTGTCTCTCCCTCTTTCTGTCTAATTGTCTGTCTATCTATCTGTCTGTCTGTCTAATTATCTAACTATCTGAGTCTATCTGTCTAATTATCTGTCTGTCTAAATATCTATCTGTCTCTCTCTATCTGTCTGTCTCTCTCTCCGTCTATCTGTCTCTCGATCTATCTGTCTGTCTAATTATCTATCTCTCTATATGTCTGTCTGTCTGTCTATCTGTGTGTGTGTGTGTCTCTCTCTCTCTCTCTCTCTCTCTCATTATCTATCTCTGTCTGTCTGTCTGTCTCTCTATCTGTCTAATTATCCATCTGTCTGCCTGTCTGTCTAATTATCTGTCTCTGTCTATCTATCTATTTGTATCTATCTGGATATCTATCTATCTGGATATCTATCTATGTGTCTGTCTGTCCTATCCAGTCTATCCCTCTATCTGTCTGCAGGTCCCATTGTCTGCGAGTGATGTTGGGGGGGGGGGGGGTTGGTTGGGGTTTTGTTTGCGCCCTGAGGTCAGAAATTGGTCTGCTGATTGAGGCTTCCCAGGGGCTGTGGGCTAGAATCGTTTGTATTCGGTTATACACCAATGTCCAGTTTTTGAACTTTTGGGCATGGCTGCTAAATGTGGAGTAAAGTTCCAAGTAAACAGGAAAGGGAGTAACCGCTCAGGTGTAGCTGATAAATGCTTCACAGGGTCCTAGAGCCGTGGGTGCAGGCAGTGCATATCACAATGCAGAGAACAGGAAAAAATGCTTGGACAGCCGCACTCCAAAAATGGTTGTTTATTAAAGCAAAAATGTGAAAAACATATCACAGCATGGAAAGCAGCAAACAGGAGCTGACGCGTTTCGCACTGTGACTCAGTGCTTAATCATAGCTATTGAACAATTTAAAATGCACCTCTAATATATGTTCCCAAATGGTATTGAAACAAAAGCAAAACAATTGAAAAAGTGATGTGACTCTTGGTGTACTTATATCTATATGACTTATAGAATACATGTGTGTGTATATATCACACAAATATACACATATGAATAAATCACCTAATTATATAACAATTGAAAATGAAAAATAAAAAACTTTTCTTCCTCCTCTCAAATTCTTTTTGTGTCATAAAACAAAATACATTAAATTATAAAGTGAAGAAAAGAGTAAAAAGATTTTTAAAAGTGAAAAGATGTCTTGCTTGGGTGTTGAATGATATAAATAAAATAATAGATTATTATAAAGACAGAGTGAAGTGTTTTTCGTGTATATAATATGAAAAAGTAAAAATATAAATTATATGGATGACACAATTAGGACACAAACGGGCAATTAGTGAAAAGATCGTAAGCAAATGCAGTGGTGCATAAGTAAATGAATGGCATACACCCAATTAGCAAAGGCTGGCTTCCAATCCCAAAGTAATTTCCAACTATGTATTAAAGATAATAATGCGGACATTATTATTATTAAGCTTAGTAAACTGCATCCAATGCCGAAAAAGCAGAGGAGTATTGTAAACGTATACAAATGTACACAAAAATTAAAAAATTTCATCTGGTCGGTTCTATAACCTTATCGGGCATGATTGTGGCCATGTATGTGCATTCAATAAAGATCTTATGGCCGTTTAGGTCGTAGCATCTTTATGCAAACGAATGTGTGACAATGTGCAATATGTGTATCTCTTCATGATATAGTAGTATGTCCAAATACATAGGTGAAAATGAGAATTCTCGGACTGAACCTATGTGCAATCCGTTAATACTGGTAAAATGTTGTATGTATGGACAAAACGGAAAGAGAAGAGATGCTATAAAATTTAAGCAGAACTTTTAAATTGATGCCATATGAGGCGGATAAACTGCGATAATGATACAATTAGTAAAATATAAGATATAAAAAATCAAAAATATAATGGACCTTAAAAGCAATAATCGGCTTTAATGGGACACAATTTCTGGCAAGGACATATAAATATGTATGGAACTAAATGAAAGCAAAATGGAAAATAGAGGAAAATGATAAAGATGGTAAAAATGGAAATGTACAGAAATAAAGGATAGTTGACTATCGGTTAGACAACCGTGTCATGCATATGGCTAGACGAATATGATACCTGGTATGTTTGTTAAATCTTCAAGACCATAATATAACCGTAAGACACTACACATTAAATAACGTTAATCTGTATAGGTAGCTGGATCTCCGTCATAAGTAGAGGGCGGAAACACATCAAAAAAGAAGGGAAACCTTACACTATGTAAATGATGAAGGGTAAGCAGAGATCATATTGCATAGCTCATATTGCAGAATGTGTAAGATGGGGAAAATAATATTAAAGATTTTATTATTAGAGATTTTATTATATAGCTGGGCGTGTTTAAAAGAGTTCCCTCCTATCTAATGCGGCTTCTTCGTGAGAATATAAAGAATGGAACACTGTACTCGCTAATGGACCAACAAAATTATTATTATAAAATTATTGATTATTATGTTATTAATCCAGTGGTTATTCATAAAAATGGGATACATCCCACTCAAAATTCAAACCTAGTGGTATTCTCGTGTGTAAAAAGAAAATCCAAAATACTTCGCGTTTGCATAGCATCCGGAATTTGTCTCCTCCTCTAATGGGAACCTTTATATATTCTATACCTTGCAAACGAAGATGAGAAGTATCTTTTAGATGTACAGTGTTCCAATGTTGGGCCACATTGGTTTTTTTGTTTATCTCAATATCATATAGGTGATCTCTCAAGCGATCTCTAAGTCGGCGTATCGTGCGCCCGACATATTGTATATTACAGAGTTCACATGTGATAACATAGACTACATATTTGGTATTACAGTTGATGAACTGTGTAATATTAAATGTTTTTCCGTTCGTACAAGACAAAATCTTATCACCTTTCTTAATATACCTGCAATAGTCACAGCTTTTAATGCCACATTTGAATGTTCCTTTAAATGTCAACCAATTTTTATTTATGGCTTTGCTGGAAAATAAGCTAGGTGAAAGAAAGCTTCCCAAAGTGGGTGCTCGTCGGGATATTGTTTTTATACCTTTAGACAATATCTCATTGTAGATAGGATCATTGAGCAATATGGGCAGATATTTGGTGACAGTGTTTCTGATTTTAGTGAATTCACTACTGTAAGGAGTAGAAAAGACTGGTATATTTTTGTAAACTTCCCGTGTAATCTTGGTATTCCTGTGGGGACCAGTGTCTATTAACAAACTGTCCCTTTGTACTGCATTGGCAGCAGAAAGGGCTTTGCCAACAATTTTGGTGGAGTATCCTCTGCATTCGAATCGCTTAGCCATTTTATCGGCCTCCTCATCAAAATTGCCAGGCTCACTACAAAGGCGTTTGAGCCTGAGGAATTGCCCATAAGGCACCCCTCTTATAGTGTGGCTGGGGTGTGCTGAGTCTGCTCTTAGCAGTGTGTTACCCGCTGTAGGTTTCCTGTGTATCTTGGTAATTATGACATTGCCCACTCCTGTCAATGTCACATCCAAGAAATCTATGGTATCTTTATGTATTTTGCCTGTAAATTTTAAATTCAGGAGATTCTCATTCAAATATGTGAGCCAATTATCAAGATCTGCCTGGTTGTCTGATGTGACAAATAGCAGGTCATCTATATAGCGACAGTACAGTATCTGCTCGACGGGGGCTACCATGTCCAAAGATGCGGGACCTCTCCCACCAACCCATAAATAGGTTGGCTAATGAGGGAGAAAATTTTGCCCCCATAGAGGCCCCGCATCTCTGAAGATAGTAGACCCCGTCGAACATGAAAAAATTGTGAGTCAACAAGTATTCCAGAGCCTCCAAGATAAACTCCTGGAGTACTAGGGAAAACCTTCCTGATTCATGTAAAAATGTGGCGACTGCTCTTATGCCTGGACCGTGGGGGATGCTAGAATAGAGGCTAACTACATCACAGCTAATCCATCTATATCCAGCATTCCATTCAAGTTTGTTAATTTTGGACAGAAATTGCTTTGTGTCTCTCAAATATCCCGGTAATTCCACCACCAGAGGCTGTAGTTGGCTATCTAGCCATTCACCAAGGCGTTCGTTCAGGGAACCCATCCCTGCCACAATGGGTCTACCTGTGAGAGGGTTTAACCCCTTGTGTACCTTGGGCAGGTGGTGGAATATCGGCATAATGGGATGTGCAGGAATAAACAGATCCTTCTCCTTTTCGGAAAAAATGCCCATAAGTACAGCTCTATCCAAGAGAGAGTGTAATGCTTTTTTGAAAGGTGCGGTGGGATCTGAACTGAGCACTTGATAAGTGTCCAGGTCTGATAACTGACGTATTGCTTCGTCTTTATATGTCACAGAGTTCAAAATAACCACCGATCCCCCCTTATCCGCATTTTTGATAACTATGTTGTTATCTAGTTGCAGATTTTTCAAAGCTAATTTCTCTTTAACAGTTAGGTTGTTATAAACATTACATTTTTTGTTGATATTTCTATGAGCTAGCTGTGTGAGATCTCTTTCTATAATTTTTTGAAATAAATCAAGATCCTTCCCTCTAGACCCCAATGGATAAAAGTCTGACCTTAATTTAAAAGAAACGGTATTGGGTGTATCCATGGGATCTATGGGGTATGGATCTGATTCACACGCTAGTTCAGTCAGGTCCTGTAAGGCACATACTTCCTTGAATGAAATAGGGGAAGGAGGTGACTTACCCATGCATATTCCATCAGAATCAATGTCAGCTGTATCATTAGGAAACTCAAAATAATGTTTCTTTAAAGTAATGCTACGTGCAAATTTATTTACGTCCAGGAGAGTTCCAAATAAATCAAAATGATTAGTGGGGCAAAAGTTCAATCCTTTGGACAGTAGTGTAAGTTCCTCATGTGTCATGGTCCTATCAGAGATATTCATCACATTCGTTATTAACTCTTCCCTCGTAATGTGTAGGGGGTTTCTTTGTTGCTTCTTGTGTTTTTGTCCCCCTCTTCGCGTTTTCTTAAAGCTGGTTTCTTCTTTGCCTTCGTATTGACTCCGCGAGGGTATCCAGAGGGACGATTTTCGTCTGTTCGATTAGAGAGGGCAGACAATTGTTCAGGTGAGGATTCTGGAGCTGAAGCTGAGAAAGTTGTGGTGTCATTAGCCGTATCACTCTCTTGGTCTGAAAAGCTCACTCTTTTTCCTGAACTTTTACGTGAACGCCTTGGAAAAAATGAGGGTTTCTTCCATGTATAGACATTGTCCGTTTCATAATCCAGATTATCACGGTTCATTTTGCTTCTCTTTGTGTCAATCACAAGTTTTTCCATTTTGTCCAATCTTCTATTGAGTTGGCCATCTAATTCCACATAATTGGCATGTGTTGTTATTCTGTTAGGTCTGTTTGAATGAGTGACATCTCTGTTTGTAATTTCTCCATTGCTTTTTTGTTTGACTTGATGAGAATGTCAATTAATTTGAAGGAACAATCATTGAGAGTGTCCGTCCACTCTTTTTTCATATCATCATTGAAGAGGTCTGTAGAAGGGAATTTCTTAATTCTTAGGCCTCTTGGAATCTGTGCCAATGTGGAATATTCCGTAAGAAAATGTGTGTCCCAAAAAGCTTTAATTTCTTTAGCCATCAGTCCTTCCAACTTTCTAAACATTCGAATCAGAGAGATCTCATCATTACCTGTAGATTGGGATGTCTGTGTTAATGGAATAGATCTCAGTGGATTATCCGATGGTGCAGTAAGAGTTCTGCTGTAGCTGGTTTCCGTTGCTAGTGATGTAGGGATGGTAGTATACATTGTTTTAACCGGGCTTCTCAGGAACAGTTTGATGGGTTTAGAAAAACCTTAGAAGTGAAGATTGAGGATCAGCTAGTCTTTGAGCTGGTTGCAGAAAATGCAAAGTCCAAGACAAACAGGAAAGGGAGTAACCGCTCAGGTGTAGCTGATAAATGCTTCACAGGGTCCTAGAGCCTTGGGTGCAGGCAGTGCATATCACAATGCAGAGAACAGGAAAAAATGCTTGACCTAAACGGCCATAAGATCTTTATTGAATGCACATACATGGCCACAATCATGCCCGATAAGGTTATAGAACCGACCAGATGAAATTTTTTAATTTTTGTGTACATTTGTATACGTTTACAATACTCCTCTGCTTTTTCGGCATTGGATGCAGTTTACTAAGCTTAATAATAATAATGTCTGCATTATTATCTTTAATACATAGTTGGAAATTACTTTGGGATTGGAAGCCAGCCTTTGCTAATTGGGTGTATGCCATTCATTTACTTATGCACCACTGCATTTGCTTACGATCTTTTCACTAATTGCCCGTTTGTGTCCTAATTGTGTCATCCATATAATTTATATTTTTACTTTTTCATATTATATACACGAAAAACACTTCACTCTGTCTTATAATAATCTATTATTTTATTTATATCATTCAACACCCAAGCAAGACATCTTTTCACTTTTAAAAATCTTTTTACTCTTTTCTTCACTTTATAATTTAATGTATTTTGTTTTATGACACAAAAAGAATTTGAGAAGAGGAAGAAAAGTTTTTTATTTTTCATTTTCAATTGTTATATAATTAGGTGATTTATTCATATGTGTATATTTGTGTGATATATACACACATGTATTCTATAAGTCATATAGATATAAGTACACCAAGAGTCACATTTAATTATGGTTTTCAATGAATTTGTGTATGTGTGATATTTGTATATTCTTGTTCACATGATGTTCCCTAAACGGCACTGATAGCATACACCTGTCAGTCCACTAATTAACTAATTGAGGTTTAATTACCTAATCACTTTTTCAATTGTTTTGCTTTTGTTTCAATACCATTTGGGAACATATATTAGAGGTGCATTTTAAATTGTTCAATAGCTATGATTAAGCACTGAGTCACAGTGCGAAACGCGTCAGTTCCTGTTTGCTGCTTTCCATGCTGTGATATGTTTTTCACATTTTTGTTTTAATAAACAACCATTTTTGGAGTGCGGCTGTCCAAGCATTTTTTCCTGTTCTCTGCATTGTGATATGCACTGCCTGCACCCACGGCTCTAGGACCCTGTGAAGCATTTATCAGCTACACCTGAGCGGTTACTCCCTTTCCTGTTTGTCTTGGACTTTGCATTTTCTGCAACCAGCTCAAAGACTAGCTGATCCTCAATCTTCACTTCTAAGGTTTTTCTAAACCCATCAAACTGTTCCTGAGAAGCCCGGTTACAACAATGTATACTACCATCCCTACATCACTAGCAACGGAAACCAGCTACAGCAGAACTCTTACTGCACCATCGGATAATCCACTGAGATCTATTCCATTAACACAGACATCCCAATCTACAGGTAATGATGAGATCTCTCTGATTCGAATGTTTAGAAAGTTGGAAGGACTGATGGCTAAAGAAATTAAAGCTTTTTGGGACACACATTTTCTTACGGAATATTCCACATTGGCACAGATTCCAAGAGGCCTAAGAATTAAGAAATTCCCTTCTACAGACCTCTTCAATGATGATATGAAAAAAGAGTGGACGGACACTCTCAATGATTGTTCCTTCAAATTAATTGACATTCTCATCAAGTCAAACAAAAAAGCAATGGAGAAATTACAAACAGAGATGTCACTCATTCAAACAGACCTAACAGAATTACAAACACATGCCAATTATGTGGAATTAGATGGCCAACTCAATAGAAGATTGGACAAAATGGAAAAACTTGTGATTGACACAAAGAGAAGCAAAATGAACCGTGATAATCTGGATTATGAAACGGACAATGTCTATACATGGAAGAAACCCTCATTTTTCCAAGGCGTTCACGTAAAAGTTCAGGAAAAAGAGTGAGCTTTTCAGACCAAGAGAGTGATACGGCTAATGACACCACAACTTTCTCAGCTTCAGCTCCAGAATCCTCACCTGAACAATTGTCTGCCCTCTCTAATCGAACAGACGAAAATCGTCCCTCTGGATACCCTCGCGGAGTCAATACGAAGGCAAAGAAGAAACCAGCTTTAAGAAAACGCGAAGAGGGGGACAAAAACACAAGAAGCAACAAAGAAACCCCCTACACATTACGAGGGAAGAGTTAATAACGAATGTGATGAATATCTCTGATAGGACCATGACACATGAGGAACTTACACTACTGTCCAAAGGATTGAACTTTTGCCCCACTAATCATTTTGATTTATTTGGAACTCTCCTGGACGTAAATAAATTTGCACGTAGCATTACTTTAAAGAAACATTATTTTGAGTTTCCTAATGATACAGCTGACATTGATTCTGATGGAATATGCATGGGTAAGTCACCTCCTTCCCCTATTTCATTCAAGGAAGTATGTGCCTTACAGGACCTGACTGAACTAGCGTGTGAATCAGATCCATACCCCATAGATCCCATGGATACACCCAATACCGTTTCTTTTAAATTAAGGTCAGACTTTTATCCATTGGGGTCTAGAGGGAAGGATCTTGATTTATTTCAAAAAATGATAGAAAGAGATCTCACACAGCTAGCTCATAGAAATATCAACAAAAAATGTAATGTTTATAACAACCTAACTGTTAAATAGAAATTTAGCTTTGAAAAATCTGCAACTAGATAACAACATAGTTATCAAAAATGCGGATAAGGGGGGATCGGTGGTTATTTTGAACTCTGTGACATATAAAGACGAAGCAATACGTCAGTTATCAGACCTGGACACTTATCAAGTGCTCAGTTCAGATCCCACCGCACCTTTCAAACAAGCATTACACTCTCTCTTGGATAGAGCTGTACTTATGGGCATTTTTTCCGAAAAGGAGAAGGATCTGTTTATTCCTGCACATCCCATTATGCCGATATTCCACCACCTGCCCAAGGTACACAAGGGGTTAAACCCTCTCACGGGTAGACCCATTGTGGCAGGGATGGGTTCCCTGAACGAACGCCTTGGTGAATGGCTAGATAGCCAACTACAGCCTCTGGTGGTGGAATTACCGGGATATTTGAGAGACACAAAGCAATTTCTGTCCAAAATTAACAAACTTGAATGGAATGCTGGATATAGATGGATTAGCTGTGATGTAGTTAGCCTCTATTCTAGCATCCCCCACGGTCCAGGCATAAGAGCAGTCGCCACATTTTTACATGAATCAGGAAGGTTTTCCCTAGTACTCCAGGAGTTTATCTTGGAGGCTCTGGAATACTTGTTGACTCACAATTTTTTCATGTTCGACGGGGTCTACTATCTTCAGAGATGCGGGGCCTCTATGGGGGCAAAATTTTCTCCCTCATTAGCCAACCTATTTATGGGTTGGTGGGAGAGGTCCCGCATCTTTGGACATGGTAGCCCCCGTCGAGCAGATACTGTACTGTACTGTCGCTATATAGATGACCTGCTATTTGTCACATCAGACAACCAGGCAGATCTTGATAATTGGCTCACATATTTGAATGACAATCTCCTGAATTTAAAATTTACAGGCAAAATACATAAAGATACCATAGATTTCTTGGATGTGACATTGACAGGAGTGGGCAATGTCATAATTACCAAGATACACAGGAAACCTACAGCGGGTAACACACTGCTAAGAGCAGACTCAGCACACCCCAGCCACACTATAAGAGGGGTGCCTTATGGGCAATTCCTCAGGCTCAAACGCCTTTGTAGTGAGCCTGGCAATTTTGATGAGGAGGCCGATAAAATGGCTAAGCGATTCGAATGCAGAGGATACTCCAACAAAATTGTTGGCAAAGCCCTTTCTGCTGCAAATGCAGTACAAAGGGACAGTTTGTTAATAGACACTGGTCCCCACAGGAATACCAAGATTACACGGGAAGTTTACAAAAATATACCAGTCTTTTCTACTCCTTACAGTAGTGAATTCACTAAAATCAGAAACACTGTCACCAAATATCTGCCCATATTGCTCAATGATCCTATCTACAATGAGATATTGTCTAAAGGTATAAAAACAATATCCCGACGAGCACCCACTTTGGGAAGCTTTCTTTCACCTAGCTTATTTTCCAGCAAAGCCATAAATAAAAATTGGTTGACATTTAAAGGAACATTCAAATGTGGCATTAAAAGCTGTGACTATTGCAGGTATATTAAGAAAGGTGATAAGATTTTGTCTTGTACGAACGGAAAAACATTTAATATTACACAGTTCATCAACTGTAATACCAAATATGTAGTCTATGTTATCACATGTGAACTCTGTAATATACAATATGTCGGGCGCACGATACGCCGACTTGGAGATCGCTCGAGAGATCACCTATATGATATTGAGATAAACAAAAAAACCAATGTGGCCCAACATTGGAACACTGTACATCTAAAAGATACTTCTCATCTTCGTTTGCAAGGTATAGAATATATAAAGGTTCCCATTAGAGGAGGAGACAAATTCCGGATGCTATGCAAACGCGAAGTATTTTGGATTTTCTTTTTACACACGAGAATACCACTAGGTTTGAATTTTGAGTGGGATGTATCCCATTTTTATGAATAACCACTGGATTAATAACATAATAATCAATAATTTTATAATAATAATTTTGTTGGTCCATTAGCGAGTACAGTGTTCCATTCTTTATATTCTCACGAAGAAGCCGCATTAGATAGGAGGGCACTCTTTTAAACACGCCCAGCTATATAATAAAATCTCTAATAATAAAATCTTTAATATTATTTTCCCCATCTTACACATTCTGCAATATGAGCTATGCAATATGATCTCTGCTTACCCTTCATCATTTACATAGTGTAAGGTTTCCCTTCTTTTTTGATGGGTTTCCGCCCTCTACTTATGACGGAGATCCAGCTACCTATACAGATTAACGTTATTTAATGTGTAGTGTCTTACGGTTATATTATGGTCTTGAAGATTTAACAAACATACCAGGTATCATATTCGTCTAGCCATATGCATGACACGGTTGTCTAACCGATAGTCAACTATCCTTTATTTCTGTACATTTCCATTTTTACCATCTTTATCATTTTCCTCTATTTTCCATTTTGCTTTCATTTAGTTCCATACATATTTATATGTCCTTGCCAGAAATTGTGTCCCATTAAAGCCGATTATTGCTTTTAAGGTCCATTATATTTTTGATTTTTTATATCTTATATTTTACTAATTGTATCATTATCGCAGTTTATCCGCCTCATATGGCATCAATTTAAAAGTTCTGCTTAAATTTTATAGCATCTCTTCTCTTTCCGTTTTGTCCATACATACAACATTTTACCAGTATTAACGGATTGCACATAGGTTCAGTCCGAGAATTCTCATTTTCACCTATGTATTTGGACATACTACTATATTATGAAGAGATACACATATTGCACATTGTCACACATTCGTTTGCATAAAGATGCTACGACCTAAACGGCCATAAGATCTTTATTGAATGCACATACATGGCCACAATCATGCCCGATAAGGTTATAGAACCGACCAGATGAAATTTTTTAATTTTTGTGTACATTTGTATACGTTTACAATACTCCTCTGCTTTTTCGGCATTGGATGCAGTTTACTAAGCTTAATAATAATAATGTCCGCATTATTATCTTTAATACATAGTTGGAAATTACTTTGGGATTGGAAGCCAGCCTTTGCTAATTGGGTGTATGCCATTCATTTACTTATGCACCACTGCATTTGCTTACGATCTTTTCACTAATTGCCCGTTTGTGTCCTAATTGTGTCATCCATATAATTTATATTTTTACTTTTTCATATTATATACACGAAAAACACTTCACTCTGTCTTTATAATAATCTATTATTTTATTTATATCATTCAACACCCAAGCAAGACATCTTTTCACTTTTAAAAATCTTTTTACTCTTTTCTTCACTTTATAATTTAATGTATTTTGTTTTATGACACAAAAAGAATTTGAGAAGAGGAAGAAAAGTTTTTTATTTTTCATTTTCAATTGTTATATAATTAGGTGATTTATTCATATGTGTATATTTGTGTGATATATACACACATGTATTCTATAAGTCATATAGATATAAGTACACCAAGAGTCACATTTAATTATGGTTTTCAATGAATTTGTGTATGTGTGATATTTGTATATTCTTGTTCACATGATGTTCCCTAAACGGCACTGATAGCATACACCTGTCAGTCCACTAATTAACTAATTGAGGTTTAATTACCTAATCACTTTTTCAATTGTTTTGCTTTTGTTTCAATACCATTTGGGAACATATATTAGAGGTGCATTTTAAATTGTTCAATAGCTATGATTAAGCACTGAGTCACAGTGCGAAACGCGTCAGCTCCTGTTTGCTGCTTTCCATGCTGTGATATGTTTTTCACATTTTTGTTTTAATAAACAACCATTTTTGGAGTGCGGCTGTCCAAGCATTTTTTCCTGTTCTCTAAAGTTCCAAGTACCAGTAGCCCTGAAAGCAGAGTGGAGCAAGTGTAAATTTGGCCACCTGCTCCAGGGTCATATACCACCAGAATACTACTTGTATCTGCATTTTTCTGGGCTAGGCTATTAGTGCAGTATTTTGCTTATGCTAGCCAAATTTTATTCCAGTCTGTAATAGCTAAAGTTTCTCGTAAGTCTCATTCCCAGTTTAGAATATATGAAAGTTTGGAGCAGTGTGTTGAGGATTTGAGGGCACTTTATAAAAGGGATATTAAACTTGCTGAATGTGGGTTGTAAAGGCTCATGCCGTGTACACACGACCGTTTTTAATGTCGAGAAAAATTAAAAAAATTTAAATGGTCATTAAAAATGATCGTGTGTGGGCTTCAGAGCATTTTTCACGACGTGAAAAACGGGCATGAAAAAATTGGAACATGCTCTAATTTTTCACGTTGTTTTTTACATCGTCGTTTTTCTCGTCATGAAAAACGGCCATGCGTAGGCTTTAACGACGTGAAAAAAAATGCGCATGCTCAGAATCAAGTATGAGACGGGAGCGCTCGTTCTGGTAAAACTAGCGTTCGTAATGGAGATGGCACATTGGTCACGCTGTAACGGGCTGAAAAGCGCGAATCGTCGCTCAACAAATTTTACTAACATGAAGGGTGGCGCCATCCGAATGGAACTTCCCCTTTATAGTGCCGTCGTACGTGTTGTACGTTACCGCACTTTACTCAAGCATTTTTTTCCACGATAGTGTGTAGGCAAGGCAGGCTTGAGAAGAATCACGTCGAGAAAAATGCTGTTTTTTTCAATGACATTAAAAACAGTCATGTGTACGCGGGGTTTTCAAAAGTAGCGGTAAATGCATTATAAAAGAATATGATGTGAAATCAGCTTGCCAGAGTACTTGACAGAGTCCCATTGTCACTGTAAAGTTTAGTAAAGTAGGATCTGTGGTGGGTGGTCTCAGATTGGGAGGTTGTCAATTGGAATAGGAGAACTAAACATGATTTTTAAGCAAGACTACCTTGACAGTTCTGAGGTAGCATGAAGGGGTCCCAATATTGCACTGCAGTATAATATTTACCCAAGTTTGGAATACTTATGCCTCCAAGCAATTTGCAAACCATATAGGATATGACCTGCCAGTCTTGGTCTATGTGTGTCCCATATAAATCTGAGAATTTCACTATGTTCCATTCAGAGAATATGACTAGGTATCAGTATCAGAAAGACCCCAAAATAGTAGAGCATTTTAGGAAGGTTTGACATTTTGAGTATTTAGCTGAATCAGGACAATGGAATTGAACGCTGAATGGTCAAAAGATTGGAAAGTTCCCTGAAAAGGGGAGGGTAGTTTGCCTTATATAAGGGGGGTCAAAGGAGTGGGTGATTTGGAAGCCTAAGTAAGGTAAGGATGAGGTCCATGTGAAGGCTCCTTTAGGGGTTTAGAGTGACAGCTGTTGACTTTGCTTTATTAAATGCTATTCTTGATATCTGCAAAGTCTGACAAGGTTTTGAAAAGATTTGGCAAAGTGATAAGTGGGAATGTTTTATTGAGAAGAATAATATCTGCAAATAATTTTGTGCTGAGTGTTTCCAAAGTTGATGCCTTAAATCGAGCCATTCGCTCAAAAATGTTGATGCTGGAATGTGAGGATTTAATTTACTGTGTGTATAGGCCAACAAATAACACCACAAAACTATATGATCAATGCATATCTTATGCAGATGAAAAATACATGTTTATAATGCCTTTTTAATGTTTTGTTCTTTGTTTTTGTTTTTTCTGTTTTGTTTTATTGAGCAGGGCATACTAATTTTACACTACAAGTGTACAATATTTACTTTTAAAGTTATAAAGCTCTATTTAAGTGTCATTCTTTTGTTTTGCAGCACAGCAGCCAGCTGTCGTCCCTATACCCAATTTACCAAGGGCTTCTTCAGGACAACTGGCAGCAGTGAAGGAAGCCATTGTTGGACAGGTTGCTGGCATTCCACCAACACTTGTGTCGGCTGATGTGAGGCAGGCACAGATGCCTACAGGTAACTTCAATATACAGCGTTTCCCATTGAAAATGATTGTCCCAAATATATAATTGACAGTTTAGAAACTAGACAACATGAAGGACCCAGAAATTCGATAAATAGTCCAGCTTAAAAGAGGAGTTACGGATTTTATTTAAAAGAATCATACTTGCCTAGGTGGATGGAGCACTGGTCCCCTGCCGGTTTTTAGACTGAGAACAGAGAGCTGGTGACTGTCACTGGAGCGCTGGGCTGTGGAGGGGGCTGGACCAGGCTTTAGTGGCTCGCTGAGAGGCTGAGACAGGTTTTGGCTCAGGGTTCTGGGCAGATCCCGACCATATGGTCGCAATCTTTCCCCAGTCTGAACCAGCTCTGTGACGTCAGCCAACAGCGGGCTTCAGCCATCTGCTGAAAACGGGTCCCCGGAGTGCAGAACGAACTGCACGCCTGTGATCCACAGGAGAAGTACAGCCAGACAAGCTTTGGCTATATGTCTCCTTTAACTAAATCTGATAAATTAGGTGGAAGTAATTGATGATGAAAAAAAAGTACTTAACCCGTTACCCGTCCCCCCGCTGTCTTCTGGGAGACACAGGTCCCAGAAGACAGCAGGGACCACTCAGAACATGCAGTGCGACTCGCGTATGCGCAGTAGGGAACCAGGCTCTGAAGCCGCAAGGCTTCACTTCCTGATTCCCTTACTAGCAATGCTGGTGCCTCCACCCGGAACTGAGGGACAGATCGGTTTCGGGTGAGGACATTGTGGGCACCCTGGACAGGTAAGTGTCCTTATTTTAAAAGTCAGTAGCTGCAGCATTTTTTAATAAAGCAAGCTTTGTGCCCTGGCACCTTCTTAGCAGGTAGGTTTTGCCTACAGTTGGTTATAAAACAGGCAACTTTATGAGCGTATGTTCAAACCGGTGCTGCAGGGTCAGGGTTACAGAGACCTACACAATGTACCTCCTGTGCCATGTGCACTTCACTATTGTAGTTTTAGCCACCTTTTAAGTCGGGTCAGGTGCTCTTAAATAGTTTAAATCTGCACGGCAATGGCATATGTTTTGAATTTTAAAGAATGGTTTAAATATTTCAAGACAAACTATTTTATTTGCATAGAAGGCAATTATGTGATTCTTCTTCAATGTCATTTATCTTGTTTAATCCCATATTTTAATGCATGATGTATAATTGAATTACATTTAAAAAAAAAATGAAAATATAAAATATTGCTCCTAAACCAAAACACAAGAAGTTTGGAAAAAAGCAGATAATCGGAATGACTACAATTTTAATCAAATATGTTTTTTCTAATCAAAAACTTAGTAGGTATACAAGAAAAACAAAACACTAAACAGGCAACAGCTTTGCATTCCCATAAAACCGTATCAATGAGTAGCAACCACATTCCAAGCCAATATATACAGGGAAAAAAAGAAATACCAGAAATGCATGAAAATTTAAAATATCAAGCTGGTATCCAACAAGTACGGTATTTGCAGTGCCACTCCCTTCACGCAGTTGATAAAAAAGGGGAATAATATAGCTTTATCTTAAACTTACTTAAAAGTATTTATGGGAATATAACCACTGCCCTACCCATATTAAAAATGAAATGGAACCCAACTGAAGTGTGCCCTGTAACAGTGTACCACAGCTTTATACACCAGCCCACCATGTGTTCCAGTTAGTGCACAAGTATACGCATACATCTCCTGCTAGAAATTACCATTGTAAAGATATGTAAGCACATATAGCTGTTTTCTGAGGTTCAGAATATTTTTTTATAAGGCACCTGTCATTTTTATATAAACAATTGAGGGAACATATTTTTAATTTTGACAGTGATGAAGGATTCATTGTAAGTAGTATAATATTTGAGGCCTGTGGAAATCCTCTTTGCTTCCTCCCTTCCCTCTTCCCCCCTTGTTTGCATGGGAACCCAGTAGCCCTAGTTTCTGTAAATCCAAAGGATATTGAATGGAGATTGCATATTCAGATTGCAAGGTGAATGGTTATATTTTAGTGTCATTTCAGCAAAGGTGTCCCGATACATTGGGGTTGATTTACTATAGGGCAAATAGACTGCGCACTTTGCAAGTACAGTTGCTCCAGAGCTTATTAAATGAGATGAAGCTTACTTTGCAAAGAGTACCCAATCACAGGCAAGGGTAAAAAACAAACCAAAAAATATGCATTTTTGCATTTAGAAGTCGGCAGAGCTTCCCCTCATTTACTAAGCTGTGGGGCAACTGAACATGCAAAGTACAGAGTCAATTTGCCTTTAGTAAATTAACCCCATTGTTCTGATTTTATCAGACGTCAATATATTACCTTTTGTATACTTTTTTTTATCTGGTTATTTACATATCTCATTGGATGTGTTTGTGTAGGAATGGCTTCTGTGGTGATTCAGCTTCCTGATACAATACAGCTAAAGGGTGTAAGTGGTAATACCAGTATTCCCATCACTTTGTCTGCTGTGTCTAACACCATCTCTGCAGTAGAAATATCTTCTTCCGATTCAGGTATGGTATCCTTTGTGTCTTCCATATCCTTCATTCATTCTTTTTTCATCTGAGTTGTCTATTTGCTTGTTTGCATGCTCTGTGGAGGCTAACTTTCATATAAAACTTGTTTTCAGGAAGTCTGTACTGAAGAAGTATGGAGGCTGCCATTGCTGGTGTTTTATACTGGAAAAAAAAAAAAAAAGTGCCTGAGCTATCATGCTGCTCCAGTGGTTTCGGGGCCTTGAGTCAATGACCCAGAACAAGTATGCATTTTAGGAGTTTTGACCTCACTTTGACATTGCTGGCTTGCTTGCTTGTTTCAGGTCAGTGTCTTGGCAGGGGCATCCAGGCAGCAAACATTTTCAGAAGAACAAGTGGCATCCTCCGGGGTTTTTTTTTTTTTTTTCTTGGTTCAAGTTTCCAAGAAATGTGTGGTTTTAAACAATCTTTAAAGTGGAAGTTCAGGCAAAAACTAAACCTGCTCTCTGCCACATACTTAACCTAATCTATCTAACCTTGTAAAGCAAAAGTTGCTATACTTCTGCAGCCACTCCCGTCTGGTCCCAGCATCAGCTGTCAGTGGTGGCTTCAGTGTATAGGTGTGTGCAGGAGAGGCAGCCAACAACAGAAGCCCCATAGTAACTCTAAGGGTGACATCACTTCCCTGGCATTTCTCAGCTGTTGTCGTCCTCTCCTGCACACAGCATCCGCTACCGGAGATCGGAACGTATCAACTGCAGAATAGGCAAGTACAGCGATTTTTACTTTACAGGGTTAGATAGATTAGGTTTAGAATGTGACAGAGAGCATGTTTAGAGTTCGTAAATTTTTGCCTGATCTTCCACTTTAACCACTTCCCGCCCAAGGACGTCCTATGACATCCTGGACTTTCAGTGGGGATATCTGAATGATGCCTGCAGCTACAGGTCTTATTGACAAATGCAGTATGTTTACTTGCACTGGATCGCATGGTACAGAAGTACCATGTGATTCGGTTGCTCTGCGTTTTGAAAAATAGTGCATGCATTGCTTTTGCTGCAATCTGACAGGGTTTCAGCCCATTCAAATGAATGATCTACAATCATACTGCACCGTATCGTATGTGAATCGCACAGGAATGTACAGCACGTTCCTGTGCGATTCGTTTGAGTCAGCCGTATATGGGAGTCCAAAGTGCTGACAAATCTCAAATTCTAAGGACACCATTTCGGCCCTTATTGACAAATTGTGCAGTTAACTCAACTTAGAGCTGCCTATTTCAGTTTTGTTAATGGTCACCAGCCTGGGTCCCCTCAGAATGCCTCGGCCTACAAAAGACTTCCTGTACACCTGTTACAGCCTGTTTTGTATAGTGACTTGCCTCACCCTGAGAAGATGTTTTCCCCTCCCAAGCATTTTGCTTGGTATCCTATATAGTATCCTATTGAAGGACCACTTTTACCACCCTGTTTATTGAATGTTGGCTTTAATGGCTTAGCTGTTACAGTCCAAGACGTGAGGGATAGGGTCCTATCTGATTTAGCTATCCCTAAGCTTCTAAAAGTATTTTCTTTATCGTACATCATGGGACACAGAGCCTTAAGTATTTACTTAATGGGTAATAGGCCACCTTCAGGTGTTGACACTTGTAAACTAAAAAATTTAAGGAAGTTCGCTCCATATATAACCCCTCCTCCTTCCAGGAGCACATCCGTTTTTTCGCCAGTGTCTAAGCTGTTTGTCACGAGTGAAGAGGTGCTCTGAAGAGCTCCAGGAGGGATCCACGCTGGATTTAAATTCCTCCAGGAAAAGAAGGCAGATCCATCCAAAGTGCCACTGAGGCCTAAGTGGATGGGACCTCGTATCCGAAGCACAAGGTTTTGCCTGTAACGCCTCTCTTTGTAGGGCTGGACCCCAGGAATCCAGGGCTTAGGTCTTTGTTACATTACCTAAAGCTTCCTGATGGGGTGCTATACATGGCCCAAGGCAGTTGGAACCCCGTTTTTAGGCACCCAGTCCTTGAAGGTTTGCTAAACACAGCCCGCCGTGATGGGTGAAGGTTGGATTTTGTTAAATCAGCTAAATCCTGCGGTGAGGATAAGGTAAGGAAGAAACTTAGATATTTTTAATACCTATGTATTTCTTCCATTAAAAGGAAAATATGTGGTCATGCCTTTAAAATCTCCACTAGATGGAGTCTATGCACTTGCCTTACTGTTGTCTTTCACTATAGCTCAGTCCGTGTCTGGCTGCATAAACGTGTGGAGGAAAAATTTTGCAAGGTAAAATCTGCAAAAAATGTCTTTCTCCCCCTGATGGGACCAGAGGGTAAAGTGGACAGCATCGCTGCACCCCCTTACATATCCGCCCTCCCCCTGCCGAGGAGAATGCAGAGGTCCCGCTATACCGCTAAAGCTTGTTACTGGCTGTATTTTTTTCATGTTTGTGCCTCACTGCAGGAGTCTCGGCCTTCTTCCCCCCCCCCCCCCCCCCCCTCTCATGTTGGGTCTGGGACCCGAAAAACGCAGTGCTCAGGCGCGAGAAACATTTTAAATGTAAAAGGGGGTGGAATTTTTTCGGAGGTGGCGGGGCCACAAGGACGCATGCCAGGCTAAAAACAGATAAGATACAGCGGTGTCAGTCTCTCCTCTGCTATTGAAGAGGAAACGAGCAAGCTGCCTGCACAGGGACACACGAGCTGTGGGACACGTATGGGTTGCAAAACTGGCATTGCTGATTACAGGAAAGACACTCTTTTCCAGCACTAGGCTGAACTTTATAGTGGCTTTAAAAGTCATGACTATTTTCAGCGATTTAGTGCAAATTTTATAGCGCCTCTGTTTTTTGTACTTAGGACTATGCCTACCAAAAAAGACACCACAAAAGCCAAAAAAGAAAAGATTCCCCCCCCCCCCCCCAGGCATTGAGATCTCAAGCTGTATTTCCACGCTGTCATTCTCGCCTGAATTACCAATTATGGCAACACAGGGTGAGCCATTTGAACAAATTGATGGTGCAACTGCCTCTCACATCTCGGCACCTAGATATGTGACTGAAGATGCCCTCTCCTCCTCCCTCCAGGGTTTGGAAGAAAGATTAGCGGTTTTAATCGCATCTTCTATTCAGATGGATAAGAAACGTACTAGGTCCCCTTCCCCCATTTCAGCTTGGCAAGGGGAACAGTGGGCTCACGATGAGGTGTTACCCTAAATCGATCAGGAAGAAAGACAAACCGATGATTTCTCAATAGAGGAGACAACGGTAGATGAACCTTTTTCAGCTTCTCAAACTGAGAAATTGCTTATACAATCTTACAGAAATGGTTCGTTCCACCTTCATGCTGCCCCCAACAGAGTCTCATGAAAATTCAGCCTCTTCCCTTGGTTCTTTAAAACCTTCCCATCCTTTGCATGCGTTTCCAGCACATGCATTACTAGAACAGCTTATTTTCCCTGAATGGGATCACCCGAATAAGCATTTCCTCCCTCCTAAGATGTTTGCAATTCGCTATCCTCTAGAGGAGAAATTCCAAAAAGTGGAAAGTACCAGCAATTGACGCTGCGATTTCCAATGTGAATAATAACTTAACTTGTCCTGTAGACAATGCACAGATGCTTAAAGATCCAACAGATAAGAAGTTGGAATCCCTGCAAAGTTCTGCCTTTTGCATAGCAAGTGCCATCACTCAGCCCGCAGTCGCCGCAATAGGCGTCTGCCAATCCCTAAAGGACCAATTTAAATTGGCCCTTAGAGAACTTCCTACACAACAAGCTCGGGATTTGGCTGAACCACCTAAGGTATTATGTTTTGCCATAGATGCTATTAAAGATTCTATTCATGGGGGGGCGTGGCTGAGAGTCCATGAGAGCGGCTGCTTAATCTCATAGCTCCGGCTCCACTTATCCATCCTGCAGGCATCCTACCCTCAATCTGCTACCTAAAGGCACAGTTTTGCTCCTAAGGACGGCGGGCACCAGATACAGGCATGATGGTGAATAAATACGGGCCACCCGCGCCCCAATCAACGGCGGAACAACTGGCCCGGTTTAGAAGGCAAGATGGCGCCGATCCTCCGGCAGTGCACGAGGCCGCGCTGCAGTCATCTACATCTGCAGCACAGGATTCCTATCAGGGGGTGAGTGGCTCTGTCCCTGCTGTGTTTCGCTCCCAGGCTGTGCACACTGAACCCTTAGACTCCCCAGCATACTCTGAGGAATCTGCATCCCTGAGCCCTTCCATTGCTGAGCCCAGCCTGGCTGAAATCCTGGTAGCCATTAAAGATGTCAAAACCTCCCTCACTTTACAAATAGAGAGCATCCACATTGATTTCTCCCTTTTGAAGCAGGATGTTCAGAGTTTGAGGGACAGGACTGGGGAGGTAGAGGGTCGTGTCAGCTCCCTGGAAGACTCTGTGCATCCATTATCTGCCACTGTACGCACAGCCACGGATGAGTTGGGGGTCCTCAGAGCTAAGCTGGACGATTTGGAGAATCGTTCCAGAAGGAACAACCTCCGATTTGTGGGGTTCCCGGAACGATCGGAGGGTCCCCGCCCGGAAAGATTTCTACACAAATGGTTGCGCGATGTATTCGGGGTGGAAGAATTTTCCAACACCTTTGAAATTGAGAGGGCGCACCGCACCCCCCCCCCCCCGCGTGCCCCACAACCTGGGCCCCCCCCCCCGAGATCTCTCATTGCAAAATTCCTTAACTTCCGGGACAAGGTTACTATTCTACGCCTGGCCAGAGAAAAAGGTCCCCTCAAGTTCAACAGCAACAACATATCTATCTATCCTGACTTCTCTGCTGAAGTACAGCGCCAGCGAATATCCTTTGCAGCAGTGAAAGATCGTCTCCGTAATGAAGGTCTTCCCTATGCTATGTTGTTCCCTGCTAAGCTGCGGATCATCCATGAAGGCAAAGCCCACTTTTGCTTTTGTCCTAAAGAAGCTATGTCCTGGTTAGATTCAAGATTTGGGAAACAACCCAGACAACAACGCCGCAATTGAATCCTCGAGTGAAGGAACATGAGTCTCCTTCATTTCCCCTATCTGCTTCCCAGGGGCTCGGTCCTCTGGGAATCAACTTGCTACTGTGACTTTCTCCCCCTGGTCAAAGGCTGGCCCTAATTGCCTTTCCCCCCCCCCCCTTTTTTTTTTTTTTTTCCCCTACAGAGGTCACTCTTGCACTATTAACAATCCGGATAAGAGCTCCTATTATTACTGCCCTTTGAACTGCAGATTACTATCACTGTGCCTCTTGCACTTATTACTGTCTGTGCCTTTAATTTTCAAAAGGGGTGGAGAGGAAAGGGAAAGAGAAGAGAGATTCTTTTGATTTATTTTTTCTATCTCAAAAAGAAGAGAAATGTTTTATATAAAAAAAAATTTTTTTTTTTTTTTCCTTTTCCTCTCTTCCCTCCAGATTCTACAACAGGGACGTTTACACTGCAGTTGTGAGCCATTATGGAACTGCTGCTTCCCCCCATACCAGTAGGTGGCGAGGCCACAGGGTTTTTCGCTTCTTCCCCAGACTGTTGCTGAGGGGGGGATGTTTTTGTTTTGGGGTTCAAGGCTCACTGTGTTTGGGTTGGTAGAGCAGGGAGGGGGGTGGGTTAAGGGTGGGATGTTTATTTCGGCGGTCCTCTCACAAGTTTTAGGTCTTGAGAAGGACTGGCCTCTTTGGTGTTTGGTTGGTATAGCTGCTCCTAGGAAAATGTTCTTTTTGCCACTATTGCACACCTATTATAGACAGTGTCATAGAACCGGTTTGTGGTATGATGCATCACATGGTTATCCTTGCATTGTTCCTGTATTCCTTATACTTACTCATGGCTGACACTTTAAAACTGATTTCGTGGAATGTTAGGGGGTTGAACTCACCTCACAAGCGGTCCCTGCTGTTTTCCTATCTAAAAAAATACAGACCCCATATCATTTGTCTCCAAGAGACCCACCTTACTGGCTCTAAGCTTAAGTCCCTTAAAAGGCCCTGGCTGGCCAGCCACTATCATGCCTCTTATTCTAGCTTCTCCCGTGGGGTCTCGATTTTGTTGGCGAAGTCCCTCCCGGCTGAGACTTTGCTTGTGAAGTCGGATCCTGCGGGACGATTTATTATAATAACCCTCCGTATAGCCTCCACAATTTTTACATTGGTGAACATATATATTCCTCCACCGTTTTCCTCAGAAATCCTTTCCCATTTGTCTCTCATGTTACTGTCCCGATCCCCGGGTCCCCTGCTCTTTGTAGGTGATTTCAATGCTGTACTCGACCCTTCAGTGGACCGCTTGCGGGGTGGGGGCAGGCCGTACCCCTCTTTTATGGACTGGACCCAGGTATTTGCCCTTACCGAGCTATGGCGGTGGAAGCATCCGGATGACAGACAGTTTTCCTGTCATTCGGACTCCTTCCATACTATGTCTCGCATAGATATAGCATTTGCCCCGGCGGATGTACTCCCCCTGGTTCATTCCATAGCTTACCTGCCTAGAGGGATCTCGGACCATGCTCCTTTGCTGATTGGTCTTCTCCTCCTGCCAAAGTCGGGCCCCCGGGTCTGGAGATTGAACTCACATTGGCTTGAGGATGAGATTGTTCAGGCAGAGTGCCAGAAGGGCGTGACTGAATACTGGCAACTGAATCAGGGTACTACTGGACTCACCACTGTCTGGGATGCTTCCAAGGCAGTGTTGAGAGGTGCCTTTATGTCAATTACGGGTATTCTGCATAAAAATAATCTACAACGTACTGAGGAATTAGAACAGACTATGGTGAAGGCGGAGGCAGAGTACTCTGAAAGGCCCTCTGCGGCCACGTTAGCCCCGTGGCTTCATAGTCGCAGGGAATACGAACTTCGATTGTTAGATCTCACTAAAAAACGTTTACTCTATGTCACGCAAAAGACTTTTGAGCATGGTAACAAAGCAGGGCGCCTACTCGCATATTTTTCCAGACCTGACCATGCCCCTATTTCTATCCCCAGGATATTAGTTTCAGGAACTACGATTAGTACTGTCCCTCAGGATATAGCAGAAGCCTTTCTCTCCTTTTATCAAGACCTCTATACTTCCAGAGTTACTTATTCAGAGACACAACTAGATGACTATTTAGGCCAGGTGTCGCTCCCCCGATTGACAGACCAGGTCCGGGGAGAGTTGGATGAGCCGCTGTCTGTGGAAGAACTTTCATTGGCAATTTCACAGATGCCGGCTCATAAGACGCCAGGTCTGGACGGGTTCCCAGTGGAATGGTATAAGCAATTTCAGCACCTTCTTGGCCCTATTTTGCTTAAAACATACAATGCAGCATTGCAGGAGGGGGTACTTCCTCCCTCTATGAGAGAGGCACTTATTGTTTTACTTCTTAAACCGCGAAAAGATCTGTTAAAATGTGACTCCTACCGGCCGATATCGCTTATTAATGTTGATACCAAAATTCTAGCCAAGGCTCTGGCGAACCGCCTGAACAGGGTGATCCCAGGGCTAGTGGGGAGTGATCAGGGTGGTTTCATACCCGGTCGATCAACCCGGATGAACATTCGTAGACTGTTCCACAACTTGACGTTTCCACATGACTGTCCGGCGACCCGAGTTGTGGTGTCCTTGGACACCTGCAAGGCCTTTGACAGTGTGGAATGGCCATACCTGTTTGGGGTCTTGCAGCTGTATGGCTTTGGTCCACGGCTGATAGCCTGGATCAAACTCCTCTATACCATGCCACTCGCCCGCATTCGCATTAATTCTCAGATCACTGACACATTTAAGATCACCAGAGGCACTCGACAGGGTTGCCCTTTGTCGCCCCTCCTGTTTGCCCTGGCCATGGAACCCCTTGCTATTCGGATCCGTAATTCACCACTCCTTCGCGGATTACCCATAAATGAGATAGAAGAAAGGATCTCGCTCTATGCAGATGATACATTGGTTTACTTAGCAGACTCTCAGGACTCACTAGTCTGTTGACCACGGTGACAACCTTTGGAGACTTTTCTGGATTCCGAGTGAACTGGGAGAAATCTACCCTCTTCCCCATAGATCAGACTCCTGCTCCACAGGTTCACTCGGATTCCAGACTACAAATAGCCACCTCCTTTAGATATCTAGGTGTTATAGTTCAATTGCCATTATCCCTATATATTACCAATAATTTAGGCCCTTTACTACTCCAACTGCAAACCCAAACTAAACAATGGAAGGACTTACCCCTGGATCTGATGGGGCGAGCCAATATCCTAAAGATGATATATCTTCCTAAACTTTTGTATGTCCTGGCTAACTCCCCCTGCAAAATTCCCAAAACAATCTTTAAGAGTATTGATTCGATTTGTATAGCGTTCCTTTGGAATGGTCGGCCCCCTAGAATGGCACTGGAAACTCTGCGCCTTCCGTCCCACTTGGCAGGATTAGCTTTCCCTGATTTTTACCTTTACTATCAAGCATCCCAACTGGTTAATATTCATGATTGGCTGCACCCTGACCCGAATAATGCCTGTACCACCACTGAAGGTGCCATGGTCTCATCATTCGAAACATTGCATAACATTGTTTATCGTGGATGCACGCCCCCGGGACCTGGACTGACTATTTTACGTACATCTCTGTCCCTATTTAAAACAGTGACGCTTAAACACGCCCCTGGCTCCTGGTCAGTCTCCCCTAATAGTCCACTTTGGTTTAACCCTACATTACCAGAATTTGGCTCCCTGCCTGACCCACAAAGGTGGACCTCTCGGGGGATAAAATACTTATGTCACATATACTCACCTCAAGGATTTAAATCTTTCGCGCAGATGAGAACTGACTTTGACTTACCATATAACTACTTATTTTTTTACTATCAGCTTAGACACGCTGTGCGAGCACAGTTTGGTTCACTAGACAACCCGCTGGTGATTTCTGACTTAGAAAAACTCTTACGATCCCCAGACCGCACGAAACTTATCTCTACTTATTATTTAGCACTGACGGTGGGCTCCAACCCTAGATTCAAGGCATCACAACGTAAATGGGACTCCCTAGATATATCCATAACAGAGGAGGACTGGTCCGAATTCTGTGCCACTTTCAAGGCTTCTGTTGTATCCTCCAGGGACAGGATCATCCAAATAAAAATCTTCCACCAATCGCATCTCACCCCGGCCAGGATGCACAGAATGGGCATTTTGTCCTCGGCTGAGTGCTTTCGGGGATGTGGATATACAGCTGACTTCATTCATTGCTTCTGGAGTTGTCCCATAGTGCAGGAGTTTTGGAGGAGAGTAGACTCCTTTCTCTCTTCAGCGCTGGGGCTTCCCAACATATTAAATCCCAAGAATTGCCTCCTGGCGGTCTTTGGCGACCTCACTGTTCCCTCCCAGGTCAAACGATTGCTTCGGATCCTTTACTGTTATGCTAAAAAATCAATTTTATTGACCTGGAGGGGAGCGGCAACCCCTACAGTGGGGCTATGGTTGAAACTAGTCAATGATGCCCTTCCACTTTACAAACTCACTTTTGAGATCCGCAAAAGGAAGGAAACATTTTATAAAATTTGGGGCAGGTGGCTGGCTAGCCCCCTGACCCTTTCCCCCATAATGCCATGAAAGAGTGGGTAGGTTGTAGCATACCTTGAACCATGGCTACACTCCTATGCAATTTTACCAGCTATGACTGTCTAGTAGGTCTATTATGTTGCTGTAATTTGTCTTTATATTATATTATGCGGCTTAAATGGATGTGCAGATATTCTTCTGTGTAAACTGATATAGGAGCAAGTTGTTAATGTTGTGTGTGGGACAAGCCTGGCTAGGCCCCCACATATTGTCTTTCTATGTCTGTATGTTATGGAAAAATGTAATAAAACATATCTTTAAAAAAAAAAAGATTCTATTCATCAGGCAATCCCGCCTTACACTTATGCTTGTACATATGCGTAGAATCCTGTGGTTGAAAAATTGGTCAGCTGAAACACCATGTAAAAACCTCCTAACTGGTTTCCCCTTTCATGGGGAACGACTATTTAGAGAGGACTTGGATAAATATATCAAAACAATTTCTAGTGGGAAAAGTACTCTTTTACCAGTCAAAAAAATATAAACGCACTTCATTTAAACAGGCTCTTTCCCTCCGCGCCAGGGGCTTCCGCCTCTAGGCAGTGGCGATGGCCTCCTCCGTCAGACTCTAGAGGAAAACCTCAAGGTCAGACCCAGGCTCAAAAGAAGCCCTGGAGTAGGAAATCTGCAAAACAGAATCCTAAAGCCTCATCATGAAGAGGCAACCCCCCTCACCAAGGTGGGGGGAAGACTTCTGCAATTTTCAGAAGTCTGGAAAGAGGAAATTCAGGACATATGGGTCATCTCCACGATAACGCTGGGGTACAAACTGGAATTTCGAGACTTTCCACCGTCTCGTTTCCTGAGACCAAGCGTTCCCAAAGATCCAGAGAAGAAACCATCTCTGTTTCAGGCACTAGACCGATTAATAGCTCAAGGGGTGATCATACAGATCCCCATAAAGGAGCAAGGTCTGGGGTTTTATTCAAATCTTTTCATGGTACCAAAACCAAACGGAGACGTCAGACCCATTCTAGATCTAGAGCTAAATCAATTCCTGAAGTTCCGCTCCTTTCGCATGGAGACAATCGGGTCGGTAGTTTCTATCCTTCTAGGAAGAGAACTTCTGGCGTCGATCGACATTAGGGAGGCAGATCTGCATTTCCCTATATTTCCTGCTCATCAAAAGTTTCTGCGGTTCGAGTTAGAACCGCAGCATTTCCAGTTTGTAGCCCTGCCCTTCGGGCTAGCCACAGCACCCCGGGTGTTCACCAAAGTGCTGGCCCTACCTCTAGCCAGGTTAAGGGCACAGGGCATAACAATCGTAGCATATCTAGATGATCTATTACTTGTAGATCAATCAGTGACTCGTTTGGAACAAAACGTATGCACTACAACCAACTATCTGAAAAGCTTGGGTTGGATTCTCAAACTAGAGAAATCTTCCTTAATACCGCAAAAAATGAAAAAAGATCACCGCTCTGAAGCCTCTGAATCCATGTAATGCTTCCGCCCCACTCCAAGTACACACAGGTGCTGGCTCTGCACAAAATTAGGTGAGGAAGGAAAAATATTCTGGATGGCCGCACTCTGCAAAGGATGCTGGTTTATTGATAAAATCCACAAATACAGCAAAGGCACTCAAAAATAAACACAGAAGTAGGCTAACGCGTTTCACATCGTGAGATGCTTACTCATAGCTAATGAGTAAGCATCTCACGATGTGAAACGCGTTAGCCTACTTCTGTGTTTATTTTTGAGTGCCTTTGCTGTATTTGTGGATTTTATCAATAAACCAGCATCCTTTGCAGAGTGCGGCCATCCAGAATATTTTTCCTTCCTCACTTAATACCGCAAAAAATGCTGGAGTACTTGGGTCTGATCATAGACACAGCCCAGCAAAGGGTGTTTTTGCCTCAAGCAAAGATCAACTCCATAAGAGAGCTGGTGCAGTGGGTCAGGTCAAATGGCAATCCCTCCATTCGCCTCTGTATGAGGCTGCTAGGAACCATGGTGGCTTTATTCGAAGCAGTTCCCTATGCCCAGTTCCAGAAAGCTTCATTCTGTGTGCTTTAATGTTTGATAAATAAAATGGGATATCTTAATCAAGCAGGCTACCTTTTAGGTGATTAGATACTGGCAAAAATGTTATTAGGGCTGCCTCTAAAGCTCTATAACCTCACCAACTCCGTGAGACATTTCAAATTTTTTTTTGCTAGTGTCCTTGGTGATGGATCTCTCCTTCTTTGAAGAGGTTTTTTTTCTTTTTTTAACTTTTCCTATTTTTTTTTTTTTTTTTTTTTCTGACAGTTCTATCGAAGTCTGGTTGCTTATAATTACCAGACTATATTTGCTTCAGGCACTGGATCCTGCGTTAGGCACTCACCCTAACCTGAAATGCAACAGGTGTATTTAGCCACAGGGTGACGTTCAGGTCCAGGGCTGTGTTCCACCTCTATGGTTCTGAGACCCTAAAGACCCCTTCGTGGGTATGCCTATTGTAATGGGCAAAGCCTGGACCCCGAACAGGCCCAGCAATATAGATAAATTAAGACGGTTTTCCTTTTATACAAACCACAGTGTTTAGCACACAAAGCGGATACATAGACACAGTAATGGGGAGTTATCCACATGGTGTAATACTGTTGTAACTGTCTCAATGTGTTTGGCACAGTAAGACCCCTTTCACACTGAGGCACTTTTCAGGTGTTTGATCGCTAAAAAAAAGTGCATGAAAAGCGCCTCTCATGCCTCCCCAGTGAGAAAGCTCGAGTGCATATACACCGGGGCAGTGCGCTTGTGGGACGGGGAAAAAAAGTCCTGCAAGCAGCATCTTTGGGGCGGTGTAGGAGCGGTGTTAAAATCGCCCCGCTAGTGGCCGAAAAGCGCCTTTAAAATGACGGTAAAGCGCTGCTTAAACTAGTGGCGCTTTACCGCCAACTGACCCGCCGCCCAGTGTGAAAGTACAGTGTAAAAATAATATCTACTTAAATTTAATTTAGAATTTTATTTTCCTTTTATCCATTCTCAGGATGAGAAAGTAGTTGCAACATGCCTCCCAGCTGATGTACTTCTGTCCACCCTATCTGCTGAAAACGCCCACAGCACTTTCCTGTACAGAGACACCTCTTACAGACCTCCCCTCAGTTTAGCAATGGTAGATCATGGACTGAAGATGGCTGGGACAAAAGGGCCAGTTAACATGCGTTCTGTGGATGGTCTACAGCACACTCCGATTTTTCCCTGATAGCTGTTCTTCTCTGACTGGAAATTCCTCTCAGGCACACACCTTGCCACCTGTCTGGTAAAAGTGGATTTTTCTGCCACTTGGTCTGACTTTCTCAGAAAACCTTTGGCACTTCTAGAATATTTGGTTTCCAGAGGCCAAAAACGCTACCCTGACTCTGTTGATGAATCGGAGTTCAAGCCTCTAAACCTGTTTTGAGATTGAAATGAAGGAAAGCGATGGAAAAGCAGACAATGTTTCAAACCCTGCATTTTATGAGGCAAAAGCTATGGCTTCTTGGCTATTGCTCTCCTCTGTTGATACAATGATTGACACGGCGCATGATAGTCTTTGCCAAGTACCATCTGATTCTCCATAGCCAAAACAACCCCCGTGAGCACTAAAAGGTTGGCAAAATCAAAAATTATTAAAGGATGCAGACCTGTTTTTGATTGTCATTTCCACCATGTTTCAAGCTTGGAAGTCTATCTCTCAATGAAATTATTACTGTATCCGAAAGGCCTATTTTGCCTGGTGCAATTCACTAGGTTTTCATCCTTGCAGGTTTTCTGTAGCTCAGCTTTCTGGTCTGTACCTTCATTCAAGGAGTTACTCAGGTTATCCCCCCTTTTACACTATATTCTAGTTCTTTATGCCCACCAAAAACATCCCTTTGAGAACATTCAACAGGGAATTCCATTACTGACACATTCACAAAAGGTGGTTTTTCTTGTAGGCATCACATAATTTTTAGCAAAAATAAATCTTTATTACAAAGCAACAATGCACTAAACATATAAATGGAATAAAAAATGGATATGGCTAATAAACTGTATAAAAACAACACTGGTATTACAGGTATTTCCCAAAGCGAAAAGGAATTTTGACTTGCCTGTAAATTCCTTCTCATGGAGTACAGTAAAGGACCTCTGTTTCCACCTCACAGGCTCCTCCCCTTCCTCATTGCTTGCATAAAAAAAATGGAGTCTCACGGTGTGGGTGGGATTTATATAAGGATGCTTTAGGGCAGTGGTTCTCAACTCCAGTCCTCAGGACCCACTAACAGGCCAGGTTTGCAAGATAACTGAAATGCATCACAGGTGATATAATTTGCTGCTTAGGGATTGCAGGATTTTAGTCTGCATCTCCCCAAGGTAATACTTAAAATCTGGCCTGTTAGTGGGTCCTGAGGACAGGAGTTGAGAACCACTGCTTTAGGGGCTGCCCTAACAAGTTTTGCCAGTGTACAGTCACCTCAAGTTATCCTGCTTATAACCCGTGGTCTATGAATACAAGCCCTGTGTCCTGTACTATAATCCAAGGTAATAAATTCATTGGCAATTCAAAATGCCTCTAAAAATCCCTTTCTTTAAATTTGGTACGGGACACAGGCCCCTCCCCCCTGTTTTCATGATCCACCTCTGTCATTGCTTGCTACTGGGGCATGCTGGGAGCCAGTTTTACTGAGCTGTCCTTACGGCTTTGTTTAACAGTGTACAATTTCCCTTAGGGTGGAGTTATACTTCATCCTGTGTCCTGTAAAGTATTTCAAGGAAAGGAGTTTTCAGGTAAAATAAAAAAAAAATGTTTAAGTTCGTCTGACTGGCCTATCTGTATTTTCTTTTTCCTTTTTTTTTTTTTTTTTTAACAATCTGTATTTTCTCTAACGTGTTGTGTTTTTTTGTTTCCTTAGAAAATGAGGACCTGTCCATGATGCCCAGGATTGTCAACGTCACATCCTTAGCTGAGGAAGCTTCTTCAGATCTGTACCGGGACATCATGGCATTCCATACTGCAGCGGCTAAGGCAGACACAGATACTGAGGTTAACACCCTGTTGGCAAAGGAGACTGCTGCTAGAGATCTTTTGTCAGATCAAGCAGAGAGAGACCTGTCCTCCGCAAAACATTTACCATCTACATCCCATCCAGTGGACAACACAGAAGAAAAACTTTACAGTGGTGTGAATATAACGCAGCATTCTTACTCCAGTCTTCCAGAGAATCTCCTACTGGCCAAAGTCAGTATTGTTAATGCCGAGGTATCCTCAAAAAGTGGAAAGTCGTCTTTGGATAATGTCTTGGAGAATGTCAGAGACTCTGAACTAGAGCTGGAACTAAAAAACCTTTCATCTGCTATAGAGGAAGCAGATTTGGAGCCCAGCGAGGTATCAGATGTTATGGCTGATCAAGGAGACTCGGATGAAACGTTCTCATCTCTTTTGAATGAGATTGCTTTCTTGAATCAGCAGTTAAACAATGACCACAGTGAAATGGGCTGTGACTTCCCAGGGTCAGACACACTATCCCAGGAAAGTATTGGCATAACTGCAGATGGGAATTCCTCTCCCTTCTTTTTTGGAAAATTCAAGGAATTGTCTGAACCAAAAGAAAACATTTCACTTAGCCCTCTCTTTCTACAAATAGATGAGGGAGAGATTCAGGAAAGTATTAAGCATAGTGATGAGCCAGGTATTGTTGTATTTGAAGATGCAGCTAATAAAAAAGCAATGACTGAAGTGGGGATGGATCTTCTGCAGCCTCCTGCTAATGTGACTTTTCTTCAGGCTGTTGATCAACCAGAAGTGGCCTCTAGCTCAGATGTGTTTTGGAGGCCTATGCCCAAATTAGCACCTCTTGGACTAATGTCTTCTAATGTTCCAAGTGATCAAAAGGTATTGGGGAACAAATCTATGCCATCCTTGGCTTCCGCTGCAGTCCGATTAAGTTTACCAAAACCTATGGATTAGATTTTTTTTTTTTTTTGTTGGTCATTTATTATTGGATAAATGTTTAGGTTACTTGAAGCATATAGTGTTGTACATTGTATCGGGTTTCTTCAACAGTGAATGAATTCGAAATCTAATGCTTAGAACTCATGTTTTCATTACACACACAATTGAATTATCTTAAAAAGATAAACACCTGAATCCCTACTTTCCATTTTGCAGCATATTTTCTGCTATAAAGTAACCAATGCACTTTAATGTATAATCATGATTTGTACATATGCTTTGGCTAAGCAGCGTTTGCAAATATTCTTCTCCAGCAGACGGACGATGTAAAGCATTCCTTATGAGATTTGTCTCCTGGAACAATTTACACAAAGTAAACCATAGGTGCCTCATCTCTAGTCTCTACAGCTCAGTCACCTTTCTGTCTGCGCTTTACAAGACAAATTGCTACAGCCTATGTTTGGTCAGGAACAGTGTTAACTGTCACTTGAACACTCACCCCAGTTACTTGACAATAAGTTTATTGCTGCTTGAATGACAAGCAATCATTGCTGTTATCAAACTGAACATGTAAAATATGTATATGTATTTATATTTTTTAAAACATTTTGTACACAGAATTTTTTGTACACACGTGTAGAATGTGATACATTTGTTAACTGATTTACTGTATTTCTTACTGTAGATACTAAGTGTACGACTTGTGGTCCGCTCATGTTTCATTGAGCAAACTTTACATTATGAAATTTGAGGAAGTCCCTGTTTTAAGGGGCCCCTGTCTGAGTTGGTAAATATGTAAACATTTATTTTTATTTTTTTCTCATTATTCAGTCTTGAGGTCTATTCTGAGTTAAAGGGCTGGTCCTTCACCAAACTAATATTTTTTCATTTTGGTTAGAAGCTGGCGGGATGACCAGCAGTTTCTTTTATGTCCCTAGATCTCCAGCAGCAGAAACCTTGCACAATCTTGGACCTTCATGGCACTGGAGTCCATGGGGCATAAATGAAGGGAGAGTTTAGTTCATCACCCATTGCTGAAATATTGATTTTAGAGTCAGACTGAACTTTTAGTTTAAATTCACAAAATCTATAAAGTACATCTAATTAAAAGATGTGTGAAGTCTTAGACTACATGAACGCTGGCCTTCTATAAACCAAACACTCCTGGCAGTAGAAAAAGACTAAAGTCAAAAAAGCAGTACCATGTTTTTTCCACGTTTTGGTGTTTATTTCAATAGCAAGTACTCTGGCCAATGAAATTAATAAACGCTCAAGCACTAAACGGGGCTAGCATTTAGGTGCGTTTACATTAGTTTTTGCCTCGTTTGGTGTTTTTTGCTCAAAACGTTCCTCTCCTGAACAAGATTCTTCTCCATTCAGGAGAGGGATGTTTACTGTCCCTAAGTTCTGCTGCTCCTAAACTCCGATAAATGCCTATGTGTAAATGGACACACAGGCTTTTATTGATTTGAGTTTAAGGGCTTTGGAAAAAAACACCCAGATTTTCTAAACCAGGGCTTGACAAATTTGCTTGGAATCTAGGAGCCAGCTAAAAAAGTTAGGAGCCAGGAACGCGCCCTGTCCCGCCGAGCTTGCACGCAGAAGGGAACGCATACGTGAGTAGCGCCCGCATATGAAAGCGGTGTTCAAACCACACGTGAGGTATCGCCGCGATCGGTAGATCGAGAGCAATAATTCTAGCCCTAGACCTCCTCTGTAACTCAAAACATGCAACCTGTAGAATTTTTTAAACGTCGCCTATGGAGATTTTAAAGGGTAAAAGTTAGTCGCCATTCCACGAGCGGCCGCAATTTTGAAGCGTGACATGTTGGGTATCAATGTACTCAGCGTAACATTATCTTTCACAATATAAAAATAAATTGGGCTAACTTTACTGTTGTCTTATTTTTTTATTTAAAAAAAAGTGTATTTTTTCCCAAAAAAGTGCGCTTGTAAGACCGCTGCGCAAATACGGTGTGACAGAAAGTATTGCAACGACCGCCATTTTATTCTCTAGGGTGTTGGAATAAAAAATATATATAATGTTTGGGGGTTCTAATTAGAGGGAAGGAGATGGCAGGGAAAACAGACAGGGAAACTCCATTAGCATTGCTGGTTGTCATACCAACTGCCACCACAAGATGGCGCTAGTTCACAGAAGGAAGCATAGGCCTGCAGAAGGCCGCAAAGCCACGGCCTCAATTACCGGCCGGCGCGGCCCGACGCGATCCCGCGGCGCGGAGGGGGGGGCACGGAGACACAGGATACCCCCCCCCCCAGCTGTGCTGCGCCAGGTCGCTAATTCTAGTCGCAATGGCGACCTGGCGCCCGGGGTTTGTCGAGCCCTGTCCTAAACTGAGGTTTAGGAGCAGCCAGTGTACATGAGGTCTTAGAGTTTGCTTTATTTAGAAAGCAGCCACAGCCCAAATAGAAAAGTCTGTTCCCCTGCCAGTTTGCTGCAGAGAAGGGCAATTGTTCTTTGTATGGAAGCAGTGGTGTCTCTGTAGAGGCCTCCTGCTAAGTGAGACCTATAGTAAAGCAATCAGCAAAACTCTTACCCCCTGTTCCTTGGACAGCCTAAAGAGAAGCTCCAGGCTCCATCAGAAAAAAAGTCAGCAGCTACAAATACTGTAGCTGTTGACTCTTAAGATTAGGACACTTACCTGTCCACAAATCCAGCGGTGTCTTCACCCCAGCCTATTTTTCAATCAGCTCTCGGGTGCTGCTGCCATTATTTCTTGTAGGGTAGACCAGTAGTGAAGCATTGCAGCTTAACAGCTGGCTCCCTACTGTGCATGCGTGAAGCGCGTTGCGCTTTGTGAATGGCTCGATGGCGGGGGAAGGAGGAGGGGGGCCGAACTTCCAGGTGACTTTACCGTGGCAAAGTCACCCGGAAGTGTGACTGGGTACCTGTTAAGACCAGAGAGCCCATCCAAAAGGTGCCAAATGTGGCAGTGGAGGGGGGGAGGAAGCAAAGAAGTGGAGCTTCCCCTTTTGAGTGGAGCTCCGCTTTAAGGTCTAATTCGCTGCTTACAGAGAGCAAGGGTCCTTCTCTGCACCATGCTTGTGTAGGACAAGCTTTTCTACTCGGGCTGCTACTTTCCCAAGATCTGTAAGCCTTTTTTTTTTTTTTTATGTAAATTGAATACATTTAGATGATTTAAACCTAAAGTTCAGTTGGGCTGAAGAGTGGACTGACCCTTTACTCTGTCCTGATACAAATTGGCACAACATTCGTAATTTGTTAAGAAAAGATGCAAGTTCCTGAGATGTCATTTTCATGTTGCAACTTTATTGCTTAGTAATACCTGGAAGAGCTTTGAGAGTTCTGCCTTCACTTGTATTGCTATTCTGGTTAAGTGAGGAAGAACGTTGTGAAGCTATAGGTTGGGAATGACGCCTTGAGAACTTGCATTTTCTAAAACAAATTGGCATTGGCAGTACCCATAGATGTGTACAAGTATTTTGAGTTTGTGCAGTATCCTTGAGTTCCTCATTTTATAGGAACAATTTAATCCAGTAGAATGTCATTCTGACTTATGAATTAGCTGCACGCTAATGAAATGAAATTGTAATTGTCACAGCATGGACAGGATGACCCAATTAAACCTTCTTCTGCAAAGCAATAATTGTAAACATTTCATTCTGTAATCATAGAACTAGACCCAGGCTGAGTCTGTCTGTCCTCAAAGACTATGAAATTGAGAATACCTTTCATTACTATGTTATACGTTAAAGATCGAAAGTTATCTTTTTCTATCCAGAACTGGTCATTTATGTTTTGTCTAGATGCAAATTTGTTTGGTGCTAAATAAATAATTGACAAGCATATTGTCATAAAATTGATATGTGTGTAACTTATTTTGTTGGTAAAATTTGGATAAGTGTGAAATAAGCAGCGTTCACATTTTTGTTCACACAGTGTACTATTTGTATTGCAGAGCATATAGCAATCCATTCTGGCAAAGGATATTTGGTCCCCTTCACAGCACAGTTTAAAGTGGCACTTACTGAAGAAAATGCTTTTACATAACATTTAAAACTTTTTAAAGGTCAGATCTAAACATGCTGTACCATCCAGTTGCATAGTTCCCAAATGCTATCTATCTTAGTTCTTTAGCTTACAATCTAGCTTAAAGGAGTAGTAAAGTTACATGTTTTTTCACCTTAATGCATCCTATGCATTAAGGTGAAAAAACATTCGACAATACCGCCCCCCTCCCGAGCCCCAGTTTTTCTTACCTGGCCCCTCGAAAGTCCCATGCTCGTCCCCGTCATCCTCTTCGTTTTTCTGCCTGGCCGCCGATTGGCTACACTGGATAGATTGAAAGCAGCGCAGCCATTGGCTGGCGCTGCTGTCAATCACATCCAATGACGCGGCACGCCGGGGGGCGGGGCCGAGTGATACAGTCGGCGGCTATGGCCGCCGCTGTATCACGGGAGCGCGCCCGCAATCACTCCACACCATGCAAGCTCACTCGCATTAAGGTGTGGAGTCCTTGCGGGGAGGAGCCAAGACAGCCGCCGAGGGACCCCAGAAGACCAGGATCGGGGCCACTGTGTGCAAAACGAGCTGCACAGTGGAGGTAAGTATAACATGTTTGTTATTTTTAAGCAAAAAAAAAAAAAGGTTTAGTGCTCCTTTAAAGGCTACTGTATAATAATGTAAAATAATCCTTGGCAATAACAGTTGTATTTGTGTGAAAAGCAACAAACAGCAATCTCAGGGGAAAAAGTTATTGCCATAGATGGATTCCCCACCCCCAACTATTAGCATTGTTTCACATGAATAAAACTATTTTATTGTCAGCACAGACAATTATATTCTGTCCATTTATGTACAGGAGACAGCTAAAGCATGACAAAACAATATGTTCTACGTTGATAATTTGGGGCTCGGCTTTCTCCTCCATTGAGGGATACAGTATGCAACGAGCCCCTGCTTGCTCGGTTCCACTCTCCCGATACTCCTCTGCTGCTATTGAATCAGATTGCAGATCGCAACGTCTGATGGTTCGGTCATCCGATGCTCCGGGATTCGAACTACAGCTATGTGTCGTTCGAATCCAGTTGTGATAGCTCAGAACAAACACCAGGCAAGCTGTATGTAAGTTCAAACAGGAATCTCGTTTATTGGATGCACACAACACACTTTTATACATAGCAGTTTGAACACCCAGCCCAAACAACCACTTTCCTATTGGTCAATTGCAAAGTATACTCTAGTCCTCACTTAGGTGCTCTTGGCCATGCAAATGAGGACTTGAAACTGGGTCAGCAGGGATTGGTCTGATAGCTTGAATAGGAGGCCTGAGATGTGTAATGACACAGAGAAGTCCCAGGAGATAATTAACCACCTCGCGCCCGCCGTACGAGAATATATGGCCGCAAGGTGGTTGTCAAATGCCGGGAGAGGCCGTTATTATACGGCCTCCGCTATTTGGCCACTGGGGGGCGCGCGAGCATGTGCCCGGCGCTTCACTGCAATGCCGATGCGCGTGCCTGGCGGCCGCGATGTCCGCCAGGCACCCCCGATCGGCGGTTACAGAGACAAGGACATGGATCTGTGTGTGTAAACACAGAGATCCATGTCCTGTCAGGGAGAGGAGACCGATGCTGTGTCCCTTGTACATAGGGACACAGATCGGTCACCTCCCCCAGTCAGTCCCCTCCCCCCACAGTAACAATCACTCCCAGGGAACACATTTAACCCCTTCCTCGCCCCCTAGTGTTAACCCCTTCCCTGCCAGTCACATTTATACAGTAATCAGTGCATATTTATAGCACTGTTCGCTGTATAAATGTGAATGGTCCCAAATTAGTGTCAAAAGTGTCCGATGTGTCCGCCATAATGTCGCAGTCACAAAAAAAATCACTGATCGCCGCCATTACTAATAAAAAAAAAAAATATATAAAAATGCCATAAAACTATCCCCCTATTTTGTAAACGCTATAACTTTTGCGCAAACCAATCAATAAACGCTGATTGCGATTTTTTTTTTAACCAAAAATATGTAGAAGAATACGTATCGGCCTAAACTGAGGAAAAAAATATATAAAAAAAAAAATTGGGATATTTATTATAGCAAAAATCAAAAAATATTACTTTTTTTTCAAAATTGTCGCTCTATTTTTGTTTATAGCGCAAAAAATAAAAACCGCCGAGGTGATCAAATACCACCAAAAGAAAGCTCTATTTGTGCGAAAAAAAGGACGTCAATTTTGTTTGGGAGCCACGTCGCACGACCGCGCAATTGTCATTCAAAGCGTGACAGTGCTGAAAGCTGAAATTTCGCCTGGGCAGGAAGGGGGTATATGTGCCCAGTAAGGAAGGGGTTAAAGTACATAAACAAACAAATGGTCAAACACAGAACAAGGCCTTCCTTCCAGACCATGGAGCCGTCTGGAGGGGGTTAGCTTTAAGACAGAGTCAAAGGAGAAATACTTGAGTATTTCAAGGATCATGACACAGTAATTCAGATACTGTTATACCACTGCCTACAGGAGCTGCTTTTGTGAGTATTGAGCATTGAGGCCTTGTTTAAACCAACCACAACATGTCACATTCTAGACACACTGTACTGGGTGCCCCCAGCTAACACGCTACTAACATCTCTCTGAGGCTGCTTGCAGTATGTCTACTAAAGGTGCCAACATCTGTTGCCCTCAGCTCTTAGGCTGGGTTCACGCTGGTTTCCCCGCATCCAATTCGCATAGCAGGAGATTGTGACCAGCTCTCTATGAAGCCGGTTCACACATCTCCGTTGCGAATTGCACAGGAGCCCTGTGCGTCTTTTGGTCCGTTTCAGGTCTGCATTCAGGCTGAATTCTGACTTGGAACGGTAAATGGAGACGCACCGGACCTCTGCTGTGAGCCGCTGCATTCTCAAGTGTGAACCCAGCCTCAGAGTCTCTTCTTCAGAGTCCTCTTTATCTCCTTCACTTATAACTAGATCTTTTTCCTTTTCGGCTGAAGTTTTTTTACTATGGTCATGCAAGACTTTACAACCCAAATCACCCAGTTATTTGCTGGCTCTGATCAGAGGTCACAAGTGCACTCCCAATCCCCTCTGCTGTAGATTCTTTATGGCCCCTTTCACACTGGGGCGGTTTGCAGGCGCTATTGTGCTAAAAAATAGCGCCTGCAAACCGTCCCTAAACAGCGGCTGCTGTTTCTCCAGTGTGAAAGCCCGAGGGCTTTCACACTGGAGCGGTGCGCTAGCAGGACGGTAAAAAAAGTCCTGCTAGCCGCATCTTTGGAGCGGTGTGTTTACCGCTCCTTCCCATTGAAAGCAATGGAAAACCGCGGTAATACCGCCGGCAATGCGCCTCTGCAGAGGCGCATTGCCGGCGGTATTGACCCTTTTTCGACCGCTAGCAGGGGTTAAAACCGCACTGCTAGCGGCCGAATACCTCCGTAATTCCGACGGTATAGCGCCACTAAAAATAGCGGCGCTATACAGCCACCGCACCCAACGCCCCAGTGTGAAACCAGCCTATCTAATTTGCTCACAACCATAATGGCTTCTGAGCCCTCATCCACAGAGACTGATTGAGTTGCTCTAATACTTGTCTGATTAGCTTACCCAGAGGAGTCGGTCTACTGCAATTATTGACAATTTAAGAGACTGTTTTGACTCTAATGCTGTGCGCAGCACTCTTTAAACTGGAGGATCAGCCTGCTGCTTTTACCAGTGCTGTTTCCAGTTTTGCACCATTTAAAACACCTAAGCATGGAAAGACTTTCCCTTTGCATCTGCTTTTCCAACTATTATTCCTACTATCCGCTTTTCTCAATTGAGGTTGGAAGCACCCTGATGTACACAAGTGGTCTATTGATGTTACCCCGAGTAAATGGATACCTAACATGTCACGCTTTAAAATTGCACACACTTGTGAATTGGCGTCGAACTTCGGTACTTAAAAATCTCCATAGGCAATGCTTTAAATTTTTTTACAGGTTACCAGAGGTACAGAGGAGGTCTTGCACTCAAATTATTGCTCTAAATCTAAACATTCATGGTGATACCACTTGTGTGGTTTGAACGCCGTTTTACATATGCGGACGTGACCTACAAATGCGTTCACTTCTGCGTGCGAGCACAGGGGCGCTTTATTTTTTTAATTGTTTATTTGAATTTTTCTATTTTTACACTTTTTCTTTAAATGCTTTGTTTTTTGATCACGGTTATTCCTATAACAAGAAATGTAAACATCCCTTGTAAAATGAATAGGGCATGACAGGTCCACTTTACAGCGAGATCTGGGGTCTCTAGACTGGAAAGCCTGAGCAAAAAAAACGATCTTGGCTTCCCAACCGAAAGAACATCAGTATTTACAACTGCCAAGGCCGGATGTGATGTCATAATGTCGCGCCCAGGCTCCGAAGGTCATCGAGATTGCCGGGGACCATCTGGTCCACGGTATTCTCTACTGTAAATGACCGCTGCCGGCCGATTCATGATTGTTTTTTTACTGTGCAGGGAATCGCCGGCAGAAAAACTATATCTAAAGTATGCATGCAGACTTCAATGGATTTCATTATTTCAAAATCAATGTCCCCTGGTAGATCCATCATCAATCATGACGCTCGCCGCCGACCTGAAAAAGGAAAAAAAACTGCATGCTGGACTGACGATGTCACAAGGGGACAGGGCCACCGGGTGACCCCACCTCTTAATTAAGAACTGTCAGACTGTGGGAGCCTTCGGCGGGAGTGGACCTTTTTTTGTCGGCCAGGGCTGGCGTAATGATTGACGATGGGTCTACATCAGGGGACAGTATATAAAAAAAAAAAAACGTTCCCTGATTGTAGATCAATCGTCAATCACAGCGCCCGTCGCCGCTGACCCAAAAAATAAAAAAAAGGCCCACTCCCATTGTCGGACAGTTCTTTAATAAGGGGCGGGGGGTCACCCGCTGACATCACAGGGTGGCCCCACTCCTTGTGACATTGTCAGCCCAGCATGTCCCTGGCCAATGATGTCACAAGGGGGCGGGCCCACTCAGTGACATCACCGGATGACCCCACCTCTTAGTTATTTAGGAACTGTCAGATGGTGGGAGCCTTCAGCAGGAGTGGACTTTTTTTTAATTATTTTTTCGGTTCGGCAGTGGCGGCGGGTGGTGTGATTGACGATGGATCTACATCGGGGGACATTGTTTTTTTTTAAATAATGTCCCCCAATGTAGGTCCATCGTGAATCACGCCGCCACCAATGACCCGAATTTTTTAAAAAGGTCCACTCCCGCTGAAGATTCCTGACATCTGACAGTACTTAAATAACTAAAAGGTGTGGTCACCGGGTGGCCCTGCCCCCGGTGTACCTGTTGGGTAAGGCCCATCCCCAGAAGAAATCACTGCTGATGAAAGGCATAGGGCGTGGTCAGCTATGGCGTCCTCATGCGCACTGCCGTTGTCGCCGTTCATTTCACACAAACTATCAGCTTTCCGCTTATATACTGCTGTATTGGAGTGTCTTATGGAATGCTTGATAGCTGGAGGGCCAATATTTTACAATAAAATAAATCACGGGCCTCACAGAGGAGATATGCGTTTTCTGTTTTCCGTTATTATACCATCACTGACTGCTAAGAGAGAATCGCCCCCTCCCCCCCCCATTGGAGTTCAAGTGTTTGAGATCTCAAATTTATGCTAATTTATCTATAAGTTATAATTCATGGCCCATCTTTTGTGGTAAGAGGCGCATGGTAACTACTAATACCTGGTGGTGGATTCTTCTTTCTTTACATCAGGCGGAACTACAAGTGCCATCATGTCTGTGCCTGAGGGATTCATGCTTGTAACTGTCAGCTACAATGCCTCATGGGACTTGTAGTTTCGCAACAGCTGGAGGGCCGCCGGTTTGAGATCCCTGCTTTATATCAATAATTCTCCCCTGCGGAGGATCATATAGTGTGGAGGTTTCGTGATGGGACTTTCCTGTTTATTAATGGACTATATGGATTTTGACACATAAATTGATATATGTGCATTAATTTACAATTTGGTCCGCTCCTGTCGTCTGCCAGTTTTTTTTTTTTCTTTCAGGTTGCCGGTGGTGTCAGGCGTCGTGTTTGACGATGGATCTACATCGGGGGACATTTTTTATATTTGTTTTTAAAATAAAGAACTTTTCAAAAACTGCCTACTGTCACTTTTTACACTACACCTTTTTTTGGGTAAATAAATAGCCCCCCCCCCTTGTTGAAGGTGGCTTCCAGATTCTGATGAGCCCGCAGACCCCCACAACCACTGGCCAGGGTTGTGGGGAAGAGCAACCCCCCCCCCCTTTATGTTGAGGGCATGTAGCCTGGTATGGTTCAGGACAGGAGGGGGGGGGGATTGTTCGCTCCTCCCCTCCCTTTTCTGACCTGCCGGGCTGCATGTTTGGATAAGGGTCTGGTATGGATTTTGGGGGAGCCCACTCCATTTTTTTTTTTAAAACTATTTGGTGCGGAGTCCCCCTCAAAATCCACATCAGACCCCAACGGTCTGGTGCCATTTTTTTCCCCCGGCAATCCTTTTTTTTTTTTTTAACATTTAGCCTGCTGCCAGCTGAAGGGTTATCGGTTGTTAACAGTGTTTGGCTGTCAGCACTATCCAGGGTCAGGTTTCTGCACTTTATTTCCTGTTTCAGAGATTGTTTAAACTGGTGGCCTTATCCTGCAAAGAACCCTTCTGATTTTCATAATGACGAGGTGGTGTTGAGGCCCCCAGACTGCCTTTTAGTCTAAGGTAGTTTCTGTGTTTCATCACAACCAGAACATCATTCTTCTGTATCTCTATCCATCTCTAGTTCACCAAATGGAAATATCTTAATCGTACAGGACACAGGCAACTTATTTATACACCTTGCGTTATAGGTGAGTACTTTCAAGAGATTGCTCACTGGCATGCTTTTGATAACATGCCACCCTGGAGCACCTCCCCTATAACCCTACCCCACGCTGTGTTCCCTCAGTCTTTTGCTAGTGTCTAAGGGTGATTGACCTTTTCTCTGAGAAATCGGCTTCACTAGTTTATTTTTCTTTACTATTTTTCTTAGAGTACTTCAGTCAACACCTCACTGCCTTCTTATGCCTATGCAGAAGTAGTGTATTCAGATCGGTGCAACCACAGGAAAACTTTGTAAACCGTACCCAGACCCCATGCTGTGGTGATAGCCTGCTTCGGGCACTGGATCCTGCATTGGACGCTCGCTTGGTGCAATGTGTTGAATCAGCCACAGGGTACTATACAGGTCCAGAGCTGTGGTCCATTTCTATGGAACCCAGACCCAAAGACCCTTTTGGCGTGTACTAATTTCCAGTCCAGCATAATTGGCAGATAAGACAGGGTCATCCTGTATCTCTGACCATGCAGACTTTTCAAACTTGACACTGAAATGCAAGGTGGTGTATGTGAAAAAAAAAAAATAACCAACTCCCCCATCCACTCATTCAATATGGATGGGGGATCACTCCTGCTGAGCTATTGTATTCTGCCTGCAGGGGGCCTTCTCCACTGGCAGAATACAATAATCAGTGTAGCCTTCTATAGCTGGTGCACTGATCGTTTGGGAAGGACCCGACAGGCTGGTTGTACACAAGTTGATCTATGGATTGACTTGTGTACAACCGCTAGCCCATAGATGGATCAAAATTCAGCCACTCCCTGCTGAACCGGCTGGCTTTAATATGTAATTATCCCAACATTTGATAGCTGTGTTTTTTGTGAAAAGTAGCTGATCATTGGGCATTAGACAAAAGATTAGGGAGAATCATGTCAGGCAGGGTTTGAAAGACTTATTTTAACCCAGGACTGTGCTTTTAAAGGTAAGGCAATACTCTACAAGCCCAAAATCGCCTAACGTGGCTGAAGACCCCCAGTGTGAACCTACAGCAAACGCAACCCCAAAATTAAGCAGCAGCTGGAGTTTATGGTAGTTTTAAATTAAACAGCACTGAATACATAGGCTGGGTTATACACCTTTTAGGCTAAAACAGTTTGTCATTTGAAATAACAAGTGCCATGAAAATGTCCATTGCAGGTGAAAGTAATAATAGCCATCTTCTATATTCTGTAAAAGAAAAATTGTGAAAAATGTATACGTAGGGCAAATAAAACTTGATCCATTGAAGGCGTAAATTACTCCAGCCAGCAAATATGCTGTACATCTACAACCAAAGTAATGACAGCATTTTGTGGTAAATAATTGACTCGTTGATCATGTAATTTCTTAAAAGAACATTGCACCTTTCCTATCATGTTAAACCCATATTCAGGGTAGAACATGTAACTTGTCACTGTGTTAGTGATTCAGGAGTAGAGCTAGTGAAAACTCAAAATTCAGTATCTCATAAAATTAGAATATTACATAAAAATAAGTTTTTTCAATACAGAAATTTTGGCTTACTAAAAAGTATGTCCATGTACAGTTTAGTATGCACTCAATACTATAGGTTGGGGGCTCTTTTTGCATGAATTACTGCATCAATGCGGCGTGGCATGGAGGCGATCAGCCTGTGGCACTGCTGAGGTGTTATGGAAGCCCAGGTTGCTTTGATAGCGGCCTTCAGCTCGTCTGCATTGTTGAGTTTGTTGTCTCGCATGTTCTTCTTGACAATACCCACAGATCCTCTATGGCAGGGATATGCAATTAGCGGACCTCCAGCTGTTGCCAAACTACAAGTCCCATGAGGCATAGCGAGACTCTGACAGCAGCAAGCATGACACCCAGAGGCAGAGGCATGATGGGACTTGTAGTTTTGCAACAGCTGGAGGTCCGCTAATTGCATATCCATGCTCTATGGGGTTTAGGTCAGGCAAGTTTGCTGGCCAATCAAGTACAGTGATACCATGATCATTAAATTGGTACTTTTGACAGTGTGGACAGGTGCCAAGTTCTTCTGGAAAATGAAATCAGCAGTGTGACAGGGGTCACTTTGGGCACAGGGTGAGCAAGAAAATAATGGACATTAAGAATATGTCTTGGATTGCTTTAAAATGGGACAGTGATATTTTTCCACAATATTCCCTAGGATTTCTGTAAAGAACTATTTACTGTTTGATTATGAACTCAACAGGTTAACTGAAAAGTGACTCCTTCATGATGTTGGGACACATACTGTTAGATGCTAATGTCACCAACTCCAGCCCCCTGCCTGTGTGATGTAAATGAATCTAGGATGGCTTCTGAGGATCTTTCATTGTGATAATTGGCCCTGTATTGTGTAAAGAATTCCTTTGATAATGGGTACTGTAGTTTAGGAGACAGTAAGGCTAGCCTAAAGGTCATGTGTCTGAGTCATCAGCTGTAGTTAATTAGCTCATGTAAATTAGGTCTGATCAAAGGTGTATTGTGAGAAGAAAATGAGAATGTAAGAACCTCCTCTCTGTGTGTATAAAACTTGAAGTTTGTCATTAAAGTTTGTCAGACCAGTTGGAAACCTAAACAGAGTGGTTGTCTCGTCTGTGGAGGGAGAAGTATTTGTATGGGGTCTTATTCGGCTGGTTGGAGTGTCTGGTGGCTGTCGTGTGGTTGGAAAGGGAATATCCTAACGGCGTTAACCCCTTTCATACTTGGGGTGCCGTTACAATTGTTGGCAAGCAGTGGGATGATTCCACAGCCTATAAGGACAGCTACAAGAGAACACAGGACAATGGAAGCACAGTAGGGATGGCTAAAGCTCTCTTCCCTCAAGGACTTACTGGAGAACCGGGGCAGGCCGGCCAACAACCGTAAAAAGAGGGACATTAATCGCAGAATGAGTCGAAATGGATGGAGCTGAAAGACCCAACATAACAGAAAGGCCCAGCGTAACAGACAGGACACCCGAAGAGGCAAGTTTTGATCGGGCTGTTAACATAAGACTGGCACATTATGGTCCTAACCCTACAGCGGAGATCATAGACCGAGTTATAGCGGCTGTGGATGCAAATTGGCTACAGAAAAGAGGTGCTGCAGCAGCAGAAGTCAGAGCAGCACCAACTAAAAGGAGAAAGATACATTTTGCTGCTTTTAAAAATTTAATTGAAACTGAAGGGGAGATTGATGGGATACCTTGCCGATTTTGAACTGCAATGTGCCCTACACCGGGTGCCCACAGAGGAATGGGTTACCATTTTGTCTGGGAAACTGTCCGGCCGGGCCAGTGAAGCGTTCAGGGCAATCCCAGACGAGGATATTATGGACTGGTAAAAGAAGCATTTTTGGCCAGGTATGCCGTCACACCGGAGGCGGTTCCGAGAGGCGAGCAAACAGACTGGAGACTCGTATACCGAGTGGGCATGCCGCCTACACCACACTGCATCCCACTGGGTCGCTGGATGCCAAGCAGAATCCGGGGAAGAGGTGCTGCAGGTGTTCCTGCTGGAGCACTTCTTTGACAAACTGTCCCTGGAAGTCAGAGAGTGGGTCCGGGACCGAAAACCTTTCACCTTGCCTGAAGCAGCTCGCTTGGTGGACGAATACACAGACGCCCGCAAACTGGATAACCCTGTGGTCAAGACAACAGCTCGGGTGGATTATCGATCAGCGGCACCCCCTCCGGCTATCGCCTACCAACCACAGTTGTACCGCCCTACAGCACCACCTCCAGCGGCCACTTATCCTCAGCAGCCCAGGTTCAAGTCCCAGGACTACTCACAACCCATCAGGTGTTTTTGGTGTAAACAGCTAGGGCACAAAAAGCCAGACTGTCCGTTGAATCCAGCCAGACAGTCCCAGTCATGGAGACAGCCAGCAAGGGGGAGCCCCCTGCACATCCATGCCTGCGGCCCACTGCGTTGAGGAGGAAGAACATTGGGGCGTCCTGCATGAGATTGATCCAATACAAGCAGCTAACCAGGACAACCGGCAGCAACACAGGCAGACTGTCTGGGTCAATGGAAAGGTAGCCAATGGCCTACGTGATTCTGGCGCCACCATGACCCTACTACAGAAGAACCTCATCCCAGAGAGCCAACATACCGGAGACACGGTAGTCGTAAGAGTAGCGGGAGGCACCGTCTTCTGGCTACCCGTTGCCCGTGTTCACCTGGATTGGGGGGTTGGTTCGGAACATGTGAATGTGGGGGGGGATGAAGGATTTGCCAGCGGATGTACTACTGGGGAATGATTTGGCCCCCCTCATTTCTGCTTACGCCCCGATGAAGTCAACCCAGTGACTACCCGTGCCCAGACACGTGCTGCTGGAACCGACCCGCTTGCTGCTGAGACTCAGACGCTTCCATGTCTGGACTGGGGGCTGTGCTGAGCCAAGTTGGGGAGGATGGAGGAGAACACCCTGTCGCATACCTGAGCAGAAAGCTATTACCCCGGGAAGTGAGCTATGCGGCAGTGGAGAAGGAGTGTTTGGCCCTGGTCTGGACCCTTAAAAAGTTGAACCCTTACTTGTATGGACAGGAATTTTCACTACTCACCGACCACAACCTATTGGTCTGGCTTAACCGAGTCTCATGAGACAATGGCAGGTTGCTGCGGTGGAGCTTAGCCCTGCAACCTTACAACTTCACCATCAGCTACCGACCTGGTAAGCAAAATGGCAATGCTGATGGGTTGTCCAGGCATTAGAGGAATGGAACTATGGACTAATTTCGGAGTCAACCCGTCTGGGGTCTCCTCCTGTGTTAGTCTCCTGCCGAAAGGGGAGATGTGTGACAGCGGTCACTTTGGGCACAGGGTGAGCAAGAAAATAATGGACATTAAGAATATGTCTTGGATTGCTTTAAAATGGGACAGTGATATTTTTCCACAATATTCCCCAGGATTTCTGTAAATAACTATTTACTGTTTGATTATGAACTCAACAGGTTAACTGAAAAGTGACTCCTTCATGATGTTGGGACACATACTGTTAGATGCTAATGTCACCAACTCCAGCCCCCTGCCTGTGTGATGTAAATGAATCTAGGATGGCTTCTGAGGATCTTTCATTGTGATAATTGGCCCTGTATTGTGTAAAGAATTCCTTTGATAATGGGTACTGTAGTTTAGGAGACAGTAAGGCTAGCCTAAAGGTCATGTGTCTGAGTCATCAGCTGTAGTTAATTCGCTCATGTAAATTGGGTCTGGTCAAAGGTGTATTGTGAGAAGAAAACGAGGAGAATGTAAGAACCTCCTCTGTGTGTATAAAACTTGAAGTTTGTCATTAAAGTTTGTCAGACCAGTTGGAAACCTAAACAGAGTGGTTGTCTCGTCTGTGGAGGGAGAAGTATTTGTATGGGGTCTTATTCGGCTGGTTGGAGTGTCTGGTGGCTGCCGTGTGGTTGGAAAGGGAATATCCTAACGGCGGTAACCCCTTTCATACTTGGGGTGCCGTTACAAGCAGCTTCATAAAGGTGGTCAGCAGAGGAAGACAGGAAGTGCTCAAGAATTTCCTGGTAGAGGGCTGTGCTGACTTTGGACTTGATAAACACAATGGACCAATACCAGCAGATGACATGGCTCCCCAAATCATCACTGACTGTGGAAACTTCACGCTGGACCTCATGCAACTTGGATTCTGTGACTCTCCACTCTTCCTCCAAACTCTGGGACCTTGATTTCCAAATGAAATTCAAAATTTGCCACAATCCATGATGATTGTAAAATTGTGAATGTATACAAAAAGAATTGCCGGTGAAAAAAATGGCATGGGGCCCCCCCAGGTCCTTTGGGTCTGGTATGGATTTGGAGGGGACGCCCCCTACGCCTAAATTTTTTTTTTTTTTAAATGGCGTGGGGCCCCCCCCAAAATCCATACCAGACTCTTATCCGAGCATGCAGCCCGGCCGGTCAGCAAAAGGGGGATGAACAGGCGCACCCCCCTCCTGAGCCATACCAGGCCACATGACCTCAACCTGGGGGGGTTCTTTGGGGCAGCACTGTCCCCCACCCTAAAGCACCTTGTTCCCATGTTGATGGGGACAAGGGCCCCTTCCCCACAACCCTGGCCGGTGGTTGTGGGGGTCTGCGGGCAGGGGGCTTATCAGAATCTGGAAACCCCCTTTCACCAAAAAGAAAAAAAAAAGAACACAAGACGTTTTTTTTTTTTTACAGGTCAGCAGAGGGAAGCATGAAGTGCTCTAGAATTTCCTGGTAGAGGGCTGCACTGACTTTGGACCTGATAAACACAGTGGACCAATACCAGCAGATGACATGGCTCCCCAAATCATCACTGCGGAAACTGTGGATTCTGTTTCTCTCCACTCTTCCTCCAGACTCTGGGACCTTAATTTCCAAATTAAATACTAAATTTTCCACATACCATGATGACTGTGAATGTAAAAAAAAAAGATTTGTTGGCAAAATAATAAACTGAAAAAAAAAAAACGCTTTGGGGTCCCCCTGGTCCATAACATGCCCTTCAAGTCTGGTATATATTTGGAGGGGACAGCGTCACACCTACATTTTTTTTAAAATGGCGTGGGGTCCCTCCCAAAATCCATACCAGACCCTTATCCGAGCATGCAGCCCGGCAGGTCAGGAAATGGAGGGGATGAGTGAGCCCCCCCCCTCCTGAACCATACTAGGCTACATGCACTCAACATGGGGGCTCTGCACCTTGTCTCCATGTTGATGGGGACAAGGGCCTCTTCCCCTTAACCCTGGCCAGTGGTTGTGGGGGTCTGCGGGCAGAGGGCTTATCAGAATCTGGAAGCCCCCTTTAACAAGGGAACCCTCTGATTCCTGCCCCCCCCCCCTATGTGAAGGAGTATGTGGTACATTGTCCCCCTACCCATTCACAAAAAAAAAAAGGAAGTGTAGTGTTACAAAACAAAACAAGAGACAGTTTTTGACAAGTCCTTTAGTCCTCCGGTGTTTCTTCTCCCTTTTCTCTCTCCAGTGATTTCTTCTTCATCTGCTGCCCCCTAAAAATAAAAAAACATGGTCTTCCTCTGATGCTGACTGGCTCCTTTGTGTCGACTCCCACTCTCAGAAAATTTCTTATATAGCCATGGCTATATAAGAAATGGTAGACAGCGGGAGCCAACACAACTGAGCCAGCCAGCGTCGGAGGAAGACCGTGTTTTTTATTTTTAGCGGGCAGCGGCGGACGATGAAAACATCAACTGAGTATGGCACAATTGCAAACCTACCAAGACATGGCTGTCCACCTAAACTGACGGGCTGAGCAGAGAGAGAAATAATCAGAGAAGCAGCCAAGAGGCCCATGGTAACTCTGGAGGAGCTGCAGAGATCCACAGCTCAGGTGGGAGAATCTGTCCACAGGACAACTATTAGTCATGCACTCCACAAATCTGGCGTTTATGGAAGAGTGGTAAGAAGAAAGCCCTTGTTGAAAGAAAGCCATAAGTAGTCCCCTTTGCAGTTTGAGAGAAGCCACGTGGGGGACACAGCAAACTTGTGGAAGAAGGTGCTCTGCTCAGATGAGACCAATACTGAACTTTTTGGCCTAAAAGTAAAATGCTATGTGTGGCTGAAAACTAACACTGCTCATCACCCTGAACACACCATCCCCATCGTGAAACATGGTGGTGGCAGCATCATGTTGTGGGATGCTCTTTTTCAGCAGGAACAGGGACATTGATCAGAGTTGATGGGAAGATGGATGGAGCCAAATACAGGGCAATCTTAGAAGAAAATGCAAAAGATTTGAGACTGGGGCTGAGGTTCACCTTCCAGCAGGAACAACAAAAATAAACAAACATACAGCCAGAGCTACAATGGAATAGTTTAGATCAAAGCATATTCATGCATTAGAATGGCCCAGTCAAAGTCCAGACCTAAATCCAATTGAGAATCTGTGTCAAGACTTGAAAATTGCTGTTCACAGACGCTCTCCATTCAGTCTGAGAGAGCTTGAGCTATTTCTCAAAGAAGAATGGGCAAAATGTCACTCTCTAGATGTGCAAAGCTGGTAGAGACATTCTGTAGCAAAGGGTTAAATTCCATGTTACATTTATTAATTTATTGACAGGTTCATATATTTACCCCTTCAGATTTGTGGATGAAGTACAATGATTAAAACAACACACAAGTAGTAAAGTAATAAGAGATTTACTTAGCTTCAATTATTATTATTAGATGTATTACAGGTGATAAAATACAGATAAATACAGTATATTCAAACCAGGGGAGTTCATAACTTCTTTAATTGAAGAAGTTCCTGGAGACGATGGTCCTTGATCTATACTTCCCTTCTGAATCCAACTCAACTCGCCCCTGGTCTCCCAGTCATATATATGGCAGGAAAAACATTAGATAAACTGGTGAAAAGGAAAGATCAAAAGGTTCCCAATTCTCCACAGCATGATGAAGCAGATGTCTCATGCATTAAACATGTTGTATATAAATATAAGTAATTACTTATACAGCAACATAAAACTATTACTAAGTTTCTTGTAAATCAATAACTAAAATAAATTATGAATATAGACCCATACTACACATCCCCAAAAAGACTTGTATCTGTAATTGCAGTGAAAGGAGGTTCTACAAAGTATTGGCTCAGGGGGGGCTGAATACAAATGCACGCCACATTTTTCACATATTTATATTTGTAAACAAATTAAAAACTATTTATCATTTTCCTTCCGCTTCACAATTATGTGCCACTTTGTGTTGGTCTATCACTTAAAATCCCAATAAAATGAAATTTTCCATTTTGTCACGGTAAATGTAAAGAGTATGAATACTTTTTCAAGGCACTCTAAGGAATTGTGAAGAAGACTTCAAGTAGCATATCTTTTTTTGTTTTTCGTAAATAAAATGAAAATACTTTATTACTGCAGATGTACTGAGTACTGTGTTGTTCAAAAATGACACATTTTGTTGGACTTTTATCTGCACAGTTATTTTAGTATTTGGCCAGCAGGTGGGGCTATTTATCCATTACTCTTCACTGGAACAGCCTCAGTTCTTTCTCCCACAATCTAAACTGTCCAGTTTATTTTCCAGTGCAGTCAGTCCCTTTATAGGATCCAGTAAATTATTTACAGTGCTGAGGACCATTCCACTCTGTTAGCATTCCACTCTGGTGCTAACTTAAGCCAAGTAGCCGGAATAAAATGATGAATAATCATCTTTGCAGGAAAATGTGATTTTCATTAAGCTTGCAAATTCTATTTAAAATGTTCAGAGTCACAAGGAAAATGTGAACTAATAGCCCATTTCCTTCCACGAGGTGGGGTTGTTTCTACAATGCTCACCACACTTATGCCCCATACACACAATCGTTTTTCATGCTGTTAAAAATGCAATTTTTAAAAATGGGCATTAAAACCGATCGTGTGTAGGCTCCAGAGCATTTTTAACGACGTGAAAAACGGGCATTAAAAATTTCGAACATGCTCTATTTTTTCACGTCGTTTTTTTTAACGGCGTGAAAAACGTTAGTGTGTATGCTTTTACAAGGTGAAAAAAAACATGCATGCTCAGAATCAAGTATGAGACGGGAGTGCTCGTTCTGGTAAAACTAGCGTTCGTAATGGAGATAGCACATTCGTCACGCTGTAACGGACTGAAAAGCACGAGGCTGAAAAGCGCGAATCGTCGCTCAACAAACTTTACTAACATGAAGGGTGGCGCCATCCGAATGGAACTTCCCCTTTATAGTGCCGTCGTACCTCACTGCGCTTTGCTTGAACGTTTTTTTTAATGATCGTGTGTACGGAAGACAGGCTTGAGAGGAAACATGAAAAAAAACGACGAGAAAAACGTCGGTTTAAAAAATGGCATGAAAAACGATCGTGTGTACGCCGCATTCGATTTTGTTTCAGAACTGTATCTTTTGGTTGAATCAATTTTGCCCATAGTCTGGGAAACTGTGTGGCTAGATGTCATTTTAATGGATTTAGGGAGGTCCTTGCACTTCACAGATTCAATCTTGTTGATCTGATCGAACCTGAAATCTGATCGAACCTGAAATCTGATCGAACCTGAAATCTGATCGAACCTGAAATCTGATCAAACCTGAAATCTGATCAAACCTGAAATCTGATCAAACCTGAAACGTAATCTGTGGTCAGCAGTTGCGGAGAGGAAGGTGTGAAATGGAAGATGAATCCCCCAGCTGTCACCTTTTATATGACCTTTCTATATATTTGTACTCCATGACCACATGTATGCATTGTATGTCCCCCTTTATTTTCTAAAGCACTGGGCAAACTGTTGTCACTATATACATCCTATATAATAACAATAAAAATAACAAAAGGTAGGTATGTCCTTCACTATCAACACATTTGCCCTGCATCCTTTGTTATTGGATTCTTTTGCGTAACCTTATCTCTGCTTTCCACTGTATTTCCTACTCGGCTCCTTTCATGGGGAACTGCACACAGTGGAAAATTAGTGGAAGTTATTAGTTCTGGAAAAAAAAAAAAAAAAAACATAAGCATTGCGCAACACATAAAGAACGGAAGAAACAGGGAGATCCAAAAAAATTCTATCCACAACGTTCATGGAATACCCCTCCCCCACAAGGGATCCATGCAAAACAACTATATTGTAAATGTGTGGTACTGACTATTTGACTAATTACACCCTTCCATGGAATAGCGAACTCTTGACGGGCATCAGTAACGCACTGCCCATAAATGTAACAGCTGCACTCCAGTAAATCCAACAAGTAAGAGATTTATTCAGCAACTAATGTTCACATTGCATACTCTACCTTGACTCCAACCTCGCTGATGCATTTCTTTCATGATGGGTTTAGGCTAGGTTCACACTTATGCATTGCGGGAAACACTGCGATCTGTGTGTCTCCAGCACCGCATGCAAAGTGCACTGCCCTTGTGATCTGCTACAGGTGTCAAGACAAAGTTAATGACACTGCAAATGCAGTGAACTAGCCTGCCCTGGATCGCACCGGACTGCATGGTACAAAACGACCATGCAAACTGGTTGCGGTGCGGCTCCAAAATGGTCTATGTACTTCTTTGGTGCAATATGATGTGATTACATGTGGTGTGGTAACTGTGCAATTCACCTACAATTCATAGTGTGAACTGAGCCTTAAAGTGGTTGTAAACCCCCCCCCCTGAGACATTTTTACATATAGGTAAGCCTATAAGAAGGCTTACCTATATGTACTGAAAATATCTCCTAAACGTGCGCCGTTTGGAGATATTTACCTTGTAGTGCGCCGATGATTTCATCGGTGTATGCGCAGTAAAGAAACGCCCCTCCGTGCCGTTTCTTCCCCAGGGTGTGCCGCGACTAATGGCTCCCGCATGAATGCGCGGGAGTAACGTCACGTGACTCCAGCCAGTCACAGAGCTGGAGTCCGTAGAAGATGGGCGAAGATAGATGCTTCCACCAGCGGGGACATCGCGGGCTTCGTTTGCAGGTAAGTGCCACATAATGGGCTAGTATGCGATGCATACTAGCCCATTATGCTTTTACTTTGCAGGGGAATAAAGAGGAAGTAAAACCCATCAGGGTCCCCCTTCACTGCAAGGGTTAGGTGCTTGTTAAGTCTAGGGGATGGAGAAAGAGGCTTCATTGCCTACCCTATTTCCCATTCCAGCAGGCTCCAGTGTTGACCTCCTCACCCCAAAGCTGTGGTCTGTGGGTTGTCTCCCACCATCATCGGGTACAGTGCAGGGCTATTAGCCTACCAGGACTGACAGTACTGGACCTGTCACATTGATAGAGGAAGCCTGCTTCTTTTTTGTGGCACCCCGAGAAATAACAGACACTTAACCTCTGCAGTGCGGGGGGGGGGGGGGGGGGCCTCTGCAAGGGTAATTTTTTTGTCCCAGCCTGGAGTTTAGCTTTAATCTTCTGTCAACATTGTGTGTGTGAGTCAGATTGAGCCCCCTGTGGCTTAGATGCCATGCTGTGAGAGAAGGAGCCAATAGTGGTGTCATTGTCAGTGGTGGACCATTTAGCCATCTGTATGTGTGGGCCCCGAAGACTCGGTCAGGAATGACTGATCCACTAGACCAGAATTAGTTGTCAGAACATTACACAATTCCTCTAAATAGCATTCTTGGGAAATGCCATAAACCTGCATGTGGAGTGGCACACCTGTATAATATGATTATATAAATAATGGTGCGCTAAAACCAACCTGAAGGCCAGTATACCATTTGTCTAGTAGAGCATGGACTCTCTTTAAAAGTGGAGGAAAATTAAAGGTAAAAAATTTGTGCGAATTTGGGGGGATGAAGGTGCCTAAATATTTTAATGCCGAATCTGTCCATTTTAATTTAAAAGTCAATTTTGAATGTGAAAGGAGAGGTTGTGCTACGCCAACTCCCATTGCTTTGGACTTGGTAAAATTCATTTTAATATTAGATATCGTACCATACATCTCAAATTCACAGAGGAGGTTCGGAAGCGAGATTAGGGGGTTGGTAAGAGAGAATAACATGTCGTTGGCATATGCAGATACCTTCTGTTGAGTCCCACCGATGTCAATACCTAAAATATCAGGATTTGAACGTTTTTTGCATAGAAAGGGTTCCAGCGACAAGGCAAAGAGGAGGGGTGACAAGGGACATCCCTGTCTTGTCCCGTTGGTAATTGAAAAGTTCTCAGACAGGGTTCTTTTGGCTTTGACTTGTGCAGTGGGATTAGCAAAGAGATCCTAGAGATCCAGTTTAGCATGGTATTGTCGAACCCTACAAACTGTAAGACTGAGAACATAACATGCCATTTTCCCAGATCTAACACCTTTTCGGCATCAGTCCCTATAAAAATGCTAGGATTAAGGGTTGTGTTAGCCACATGTAGCAAATTTAAGGACTTTTACTGTGTTGTCTCGAGGTTCCCTGGTTGGTACAAATCAAACTTGGTCTAAGTGTATCAAATCTTGCAGGTATTGCTGAATTCTAGATGCTAGTATCTTGGAAAATAATTTGAGGTCCACATTCAATAGGGAGATTAGCCTGTAACTGCCACAGGATGTAGGATCTTTACCAGAGGCGTAACTAGAAACTTCAGGGCCCCGGTGCAAGAAATCATGAAGGGCCCCCCCCCCCCCGAAAAGCATGATTTTGATACTTTATCTTTGTCTATACTTTACTGCGGGTAGACACCCTCTTAGTGCAGACCCCCGCAGTATAGACACCCTCTTAGTGCAGACCCCCGCAGTATAGACACTCTCTTAGTGCAGACCCCCACAGTATAGACACCCCCCTTAGTGCAGACTCCTGCAGTATAGACACCCCCCTTAGTGCAGACCCCCGCAGTATAGACACCCCCCTTAGTGCAGACCCCCGCAGTATAGACACCCCCTTAGTGCATACCCCCGCATTATAGACACCCCCCTTAGTGCAGACCCCCGCAGTATAGACACCCCCTTAGTGCAGACCCCCGCAGTATAGACACCCTCTTAGTGCAGACCCCCGCAGTATAGACACCCCCCTTAGTGCAGACTCCTGCAGTATAGACACCCCCTTAGTGCAGACCCCCGCAGTATAGACACCCCCCTTAGTGCAGACCCCCGCAGTATAGACACCCTCTTAGTGCAGACCTCTGCAGTATAGACACCCTCTTAGTGCAGACCCCCACAGTATAGACACCCCCCTTAGTGCAGACCCCCGCAGTATAGACACCCCCCTTAGTGCAGACCCCCGCAGTATAGACACCCCCTTAGTGCATACCCCCGCATTATAGACACCCCCCTTAGTGCAGACCCCCGCAGTATAGACACCCCCCTTAGTGCAGACCCCCGCAGTATAGACACCCCCTTAGTGCATACCCCCGCATTATAGACACCCCCCTTAGTGCAGACCCCCGCAGTATAGACACCCCCTTAGTGCAGACCCCCGCAGTATAGACACCCCCTTAGTGCAGACCCCCGCAGTATAGACCCCCCTTAGTGCAGACCCCCGCAGTATAGACACCCTCTTAGTGCAGACCCCCGCAGTATAGACACCCCCTTAGTGCAGACCCCCGCAGTATAGACACTCTCTTAGTGCAGACCCCCGCAGTATAGACACCCTCTTAGTGCAGACCCACGCAGTATAGACACCCCCTTAGTGCAGACCCCCGCAGAATAGACACCCCCTTAGTGCAGACCCCCGTAACTAGAAACTTCAGGGCCCCGGTGCAAGAAATCATGAAGGCCCCCCCCCCCCCCCCCCGAAAAGCATGATTTTGATACTTTATCTTTGTCTATACTTTACTGTGGGTAGACACCCTCTTAGTGCAGACCCCCGCAGTATAGACACCCTCTTAGTGCAGACCCCCACAGTATAGACACCCCCCTTAGTGCAGACCCCCCCCTTAGTGCAGACCCCCGCAGTATAGACACCCCCCTTAGTGCAGACCCCCGCAGTATAGACACCCCCTTAGTGCAGACCCCCGCAGTATAGACACCCTCTTAGTGCAGACCTCCACAGTATAGACACCCCCCTTAGTGCAGACCCCCGCAGTATAGACACCCCCCTTAGTGCAGACCCCCGCAGTATAGACACCCTCTTAGTGCAGACCCCCGCAGTATAGACACCCCCTTAGTGCAGACCCCCGCAGTATAGACACCCCCTTAGTGCATACCCCCGCAGTATAGACACCCTCTTAGTGCAGACCCCCGCAGTATAGACACCCCCTTAGTGCAGACCCCCGCAGTATAGACACCCCCTTAGTGCATACCCCCGCATTATAGACACCCCCCTTAGTGCAGACCCCCGCAGTATAGACACCCCCTTAGTGCAGACCCCCGCAGTATAGACCCCCCTTAGTGCAGACCCCCGCAGTATAGACACCCTCTTAGTGCAGACCCCCGCAGTATAGACACCCCCTTAGTGCAGACCCCCGCAGTATAGACACTCTCTTAGTGCAGACCCCCGCAGTATAGACACCCTCTTAGTGCAGACCCACGCAGTATAGACACCCCCTTAGTGCAGACCCCCGCAGTATAGACACCCCCTTAGTGCAGACCCCCGTAACTAGAAACTTCAGGGCCCCGGTGCAAGAAATCATGAAGGGCCCCCCCCCCCCCCCGAAAAGCATGATTTTGATACTTTATCTTTGTCTATACTTTACTGTGGGTAGACACCCTCTTAGTGCAGACCCCCGCAGTATAGACACCCTCTTAGTGCAGACCCCCACAGTATAGACACCCCCCTTAGTGCAGACCCCCGCAGTATAGACACCCCCTTAGTGCAGACCCCCGCAGTATAGACACCCTCTTAGTGCAGACCTCCACAGTATAGACACCCCCCTTAGTGCAGACCCCCGCAGTATAGACACCCCCCTTAGTGCAGACCCCCGCAGTATAGACACCCTCTTAGTGCAGACCCCCGCAGTATAGACACCCCCTTAGTGCAGACCCCCGCAGTATAGACACCCCCTTAGTGCAGACCCCCGCAGTATAGACACCCCCCTTAGTGCAGACCCCTGCAGTATAGACACCCTCTTAGTGCAGACCCCCGCAGTATAGACACCCCCCTTAGTGCAGACCCCCGCAGTATAGACACTCTCTTAGTGCAGACCCCCGCAGTATAGACACTCTCTTAGTGCAGACCCCCGCAGTATAGACACCCTCTTAGTGCAGACCCACGCAGTATAGACACCTCCTTAGTGCAGACCCCCGCAGTATAGACACCCCCTTAGTGCAGACCCCCGCAGTATAGACACCCCCTTAGTGCAGACCCCCACAGTATAGACCCCCCCCCTTAGTGCAGACCCCCGCAGTATAGACACCCTCTTAGTGCAGACCCCCGCAGTATAGACACCCCCCTTAGTGCAGACCCCCGCAGTATAGACACCCCCTTAGTGCAGACCCCCGCAGTATAGACACCCTCTTAGTGCAGACCCCCGCAGTATAGACACCCCCCTTAGTGCAGACCCCCGCAGTATAGACACCCCCCTTAGTGCAGACCCCCGCATTATAGACACCCCCTTAGTGCAGACCCCCGCAGTATAGACACCCTCTTAGTGCAGACCCCCGCAGTATAGACACCCTCTTAGTGCAGACCCCCGCAGTATAGACACCCTCTTAGTGCAGACCCCCGCATTATAGACACCCCCTTAGTGCAGACCCCCGCAGTATAGACACCCTCTTAGTGCAGACCCCCGCATTATAGACACCCCCCTTAGTGCAGACCCCCGCATTATAGACACCCCCTTAGTGCAGACCCCCGCAGTATAGACACCCTCTTAGTGCAGACCCCCGCAGTATAGACACCCCCCTTAGTGCAGACCCCCGCATTATAGACACCCCCTTAGTGCAGACCCCCGCAGTATAGACACCCTCTTAGTGCAGACCCCCGCATTATAGACACCCCCCTTAGTGCAGACCCCCGCAGTATAGACACCCTCTTAGTGCAGACCCCCGCAGTATAGACACCCTCTTAGTGCAGACCCCCGCAGTATAGACACCCCCCTTAGTGCAGACCCCCGCAGTATAGACACCCTCTTAGTGCAGACCCCCGCAGTATAGACACCCTCTTAGTGCAGACCCCTGCAGTATTGACACCCCCTTAGTGCAGACCCACAGTGTATTACACAGCCCCCCTTAGTACAGAACCCCGCAGTAGCCGGAGCTATGAGTAAGCATCACACCCTGATGTGAAACGCGTTAGCTGTCACCCTGCATGTCCCTTCACTTTCGATTGTTTTTGGATGGATTGTTTATTTATTTATTTTTTGGATTTTTTTGGCATTTTAATTTTCTTCATTAAATAAAACGTTTAACCAGAGTGCGGCAGTCCAGATCACTTCTTCTCCTCAAACCCCGCAGTATAGACACCCCACTTGGTGCAGTCCCCCGCAGTATATACACTCCCCCCTAGTGCAGACCCACGGTGTATTACACAGCCCCCCTTAGTAAAGACCCCTATACATACAGTATATACACACAGACACACACACACACACACACTATACATACAGTATATACACACACTATACATACACACACAGTATATACACATAGACACAGTCACACACCAGCATTTTTTACCCAAAAATCAGCCTGATTGAACACACTGCTGCCCCCATCTCCTGGCATGCTGGGACTTGTAGTGCCCCAGCAGCTCACAGACACATTAGTTGGTAATACAGGAGAGGAGGGGACTGTGCTTGTTTAGTGGTGGGCAGCTAATGAGTAGGGAGATGTAGTTAGTAGAGATTGGGGAGACATTCATGTTCTTCCTCCAGCAGCAGTGCTCTTCTCACACACAAAATCAATCTAACAGCCTCAGAGACAGGAGGAGCCATGCTGGAGATAACACATCCTCCCCCTCACTGCTCACCAGGCTAATCCATAGACAAGAATCCATTACATAAAGCTCAGCCAGTTTACCTTATCAGGCAGCAGTCCGTCCCACACTGCAGGCTGTGTCCCCGCCTCCCTCTCCTCTCCTCATCTCCTGCTCTTGGGTCAAAAAAGCCGCGGTGTGGAAGGGGGTGTACAGCATGTTCCTATTGGCTGAGGGGGCAGTGAAGAGGCGGGGCAGCTATAATCTGACCGAATGGTCAGTCCTCCCCTGCCAGCAACGCCGTGACGGGCGGGTGGCGGGCCCCCGGGACTTGGCAGAACTACAGGGCCCAGTCGCAACTGCGACTGCTGCGACCATGAAAATTCCGCCACTGATCTTTACCCTCCTTGGGGATTACTGATATATGAGCCTGTAAAGTTGCCTTAGGAAAGGATGCCTGTGAACCCAGCGCATTAAACATACTGGCCATGAACTGACCAATAGAGGGCAGTAGTGTTTTATAATATATATGGCAAGGCCAACAGGTCTTGAAGCTTTACCCGTCTTGGCCACACCTACTGCTCTTTGAAGTTCGTCCAGTGTAATAGGGTCTTCTAAAGCCTCCACTACAGTAGGAGTTAATTGGGGCATTTGAGAGGAAGTCAGGCACTTGTCAATGTGTTCTCGGGGGGGAGTTACAGTCTGTAAATTATAGAGGGAGGTATAGAATGAATTGAGTTCTTGTGCAATTTGTTTGGGCAGTGTAACCTTTCGTCCGGTAGGGGAGACAATTTGAGGAATGTAAGTTGCTAACTTCTGTTCTCTAAGGGATTTGGCCAACAGTCTACCACATTTAGTAGGACATTTTCCGACATATCCTCTAAAGCCGCCTTCGCTTTGATATGTAATAAGTCATTAATTTGTTTGCGGAAAGTCATGAGTTCTCCCTCTATTGATGGGGCATGTTTGTGACATGATTCTAGTGCATGTAAGTTCCTTAGAAGAGAAATCAACTGTATCGTACGCATGCGGGAACCATGCTTGATAAGCACTCTGCTAATAACCGCTTTGTGGGCTTCCCAGACAATGCCGGGGTCACTATCTGGTGTAACATTAGTTTCGAAATAGAAGCCTATTTTTTAGTGACCTCTGTCAGAACTTCTTTATCTTGTAGTAGGCTTTCATTCAGCCTCCACGTCCTAGACTTGGTCAAGAAAGAATCTGCTTCTGCATAGGACAAGATCACAGGTGCCAATGGACCTTTTGCCCATTGGGGAAATTTCCTTCACTTCCTGCCCCATACCCAAACAGGAAGTGAGAGGAAATACCTCCAAAGTCTAGAACTATTGTCCCTACTGGAAGATTTCTCCTCCACCTGTTCTGTTGAAACCCTAATGCCGCGTACACACGACCATTTTTAATGTCATTGAAAAAAACGACTTTTTTCTTGATGTGATTCTTCTCAAGCCTGCCTTGCCTACACACTATCATGAAAAAAAAAATGCTTGAGCAAAGCGCGGTGACGTACGAAATATACGACGGCACTATAAAGGGGAAGTTTAATTCGGATGGCGCCACCCTTTGGGCTGCTTTTGCTGATCCTTGTGTTAGTAAAGTTTGGTGAGAGACGATTCGCGCTTTTCAGCCTTGTGCTCTTCAGTCCGTTACAGCGTGACGAATGTGCTATCTCCATTACGAACGCTAGTTTTACCAGAACGAGCGCTCCCGTCTCATCACTTGCTTCTGAGCATGCCCGTTTTTTTTACGTCGTTAAAGCCTACACACGGTCGTTTTTCATGATGAGAAAAACGACGACGTGAAAAACGACGAGAAAAATTAGAGCATGTTCCAAATTTTTAATGGCCATTTTTCACATCGTTAAAAATGCTCTGGAGCCCGCACACAATATTTTTTAATGACCAAATAAAAAAATTGAATTTTTCTCGTCATGAAAAACAGTCATGTGTACGCGGCGTAACAATTGGGATTTTCTGTTACCTTCACTCTCTGTGATAACTGTGAACAGGACAAACAGAGATGGTGACTTTACCTAAAACAATATAATATGAGGTCAGACCTAAACACTTTCAAATTGTATGCAATCAGGCAGGCCCTTGCACTACATTGTTGAAGGTAAATATAAAGGAAGTTGAATAATAAAATTGTATAATGTATGGCAAAGTTAAGGGGGGCACAGACAGCAATAAAAACCCAAAAGGGGTTCTGATTCCTCTCTACTATTTCAAAAAGTAAAATTTTTTGCCTTTAGTTAAACTTTAAAGTGGAGCTCCACCCAAAAGTGGAAGCTCCGCTTGTCCGCATACCTGTCAAAACTAGGTACCCGCTCCAACTTCTGGTTAAAATCGTCACACAGTGTTGGTGGCGATCTATAAAATTTCCGGCTCCTCCCCCCCACTGCCTTCTGGGAGACACAGGGCGACTTGCATTGACTTCTATACAGAAGTCATTATGCAAATCGCCTCGGCGGGCGTCTCAAGTCGTCTTGAGATCACGCCGCCGAGGTCGCCCCCGAAGTCGTGCCGCCTCTGTGTGAACCGGGCCTTAGTAAGGATGCTGATGCCTGCACCCGAAGCCAATGGACAAATCGGCTAGGGGTGCTGACATCACAGAATACCTTGACAGGTAAGTGTCTTTATAATAAAAGTCAGTAGCGACAGTATTTGTAGCTGCTGACTTTAAAAAATGTTATACAAGCTGGAACTCCGCTTTAATTCATTCATTTATACATTACATTTATATGTAAAAGTAATACAAATTGTAACAAACACTGATACAATGTTTCAATCTGTAGCTATCAGAGGGGCTCAATGCAAATTATTTTTATTTTTTTAAACAGAAGTTGCTAAATAAAGCTTGCAAGTACTGTATATAAAAAAAGTTTTAGATTTGTTTTTAAACAAAAGTATTTCCTATATAACTTTTATTAACCCCTTTGTTGGCCCTAATTAAATCTTCCCTCTCCCTGCTCTCCTTAGCTTTTTTGACATTTTCTTTTTTTCTTAATTTTTTCTGTTAATGCAAAATTTTAATACCATTTTAATAGCTTATTTAATAAAAGCTTTTATTTTGTTTGAAAATAACTTTGCCATGCTATGTGCAAGAAACATTATTGTGGTGCTAAAATAACCATGACTAATTGCAAAAACAATTAGCACTTTATATTTGTAGTAACACTATTTTAGAATGATCACAGCTCAGACTTGGAAAAAAAAAAAGTTCTGAACCCTGGACTGACACGGTTACTCTACTTTCAGGTATGCAAATTCATTTGTCTTAGTTTAGCCCACCTTCTTGGCTTGGAGGGGCTCATTTTAGCAGTAAAGTCCTTACTTTAGGAGCACCAGAGCAACACATCCAGCAGCCTTAACTTATAATGGAGTTCTACCCAAAAGTGGAAGTTCCTCTTATCTAACTCCTCCCCCCCTACAGTGCCACATTTGGCACCTTTCGGAGGGGGAGGGGGGAGTCGGTACCTATTTTTGACAGGTACATGTCCCCACTTCTGAAAGATCTCGCCGTGGCGAGATCACTCGGAAGTTCGGCCCCTCTCCTTCTTCCCCCACCGCCGGGCCATGGCCATTCAAATAGCGCAGCGCAGTAGGAAACCAGCTGTGAAGCTGCAATGCTTCACTGCCAGTTTACCTTACAGACATTGGCGGTGGCACCACCTGAGAGCCGATGGAAACATCGCTGGATTCCAGGAGAGGTAACTGTCCTGGAATCATTAGAAGTCAGCAGCTACAGGTGGTGGGGGGGGGGGGCGGAACTCTGCTTTAAAGGAAATATTTTGTGGTTTGCTTTCTGGGGGGGCTCTCATGTGGACTCGCTTCCGCGCCACACTGTGTGAGTCTATTGACAGACACAGAGTGGGGCTTGGCCCCACCCAGTGTCAGGGTCAGCGTCTAATGTGACCAGACACGTAGCTACACAAGGGAACTGAGACCAAACAAAGGATATATAGGCCTCATGCCCACGGGCGTTTTTTCAGCCGCGTTTTTGAGCGTTTTTTACAGCTTAAAAACGCCTGTCCATGTTAGTCTATAGCTTCATGCCCACCTAGGCGTTTTTGAGCTGTAAAGAGCATAGGCGTTTGTAAGCTGTAAAAAAAACCCAGGACCAGTGCGTTCCTCAGCGTCAGAATTAGGCAGAAAAAAACGCGAGCGTCAAAAAACGCGCACTAACACGCACTAACGCGCAAAAAACGCGCACTAACGCGCGGTCGCGTTTTTAGCTCCGACGTTTTTTTTTTTGTTTTGTTTTTTTTTTTTTTTTTTTTTTTAAATATTTACAATAACATGGACAGGCGTTTTTAAGCTGCAAAAAACGCAGCTGTAAAAACGCCAGTGGGCATGAGGCCATATAATTAAAGTGATATTTATTTACTGTGAACACACACAAATAAACATACACAGCAACCAGTGAAAGTATAAACCACCCCAGCAAACAAGAACAAAAATAACTAATGAAACAAACTGCTATCTATATACAATATCTACAACATAAGGGACAAAGGCAACAGGGATGCAAGGAAGGGGACACGACTGGGTACAAGGGCATAGAACAAGGCATAGGGGTGCAGGACGGATCAGGGCACAGGAAGGTTCAGAAAGGTATCAGGCACAATCTGGTAGCAAGGAGGCAATCAGACAGGATAGTGACGTGCTGTGGGAAGGGAGGAGCAGCCTTAAGTATCCACCTGGCAGCTGGAGCCAGGTGTGGCTGATCAGAACCTGCTGGCTTCTGGGAGACACCTGCTGGTGGACACTGGAACTGCAGCCATCGGCAAAGTGAACCTCAGTGCCACCAGCAGGTGAACTCAACCCTGACACCCAGTTGCCTTGTCACTGGACAGCAGTTAGGGTCCAGTGAGGAGGGAGAGAGAGAGCGGCGCTGTTGCTCTCGGGCACAGCACTGGATCAAGATTGGGTTCAGATAAGTATTTAGGGTGGACAGGTGGGGAGCTGCACCTAAAACGTTGTTTTTTTTTTCACCTTAATGCAGAAAAACCACTTTAAATCTTTGGGTTTTTTTTTTTCTGCACTCAGGAGGCACAGGTGCAGCATGTGGCCCCACCACCAGCAGCCTGCAAAAATCGATGGCAGGCTGAAATGTGTTGCGGCTTGATGCTGTGCTAAGCGGTTATCACGTTTATGGCTGTATGTGTTCAGGAATGTATGTCCAGAATGCAGAATATCATATGCATATGATCCTAAATGCACGTACCAATCGGTACAGCGTCCAGCCGCCACTTATTTCAGTCTGTCATAGATATGAGAAGCTAATGCCAGTGGTGGCTGGGCACTGTCTGCACCTGTGCCTCCTGAACACACTAAAATTATGGAGTTTGACACACATGGGCTAAATGCACAGTGACCATGAGACATAGGGCACCTTTTGCTACTTCTATGTGAGAACCTTCTCCTTTGTAAAATAAACCTATACATTTTCAAATGTGATCCATCAACTTGTCTCACGTGTTGGAAGTTGTGTCAGATAAATCAAAAGTTAACTCAGAAAATATTTCTCAGACACAATAGAAACATTGTCAGAACAGTGAAGATTACAAAGCAGATTTACTTGCTGCAGAACTCTGAAGAAGATTCAGAAAATGACAAAATTGTCACACAAATAGCTGTTCTTCTAAAACACTTTAAACCTGCTTTTCTTCATTGCAGCAGTTTTATATGTAAGTACAGGCAACAGATCTGACATAAGCCAAGCCTTTCTCTAGGTTTCCTACTTCCATCTTTCTTCAAGAGAACCTGTTCCCAGACTACTAATTTCAGCAACATTCTTCTCATAATATTATATGTGCATTTAAAATCATTTAGGAATATTTTTTTTTTTAATCCGTGGTGGAGCTCAAAAACAAAAACCATCAATTGTACAAAAAATGTACATGTGAAAACACACACAAAAAATTGTAAAGCGGAGGTCCACACGGAAATGAAACCTACACTTTTCGGAACCCTCCCCCCCTCCGGTGTCACATTTGGCACCTTTCAGGGGGAGGGGAGTGCAGATACCTGTATAATACAGGTATTTGCACCCACTTCCGGGCATAGTCTATGTCACTTCTCGCCCCCCCCCCCGCTGTCTTCTGGGAAACACACAGGTCACAGAAGATAGCGGGGACTAGTTAGGACGCGCTGCACGACTCGCGCATGCGCAGTAGGGAACCGGGAAGTGAAGCCGCAACGCTTCATTTCCTGATTCCCTCACCGAGAATGGTGGCAGGGGCAACTGAGAGCCGAGCGATTGCTCGGCTTCGGCTGCCAACATCGTGGGCCCCCTGGACAGGTAAGTGTCCATTTATCAAAAGTCAGCACCTGCAGTATTTGTAGCTGCTGGCTTTTAATAAAAAAAATTTAGGCGGACCTCTGCTTTAAGGGTGTGCTTTTGTCCACCCCCAGAAGAGGTAGGACCTTACCCTGAACCCCTGGAGCGCAAGGCTCTTGACCAGGACAAGATTTTGAACTTGGTGCACCTAGCCAAATGGCCAGGCAGCCCCCTCCTCTCGTGGCCAGCCCAAGCCAGCCAATGAATACTAGGTCGAGGGGCTCTCCCAAAGAGAGGCCCCCCCCAGTTCAGGGTAGGAAGGAATCCCAAGGCCACATATCCTGCTAGACTTGGGGGTAAACAAGAGGACTCACACCCTCCATCAAGTGAAAAAAACACACACAAAAGTGATAACTGTAATGCCGCGTACACACGACCGCTTTTCTCGACGAGAAAAAATGCATTTTTTCTTTTCGCCGAGAAAAATGATCGTCTGTGGGCTTTATGTTGTTTTTCTCGTCGAGAAAAACGGCATAAAAAACGACAAGAAAAATTAGAACATGTTCTAAATTTTCTCGTCGTTTTTTCCAGCATTTTTTTCCTCGGCAGTTTTCCCATAGGGAAACACTGCCGCGGAGCCCACAGACGGTCGTTTTTCTTGTCAAGAGAAAAAATGACGGGAAAAACGACCGTGTGTAGGGAACCAAGCGGTTCCCTCGTTTTTCCTGTCATTATTCACGGCGGTTTTTTAACCGCCATGAATAATGATCGTGTGTACGCGGCATCAGGGAGAAAAAATAAATAGTGGCAGTGCAATGTGCACTGCCTAGGCCATATCTTAGAGAGAGAGTAAGCTCCAGTGGATGGAGTGAAACCTCTTGGGGGCATGGCCAGGCGGGGGTCTAGACTGAGCCTGCCATTCACTGTCACACAGCAGGCTTGGACTTGATTTGTGGCTTTCAGGGCACCTATCACTGTCTGCTATAGCCTGGAGCATAGACAAGCTCCCTTCCCGGCCAGCACTCACAGTGGTGGCCACAGGACTTTATTCCCATACAGCCTGAGCAGCTCCCACACATATCTTGGTTCACAGGGAATAGGCCATGATTTAGGCATGTTATTTCCCTGTAAAAGCCTCCCTTATGTAGACATCCAAAAGCCCTGAGACTGCCAATGGGCGCCGTTATCGTGTACGCCCCAATAGACTCAGAACTGTCACTCAAGTGACAATCTATGGTATTCCTCTTCTCTCCTGCCCCAGCTACTGCATAAAAAGTTGTGTAGGGAGGTAGCGAATAAGGTGGGCCAGCAGAGATAGTAATTGGACACTCAAAGAAAAAGAGAGACATACAATTTGTTTAAACTAAAATACAAAAAGGTGGGTGTGATAAATCATACATTAGGTCTTATTTTTATTTTTCATGTGATTGTGTTCTCCATTTAGCAATGCTCACACTCTATGCTCAAGAAGAATTAGGCCCCTTTCACATGGGACGGATCCGTGATCCGCTGATTCCCGCTGAGCCGGCAGATGACAGGGCGGTCCCTGCACACTGTGCAGGGACCACTCTGTCAGATCTCCGCTCTCCCCTATGGGGGGATCGGATGAACACGGACCGTCTGTCCGTGTTCATCCGATCCACTCTGCAGATGGATGGAAAAATAGGATTTTCCTCAGTCTGCAGAATCGGGGGATTGCGGACACGGAGGAGATCGGCTGTCAGTGGATGTTCATCCGCTGACACTCGCGATCTCATAGGGACTAATGTATGTCCCTTTTTCATCCGTAAACTGACGGATGAAAAAGCGGACATACGGTCCGCTGGTGTGAAAGGGGCCTAATAGTAAAAAGTATAACCATGGTATTTACAAACAAAATAATTTTTTTTTTTACTATTTTTATATGATGCTACAGAAAGAAAACATCTAAGCAAAGAAATAAAGAAAAAAAAAAAAAAAAGAAAAATTCCACACCCATTAGCTAATATGGTAGCTAAAAAGAAAAGAAGCAAGTATTATCAGGGTTGACTAAGAGTTTATATAAAATTAAATGGGACAACTTTAAAAAAAGGGTACCTATAAAATATTGCTTATTAATATTGCAGGTGGCGCTTTTTGCAAAGGCTGTGAATTGAGACACCACTCCCTCTCTCCTAGCAGAGATGGGAATTTCATAGTCAATTAGCTGATATTGCCAAAAAGAATTTCAGCAGCACTGGACTGAAAACCCAGCATGCTTTACAAATGGATTGTCATGGAAGCACCTTGTAACAAACCAACAGCCTGACTGTAATTTTGCACTTGCTGTTCAAATGCCACAAAAAATATTTTGAAGCAGCAGGCTTCCAGCTGAATACAAAGCTCAGATTACAATATTGGGAAAATGAACCATTTAGTAAATGAAGTGTTTACACATTAAATAAATCATTAAAGTTGCCTAATAAAGATCTCCATTACTCTGGATGCTGATCTCAAATGTTGGGATGATGAAGCCTTCATAAGTAAGCATTGCAAACCTTATGCTTAAAGAGGAACTGCAGTCTACTCAAATAATTTGTAATAAAAACATCTTTGCCATTCTGAAGCTTCCCTCCAACCACTTTGCATATTATTTTATATATACTGTGATTCTGTGCAGTACTTGCTGCAGAAATCTCCCTCCACTGAGTCTGGCTGCATCCATTTTAACTGTGGGCAGCTGTAGCTGCTGCCTGTTCACTTCCTGGATTTACACAGACACACACCTCCAGGTTTGCAGCCCTGAAGCTCTCATTGGCCCTCTTATGACTCATCCCCCCTCCCTTCTTGGCAAACTCTCACGAGAGTGAGAGAGAGTTGTGCATGATGTCATAAGCCTTTGCTAATGACCAGACAAGAAACAGGAAGTGGGCTGTATAAGGAATTTACTAGCAGAAAAAAAATGTTTTACTATCCAAAGTTAAAACAACAAGGGCAGAAGATTTAATAGATGTAAAGTTGAAAAGATCACTGAAGGTTCGCTTTAAGATCCTTGTTCATGCAGAGAATGCAAAGTATAGCAATATACACTATGTCTTTATCATTCCTGTATCTTTTACTATATAACTATATATTTGCAATTCCAGATCAGCAGATGTTCAGACATCCCCAAGAGCTACAACTAACCCAAAAAAAAGTCTTTGATAAAGGCATTGCGTTTCTGGAGTCTATAACAAATTACAGCCTGAAAAACCATCTGGAGATTCTTTGAGTTTTACACAATTCCTACTACTGCCAGAATGTAATGCAAACAAGCTATATCATTAGGGATGCAATTATGACATTCATTGTATTGACTATACAATCCAAGCAATTATTGCCTAGAGTTCTTAATTGAAAAAGGTTTAATGGTGGGAACCCCTCATTGTAATTGTTATTATTTATTGCTTATTTGGTTTTTATAGTCATATTAATTGTCATAGTACTATATATTTATATTGTCCTGCATGCAATTAACACCATACATAGTTTGTGTCTTCAGTATAGTGCATTTGAGCTCTCATTTCCAAAGCTGGTGTCTAGACCTGTCTTAGAAGAAAGCATTATGCACTTCAGGAAGATTCACTTGCTCAATGTCAATATGACAGGCCTACCTCTTTGGTTCTGGAAAGGGATTATGGGGAATATCAATCGCCCGACCTTTACCAAAATTGCAAACAAGGTAGAGCAGTTACTGTATATACTTGAGTATAAGCCGAGATTTTCAGCCCTTTTTTTGGGGCTGAAAGTCCCCCCCTCGGCTTATACTCGAGTCAGCGAAATTGAACATTGTAAATTGTACCTGAAAAAAAATTGAGAGGCTGCGGAGTCCATTGTTTAAATCTCGCGGTCTCTTCCTGGTCCCTTTCGTGATAGGCGGAACTGTGTCTGCTGAGAATCGCCTATCACGAACGTTCTCTCATCCTCACCCATCCCAGCAGACACTGTGTTCAGTGTTCTGCCAATCACGGACGTCTGCTGGGAAACTGAGGATGAGAGAACGTTCGTGATAGGCGGAACTGTGTCTGCTTAGAAAACGCCTATCACGGAAGGGAAGAGGAAGAGACCGCAAGTTTTAAACGATGGACGCCGCAGCCTCTCTATTTTGTTTCAGGTACAATTTACAATGTTCAATTTTAACTTTAGGGGAACAGTGAGGATGGGAACAGTGAGGAACAGTGAGGATGGGAACAGTGAGGAACAGTGAGGATGGGAACAGTGAGGAACAGTGAGGATGGGAACAGTGGCTTAGTGAAGTTGCAATGGGCACAGTGAGGCGTGCAAATGGGCATTGTTGACCCTAGGCTTATACTCGAGTCAGTAAGTTTTCCCAGTTTTTTGTGGTACATTAGGTACCTCGGCTTATACTCGGGTCGGCTTATACTCGAGTATATACGGTAAGTCAGTTGTAGGCCTGGTTGACAGTACAGGTTACTTGACGAAGTCCAAGTCGAGGATCCTGAAAACCGCCAGGTCATATTATGCTGACCCCCTGGGCAGGAGGGACCTTGATCGGGCAGGCATATCAAGTTTTCTGGATTCTATTCTAGGACTGGGAAATGGCAGTTCTCTTGCGAGTTTGACAGAGGACTTTACAGCAGATGAGGTGGTTAAGGCTATTGATAAGCTTGCCATTAACAAGTCGCCTGGGCCAGATGGATTGACAGCCGTGTTTTATAAGCACTTTAAGGTTACTCTGGCCCCATATTTGGTGGAGGTTTTTAATGGCTGTCTGAGAGAGGGTTCACTTTCTCCCTCTATGCGACAATCTGCGGTGATTCTTCTGTCAATGGGTAAGGATTCTTTGAGAATTGAGAATTGGCAGCCCATTAGCCGTCTCAATGTTGATAGGAAGATACTGGCAATAATAATTTTCTGGCGTTCATCATCTGTAGCAGGCGATCAACTTTCTAGCCACCAGCACTGTTCGGTTCAGGGTAGAAGCACCTTTTCAGCAGTGTTAGATGTCCGGGAAGCCTTGGAGCGGTGCAGGGCTGCAGGCTGTAGAAAGTACTTGCTGGCATTGAATCAGGCTAAAGCTTTTGATTGGGTCAATCATGAGTACCCATAGCTGCTTCTTGGCAAGTATGGCCTGGAGGGGGTGTTTAGTTGGAGGTTATGGCTTTGTTTAGGTTGGTATATTTAGTTTTCTTTATGTTTTTGCTATGCTGATGTAAGCTATTTTTGTTCATATATTTTTATTTATTTTGTGTAGCGGCCTCACCCTCTCTCTCTCTTCTTCTTTCACTGGCTTCGGTCTAGGGGTACCTTGGAGGGGAGAGCGAGGTGCGCCACGGCCCATGTCCTCTAGATTACTGCATGTAGAGGTGAAGGCCAGCATCAGATTACTTTCGGGCCTGTGTATACGTTCAGAGCCCAGTCTGTTCTGCTGATAACCCCCTTTGCTCCCAGTAATTGGAGTACCACACACTGAAAAAGGTCCAACACTTATTTATTCCATAACAGCAAACAAATAGTCCTTTGCGAGCAGACAGTTTGAGACCCATAGAACAGTTCAGTATTGGTGGGGAGTAGGTTAGGGCACAATCCTCAAAGAAACTAAACCGTTGAGGTTTCACCAATGGTTGCTAAGCACAGTGGCTGTTAAATGGACTTTTGGTACAGAGCCTCTTCCAGCGACTCTAGTTAACAGGAACTGGAGTTACCTTCGCTACGTTGCAGCCCCTGTCAGGGGGAAGACATCCCTCCAAGAGAGTTACCAGAGGCCCCGCCGTCACCGGATTAATGCTGTACCGGGCTATTCGGAAGGGTTACACTCCCCGGCCTCCTCGCCTCAGATACGGGTCCCAACACCTTAGGGCCCCTCGGACTCCTCCACCCTCGCGGAACCCAGTCGAAGTCCATTTTACTTGCGACTATTAAGCGAAAAAAGTCGTATCCTCTAAAATCAAGACCTTTGACTTTACTAAGCAGTCTTCCTCAGCTTATACAGAGTATAACTGCTTAGTAAAGTCAAAGGTCAGGATTTGACTTAGTAAAGTCAATGATCACACAATCTTAGAGTAGACATCGTTCACTGTGCAAAGTAAATGTTCACTGAGCTTATTAAATAAGGTGAAGTTGTAATCATGCATGCAACCAATCACGTATAAGCTAAATATTTTTTTATGGTTGTCTACCCAAAGTTAACAAAGGGGTTCCCTCTATTTATATTTTTTTTGGCAGTATAACTTGACAGTTTATTGTGACGTGGGCTAAGAGGAACTGAAAATCCTCCACTGAACCAGTGCCAAGTCCAGTACAGATTTCTTAGAGCAGAAGGTATTTACGCTTCTGTCAAAAATCCCAAAAATAAGGAGATGATTCCAGGCATGGATACATTTTACATAGGTGCATTGGTAACCATGTACTGTAGATACCATACCTGTCCAATGCCCTTGGAAGCTGGAAATCACTGAAGCATGCACTGCTACTCCAGTAATCTCTATTTGCTTCAGGGTTCTGTGCTGAGTAGCTGGCTTGATGCATTGTGAATACAGGAGGTTGGATACTCAGCACAGCTGCCATTCATTTTCTGAATGAATGCAAAGCGTTCTTGGGTTGGAGGAGGTGGAAAGATGGGGTGGTGATGCCACTCTCTACTCCTTATCCAATCAGAGAATGCTTTGCATTTATTCTGAAGGTGCAAAGCATTGTCTGAATGGCGCCAATGCCACATGACCTGTAGGCAGGTGCAGGCTGCATAGTCCCCTAGCCTGTAGGTGGCATTGCACCACTTCTTCAGGTGGAGAGAGGTTTGAAAGGGGAATTGTTTTCCCTTGAGGGCTTCAGCAGCCATTTTGGAGATTTTTGTTCTATGCTGAACTCTCGCAAGATGTGTGGCATCCATCTTGAAGGGAGACCTGATATAGGGGGTGCCCCCTATCATATGGGCACGCCAGGAGTATAAGGAAAGGGCTAGAACCCCAGGGTCAAGATTGATAGAGCAGGGAGAAGTCCTGAACGAGAAGGGACAGGTTATAACCATCCTGCTGTGTATATTACATTGTGGTACCCAAGACAAGAAGATTTGACAGCCTGATATAGCATAGTATTATCACCCCTCCTGCTACAGCATTCCTCCAATACTTGTAATTGTATTCTATTACAGCTGTTCTATTGTGCCTCTTTCATTAGTGCATTACTAACATTGTGTGTAATTTTCTTGAAATTAATACAAGATAAATTCACTGACTTTGTGGTGGTTTCTCTTGAGTGGATTGAGATTTGGCTCATGTAAGTATTTAGGGTGGGCTGGGGGAAATCCTGATTGCAGAAGATTTTTTACCTTTTTTGCAGAGAATGCATTGCGCTAGGTTTACACTTATGTGGTTACTGCAGCTCATGTTTGAATGGGCTATACCTGTGGAAAATGCAGAAAAAAGGTCCCTTCACCTTTTTAAAAATGCAGCTGCAGGGAAATCACAATGCAATTTCCCGCACCTGAAAACTCCCTGGCATTAGAAATGAATGACAGCTCCACGTGTCTCCAAAGAGCAGCGTGTTTTGGCTGCGGGTGGTTGTGGGTACACGAATAGGTGAGATTTACACCCTATCCTAAACCCGCAATCACCAGCAAAAGTGTGAATCTAGCCTCAAGGTAAAAAAATGTAAGGCCCATTTCACACTAGTGGACCGATCGGGTCCACCTCTCCATTTTTCAGGCCAACCCAATCAAACCCACCAGTTTTCTCAATGGAGTGGCGGCCGTGGGTGTCAAAGGACATGTGTCTGTTGACACCGGCTGACATCAGATCCAATCCACTAAAAATAGATGAATGGGGATCCGTTTCCCATCTGTCTGGCAGATCGAATGGCAGTCGGGTGTAAACAGACAGGCGGTCCTTTTACATCCAACCGCCCATAGAGGAGTGTGGCTGTGTCTGCTCTGCATAAGCGGGGCAGACACGCACCAGCCATCTGCTGCTCAGCAGGGATTAGCAGACAGATTCTCAGTTGAGCAGGTGAACTCCAACAGAGCTTGCCCCGTGTGGAAGAGGCCAAAGCCTTTAGGACCACTTTAACATTACCATACTGTAACGAGCCCCTTTGCTCGCTCGGCTCCACTCTCCCGACACTCCTCTGCTCTATTGGATCATCCGGTGCTCCAGGATTCAATCTACAGCTATGTGCCATTCGAATCCATTTGTGATCGGTCAGAACAAACACCAGGCAGGCTGTATGTAAGTTCCAACAGGAGAGCGTTTTTTAGAACCAAAAACAAGTCTTATATACAGAACAGAGGAAGTAACCAGAACATAAATTAACATGAGCTAATTAACTAAATCCTTTAGCCAGCCAAGGTGACTCATAGATATGACCTTTCAGGGTAGACATCCCGTCTCCTACCTGGCTCACCTGCTATACAATGCACATTATCATAAGTGTAAACATCACACATTTAGCAGGGTCAAATTAGCACAGAGGACAGACAGATGGCTGGAGGTGATTGCATTCGCATCCTTAGAGTGAATGTGTGAACGTCCCAACAGTATGACTCAGTCACTCTAATATGGCATATACAGGGTCCCCAGAGTCTGTGTGTCTTGGGGGGACATGGACCTGAATCTAAAGTAACACCCCCTCCAAAAGCCTCTGTCCCGGCTAGGTCTGTCACAGATTCAAAGGAGAAATACTTCAGTATTCAAAGGTCCATGACACATACCATTTGCAACATACATTTTAGCCCACATCATGTGGCCTTAAAACATTCTCTGAAGTATTGAGCTGCAAAAATAACATAAGAAAGAAAGCCTTTATCAACCGGAGAACAGCTCAATTCCTAAACCACTTGGGGGGGGGGGCTACAAAGTAGCACTAAGAGGGCCATATGCAGCACCAAAACAAAGCACCAGTTGGTTGTGCCAAGAACTTGTTTTAGGGAACATTACAAGTTGAATGTTTAGGTGTGGGAAGATGCATTAGCTGATGCTTTAGTGTAAGGGACACACTGTTGATTTTTAACATGCTGGACAGCTACACTCTTCAGACTATTTCTCGGTTTAGCGCCTCACAATCAAAAAAAACTACCAGCGCCAAAGTATCAGCGCTTAGAACAAATGTGTGGAGAAATGACAGGTCATATATTTCAATATGTGTGATGTGGTGATTCAGCTTTCAGCACAATCCACATCACAGTATGAGAAAGGGCCAAGCCTTGTTGGAGAGGGGAATGGCCTGTGGGAAGCCAGTACATGAATGAAATGTGTTTCTAAACTACATTTGTGTGACTAGGGTAGTGCCAGAAGAGCTTAGCGAGGGACTGGAATACAGAAAGTGCCATAGCGCACTTCATGTATATGTGCCTGCAGCTGCCCAGTCTGCAATGGAAGACGCAATTTTACATGACATTGAACGTGATTCTTTTACATTTTACACATGTAGAAGTAATCAGGACATGGCTTATGACTATGACAATTACACTCTAGACAAAGAACTCTCCATTGCGTGACAAAGTATGATTCAGTCTGACTGTATACAGATCAAGAACATTGTTCTCCCAACATGACCTGACTTTTGAGGAGGATCATAATACACTCCTTGTATACTCATTACAGACCTAGAACACTGTACTTTCAGAATTACCTGGCTACTGGACATGATCATTGCACAGTACTGTACACAAGTAAACAAAAAAATAATTCTATCTTTTTTTGTAAATTGCAAATTACATTTTAAATTAATTAAGCACATGTAGTTTTGTTCATTATGCAGAGAAGCATTTTATTCAAGCTTGGACAAAAAAAAAAAAAAAGATCCACAGTGTAGCCAGTTGCAATAATGTTGCACTGTATTTGTAAATTACTTCCAAAAGCACTGCTTTTGTGTGACTACCATTTGGCCTGTTATGGTTCCCCTAGTTGGGGTACTTAGACGTAGCCGGCTTTTCCAGGAGAATGGTCATGGTTAGCGTGTAAAAAAATACCCCACCAGGATAAAGCACCTCAAAGGCTAAATACAAAAAAACAGCACATACCCATTGACCGAGTCAGTCAGCTAACCCATGGAGGGGAAATCCCAGCCTCCCAAACATCCCCCGACCCTGTCCCATCCAAGCAACTCTCCCACCCAGAGAACCCTCCCCCCACTGAAGTCAGTGTCCCAAAAGAGGACCCTAACACCTAATCTCCCCTCAAAAACCCCATCCTCCCCTCAACTGGCTGGTGGAAACCTTTGAAGAACACTCAAAAAAGGGCCAATAGCCCAAGAAACCCTAACCAGGCTGAAAAATGCAGTCTGATGGAAAATAAAGTCTCATGCATGCATGAAAAGTCCGTATCCAGTTGCACCGACATTTTATCTCGAACTACCTGCTTTACAAAGTAAATATAGTGGAGCAATCCCCGCTGTATATAGTTCTATGGTAAATACAAGTGTAGCAGGAATGAGACTAATCCATGTCATGGGTGGGAGAGTTGCTTGGGTGGGACGGGGGGTCTGGGGATGTTTGAGGGCGGTGGTTCCACCTCCACGGGTTAGCTGACTGACTCGGTCAATGATTATGTGCTGTTTTTTGTACTTTTAATGTCCAATAAATTATATTTTATAACGCAATAGTAGCCTTTGAGGTGCTTTATCCTGGTGGGGTATTTTTTATATGCATGGCTTTCTGGATGCATTTCCCCTAAAAGGGGTGTGGCACTAAGTGGGTATTTCCACTCCTCGAACTTTGTTTTTGTTGGGTATTTTGCAAATGGTTAGGAGAGGGATAATGCATGGAGAGAAGCAGTGTTACACTTTAGTAGGTCAGCCCCTGGCTGACCCTAAAGTAGGACTGTTAGTGAACCACTTGACTTTTTTTGGTTGCTGCTAGTTACAGGTATGAGACACCACAGCACAGCCCGAAATACTTTTCCACATGTTAAAGGGGAACATTTGCATTGCCTTGTGATTATTGACTGGAATTACCATATTTTTTCGTGTATAAGACGCTACTTTTTGCTAAAATAATTAGACTGGAAATCAAGCAGCGTCTTATACACGGTCAGTCAGGCTTGGAGAGAGACGCGCGGGTGCGTAGCTGGTCATAGGTCGTTGAACGGCTTCCTCCAATCACGAGCTTTGTGTTAGTGAGTTAGAAGAGGAGGTGGAGAGTGTGCAGATGCGATCCCATTGGACGTGGAGAGTGTGCAGATGCGATCCCATTGAATTGGGTCCTAAACTCAAGGCATGGCGTCAAACAAGAGGCGATTGTAAAGTCCTTCAAGAAATGTGGAATCAGCAATGCCATGGACGGAACTGAGGATGATCTCACATATATAAACAGTGACTCAGAAGACAGCAGTTATGCAAACAAAGTTGAAGAAATTCTGTCTGGAACTAGTGATGAAGAAAAGAACATTGATGCAACAGAGGCTGAATAAAGTGATATGCTGCATAATATACTGGTCTGTAAACGTTACTAAATAAAAATGTGTTCTGTTTTACCTATGCTTAAAACATTGATTTCTTGATTTTGGGTTGGAAAAATGGGGGGCGTCTTATACATGGGGGCGTCTTATACACGGAAAAATACGGTATATGGAAGAAGTTGTAATGCGACATTTTATTCAGTAAACATAGTTGCTTGCAAAGTGAATCATCTGGTCTGATCATTGAAGATAACTAATAGACATGTGCACACTGAAATGTTTACATCTGAAAAAGGCCTATAAGAATGTTAACTATCTATAGCGTAACCATGCATCTAACACTTAGAGCCATATAAAAAACTATAGAAAAAAAAAAGAATTTTGCATGGCCACTCCCTTTTCTCAGGATAAAAATAGGAATTTTGACTTGCTTGTAAATTCAATATACTAAAGTACAATACAGGTCACAGGTAGAATTTCCATACACCATGGAATATAGGCATGTACCTTCAGGTGACTGGACACTGGGAACGTTTTAGAGGACACGCTCCCTGGGCACTTCCCTCATAACCCTACCCCACTCCATGAGTCCTCAGTTTTTTAGCAAGCAACGAATCAAGGAATGGAAGGGAAGGTAGCCCATGTGCTGTATTGTACTCCAAGGTATAGAATTTACAGGTAAGTCAAAATTTCTCTTATCTTAAACATACAGTACAGGACACAGGTAGAATATTCATACACCATGGGACTTCCCCAAGCAATGAATAGGAAGGGTAGGCAATAATGAGGCAAACGGGACTGTGCCAACAATCCCAATGACAAGGGTCAAAAGACCAAACCTCAGAGAGTTGCTACAAGAACCTTACAACAGCCAAAAGCTGCATCAGCTGAATACTGAAGGTCCACCTTGTAAAATTTTGAAAAAGTATGAACAGAAGACCAGGTGGCAACCTTACACACCTGGGCTACCAAAGCTTGGTGCGAAAATGTTGATGAAACACCCACCAATCTGGTAGAATAAGCACAGGGAAGATTTCTCTTTGAGAATGTAGGCTCTTGCAGTCAAATTTCATATCCATTGTGCAATGTTGGACTTTGAAGCGTCTCGCTAGCGAGGTCAAGAAAACAGGACAAAGAGAAAATCTGTCTGTCTGATTGGAGCAGTAGCCCTGAGGTATACTCTAATGGCTTTGACTGTGTCCAGGCAATGTAGAGAGATTTCCTTTGGATACTTATGAGCAGTGCAGAGGGATGGGAGGTCAAAATGCTCACTAAGGTGCAACGCTGAGACCATTTTCTGAAGAAAGGATGACCTTGGGCGTAAGACAACCGTGTAAAAATGGAGGAAATGATTTTTGCAGGAAAGGGCTGCCAGTTCAGAAACACATCTGGCAGACATGATAGCAACTAGACTTGTGCACAACGGAAAAATTTGTTTCGTTTCGGTTCGTTTCTTTTTGGTCCTGTTGATTCGTAATCGTTCGTAATTTTGCTAGACGGGATTTTTTGTGTTCGGACTAATTCGTATTTTCGCAAGCGACATTTTTCGTTGAATTGGAATGATTCGTATTAATGTAAGCATTATTTTTAGTTGATTTATAATTCGTACTTTCGGTAGGGTACATTGTTTTTCGTTGATTCTGGACACAACTCCTACTTTGGTAACTTTTTTTGGGTTCGTTGATTCGTAATTTTCCGTGTCTTTCTCACAACGACGCTGCCTATTATGCCTAATGTGCTTCGAATGGATTTGTACTTTTCTAAATACATAGCGGTTATTTGTAACGATTCGAAATCTCGTATTTTACTTTAGTTTTTTACATGCGGCTATAGCCTCCGCCCCATTACACCATTTTGAGAAGGAGTTCAGAACGGTGAGGGAGAAGCAGAGAGCAGAGCAGAGTGTTATTGTGCTTCGAATGGATTAGAAATCTCGTATTTTACTTTCGTTTTTTACATGCGGCTATAGCCTCCCCCCCTGTACACCATTTTGAGAGGGAGTTCAGCACGGTGAGGGAGAAGCAGAGTGAAGAGCAGAGTGTTATTGTGCTTCGTATGGATTCGTACATTCGTAACTTTTTTCATAACGAATTATGCCGAAGACATTCGGGCATTCGCTATTTGCGATATAATTTATTTCGGATTCGGTTTTATTCGTAATTGCTTTGTTCGGAAATTCGAATGCTTCCGAATGTCTGAAAGTTGCTAAATTCTGACGAATTTCGATTTGTTACGAAACGAATTGCACAAGCCTAATAGCAACCAAAAATACTACTTTGCATGAGAGATCCTCTAGGTGGATATCCCCAATAGACATGTGCACACTGAAATATTTTGTTTCGGAATTTCGTTTTCGTCTGAAAAATACATTTATTTAGTTACTCCCGAAATTTGTTTTTATTTATTTTGTTTCATTAAAAAATGCATTCGTCCGAAAATCTGAATTAAGGTTGAATCTGTCAATTGAAGGCTTACGGTGTCCGTCGAATGTTCTAAAAAGATTTGACGAAGCAGCTAAACTGTACGACGCCGCTATCTTTCCGGTCAAATTCTCTGCCCACAAGCTATAGCAGAATTCTAATGTTGTATGACTAGTAATAATTTTATTTATTAATTATTATTACTAGTCAACCAACATTAGAATTCTTCTATAGCCTATGGGCCGAGCATTTGACCATAAATGTCCGCTGGCGGCGATCGTATGTTTTTAGCTGCTTCGTCGAATCTTCATGTCTCTATAATATTGAATCTTTTCTCTCTGTCAAAATAATCTTGGACTAATAGAGTTAGGTTAGGCACATTCAACCACAGGTTCAATAGACACAGATCGCTATTGTCACCGTCATGTCGAATCTTCTATCTATATCGAACTATTGTCGCAACGAAACAAAAGTAAAGCATTTTTTATGTCGGATCTTTAGGATTTCGGATTCTGGGCGTTCGTTATCGTTTGTTAAAACGAACGCGAAAATCCCAGAAATTTGGACGAAAATGCATTAGGATGAAAACAAATGCACATGTCTAATAACTAATGAGTGAGTAGCACCCTCCTAGGTAGGTGCTAGAGAGTGTATATCGTTTTTGACTTTTCTGCTTAACAGAGAAGTAGACAGGCAAATTTGGGTTCTGTCTGCTTAACAGAGAGCTGTGATTGTTTAGTGAGGTCTGCTCAGTGTACTCTGATGCGGCTCATGCTGCATTGGAGATTTCACACTGGTTCAATAGTAATGAGACATATTGAACACTGGGAGGAAACCCAGCAGGTAAGAGCATGGATGTAGATACAGCCCTGGCCAATAGGAAGGGGATGGGCCCCAAGGAATGCTGGGTGCCTGTATTTAAGTCTGAGGAGCACATGGGCTCATGGTCCTGTCTCCCTCTATGAGAGGTGTAGGTGAGGAGGAGGCTGCTGCCTCTTCCCAGCATAGGCTGCCATGCAGTCTCAGGTGGATGACCTGAGGGCCTGAAACCTTAAAGCTACAAGCCAGGGTTCCTTTGCAAGCTGACTGAGGAAAGATGTCCACGGATCTGGTCTGATGTCACTGGTATTGTAACGCCGAGCACTCCGGGTGTCCCATCCATCCTGGAGCGCCCGCGGCGTCTGTTCCCCTGCAGCGCTCCGGTCGGCCCCTCTGACCGTGAGCGCTGCTCTGATGCTGGCGGGGATGCGATCCATGCGGCGGCACCTGTCCGCCCGCGGATCGCATTCCATCCTGCTCACCGGCCTCCTCCTCCTGCTCCGTCCTGGCTCGTGCGGTCCCGCTGCTCTCCAGGGCGCGCGTGCGCCGGTCTTCTTAAATTTAAAGGGCCAGTGCACCATTGATTGGTGCCTGGTCCAATTACTGTGTACACACCCAAAACACTTAAAAACCCACTCCCCCTTCCTGTCCTTGCCGGATCTTGTTGCCTTAGTGCCCTGAGAAAGCGTTTTGTAGTTGCCTTGCCAGTGTATCTGACCTTCTGCCGTTGCCCCTGACTACGAACCATTGCCGCCTGTCCTGACCTTCCGCTACGTCTGACCTTGCCTCTGCCTAGTCCCTGTGTACCGTGCCTATCTCAGCTGCCAGAGAAGTCGAGCCGCTACTGGGGGACACGACCTGGTTGCTACCGCCGCAGCAAGTCCATCCCGCTTTGCGGCGGGCTCTGGTGAAAACCGGTAGCTGCTTAGAACCGGTCCTCCAGTGCAACCCGTCCCTTCGCCTCTCTGGCACAGAGGATCCACCTCCTGTGTCCTCACTAGCCACCAGTCCGGGCCCTGACAGTAGATCCGGCCATGGATCCCGCTGAGGTAACACTGCCAAATCTCGCTGACTTCACTACCGTGGTTGCCCAGCAGTCGCAACAGATCGTCCAACAAGGACAGCAGCTGTCGCAGTTGACCGCCATGGTCCAGCAGCTTCTGCCGCCACAGCCTCCAGCATCTTCCCCTCTCCGAGCTGCCGCTACTACCTCGAGAATTCGCCTGTCTCTTCCGGAGAAATTTGACGGGGATTCTAGGATGTGCCGGGGATTCTTGTCCCAATGTTCCCTGCATCTTGAGATGATGTCTGACCAGTTTTCCACAGAACGGTCTAAAGTGGCATTCGTGGTCTCTCTGTTGTCTGGAAAGGCCTTGGCCTGGGCCACGCCACTCTGGGACCGCAACGACCCTGCTACAGCCACTGTTCAGTCCTTCTTTGCTGAGGTTCGCAGCGTTTTTGAGGAACCAGCCCGAGCCTCATCCGCTGAAACCGCCCTGCTTAACCTTGTCCAAGGAAACTCCTCTGTGGGCGAATATGCCATACAGTTCCGCACACTGGCCTCAGAGTTAGCCTGGAATGATGAGGCTCTCTGCGCGACCTTCAAGAAGGGTTTATCCGGCCACATCAAGGATTGTCTGGCCGCACGAGAGATACCCTCTTCCTTGACGGAACTCATCAATTTAGCTACCCGCATCGATATGCGCTACGTCGAAAGACGCCAAGAGCTTCGCCAGGAAAAAGATCTCGTTCGCACCAAGTGTTATCCGCGCCTGGCTCCTCTCTTTCTGAATCCAATGCATCCTGTTACCGTGCCTCCCGCCGAGGAGGCCATGCAAGTGGACCGGTCTCGCCTGACCCTACAAGAGAGGTCTCGCCGTAGGAACGAGAACTTATGCCTTTATTGTGCAAGCTCTGATCACTTCCTAAAAGACTGCCCTATTCGTCCTCCGCGTCAGGGAAACGCCCGCACCTAGTGAACGTGGGAGAGGCGTTACTAGGTGTGAATTCTTCCTCTCCACGTCTGACTATTCCTGTGCGGATTTCTCCTTCTGCGGGCCCCCTCTTCCCTGCGGTGGCCTTCCTGGACTCTGGTTCTGCAGGAAACTTTATTGAAGCCTCTTTCATCAACAGGTTCAACATTCCTGTTACCCGTCTCATCAAACCCTTCTTCATTTCCTCCGTAAATGGAGAGAATTTGGATTGTACCGTGCGTTACCGCACCGAACCCCTGCTCATGTCCGTTGGTGTTCTTCACCAAGAAAAGATTGAATTCTTTGTTTTGCCGAACTGTACTTCTGACATCCTTCTTGGCCTACCCTGGCTCCAGCGTCACACTCCTACCCTCGACTGGACCACTGGGGACATTAAATCCTGGGGTGACTCCTGTCACAAGCATTGCCTTAAGTCTGTACCGACCTGTCAAGTCCCCATCACTACTCCTTTGCCTGGCCTTCCAAAGGCCTATCAGGACTTTTCTGATGTCTTTTGCAAAAAACAGGCGGAGGTCTTACCACCACATAGACCCTATGACTGCCCCATTGACTTGCTCCCAGGTACTACACCACCCCGTGGCAGAATTTACCCTCTCTCCTCTCCTGAAACCAAGGCCATGACTGAATACATTCAGGAGAACCTCAAGAGAGGTTTTATTAGGAAATCATCTTCTCCAGCCGGAGCGGGGTTCTTCTTCGTGGCCAAGAAGGACGGATCTCTACGCCCTTGCATAGACTATCGTGGTCTCAATAAAATCACTATTAAAAACCGCTACCCTCTGCCTCTCATCTCGGAGCTCTTTGACCGTCTGCGCGGAGCAAAAGTTTTTTCTAAATTGGACCTCAGGGGCGCTTATAACCTCATCAGAATCCGTAAAGGAGATGAATGGAAAACCGCATTTAACACCAGAGATGGTCACTTTGAATATCTTGTCATGCCGTTCGGACTTTGCAACGCCCCTGCAGTCTTTCAAGATTTTGTCAACAAAATCTTCCGGGACCTACTGTATACCTGTGTGGTTGTCTATCTTGACGACATCCTAATCTTCTCTGCCAACCTTAAGGAACATCGGCTCCATGTCCGTCAAGTGCTCCAGCGCCTCCGCGTAAATCATCTTTACGCTAAATTTGAAAAATGCCTTTTTGAGCGCAGCAGTCTTCCTTTCCTAGGTTATCTGGTCTCTGGGCAAGGTCTTCAAATGGACCCTGACAAACTCTCCGCAGTCTTGGGTTGGCCACACCCCTCTGGACTTCGTGCTATCCAACGCTTCCTTGGATTCGCCAACTACTATCGTCAGTTCATACCCCACTTCTCCACCATCGTTGCTCCTATAGGGGCACTGACCAAAAAAGACGCGAATCCTAGGTCCTGGCCGCCTCAAGCGGGAGGAAGCCTTTACTCGCCTTAAGACCGCCTTCTCCTCTGCACCTGTCCTGTCTCGGCCAGATCCTCTAAAGCCATTCTTCCTTGAAGTTGACGCCTCCTCTGTAGGAGCCGGAGCTGTGCTTCTTCAAAAAAACGCTAAAGGGAAAAACGTCACTTGTGGTTTTTTCTCTAAAACTTTCTCCCCTCCGGAAAAAAACTATTCCATAGGTGACCGTGAACTGTTGGCCATCAAGTTGGCATTAGAAGAGTGGAGACATCTCCTGGAAGGATCCCTTCACCCTATCTCCATCTACACTGACCATAAAAATTTGTCCTACCTTCAGTCCGCTCAGCGCCTAAATCCTCGCCAGGCCAGGTGGTCATTGTTCTTTGCCCGCTTCAACTTCCAGATCCATTTTCGGCCCGCAGACAAAAATGTCAGGGCTGATGCCTTGTCCCGTTTCTCTGATACCTCTGAAACCGAGACTCCTCCTCAACACATCGTACCCCGAGTGTCTGATTTCCTCTGCTCCCGCTTCTCTCGTGCCAATTCCTCCAGGAAAGACTTTCGTTCCTTCATGTCTTCGGCTTCAGATACTCAAGTGGGGCCATTCCTCCCATCTAGCCGGTCACGCTGGGATCAAAAAATCCATACAATTGATTGCCAGACACTATTGGTGGCCTACCCAGGAGAAAGATGTGACTGACTTTGTACGGGCCTGCACTATCTGTGCACGTGACAAGACTCCTCGCCAGAAGCCTGCAGGTCTTCTCCTTCCCCTACCTGTGCCTGAACAACAATGGTCCCACATCGCCATGGATTTCATCACAGACCTCCCTTTGTCTCGTAGTAACACTGTCATCTGGGTGGTCGTTGACCGCTTTTCTAAAATGGCTCATTTTGTCCCGCTCCCTGGTCTGCCTACTGCACCTCAGTTGGCGAAGCATTTTTTTCTTCAAATTTTCCGCCTCCATGGGCTGCCCTCACATATCGTCTCGGATAGAGGCGTTCAATTCATCTCAAAATTTTGGAGAGCTCTCTGTACTCAACTAAAGATTAAGTTGAATTTTTCTTCCGCTTATCACCCGCAGTCCAATGGACAGGTGGAGAGAGTTAACCAGGTCCTTGGCGACTACCTACGACATTTTGTCTCCGCCCGTCAAGACGATTGGGTCGACCTATTGCCCTGGGCAGAATTCTCATACAATTTCAAGAACTCTGAATCTTCCTCCAAGTCGCCTTTCTTTGTGGTCTACGGCCGTCACCCATTGCCCCCCCTCCCCATTCCCACGTCTTCTGGAGTTCCGGCCGTGGATAAATTAACTCAGGACTTTGCCTCTATTTGGAAAGAGACTCAAAAGTCGCACTCACTGGCCTCTGCCCGCATGAAGAGACATGCAGATAAAAAAAGAAGAATCCCTCCTGTTTATGCCCCTGGTGACAAAGTGTGGCTCTCCTCCAAATATGTTTGGTTTCGGGTACCTAGCTACAAGCTGGGTCCTCGTTACCTCGGGCCATTTAAAATAAAAAACCAAATCAATTCTGTTTCTTACAAGCTCCACCTTCCTCCTTCTCTTCGTATTCCCAACTCTTTTCATGTGTCTCTTCTTAAACCCCTCATTCTTAACCGATTTTCCCCTAAGGTCACTGCTCCTGCTCCTGTCTCTGGTTCTTTTGATGTCTTCTCGGTGAAAGAGATCCTCGCCTCCAAGGTCATCCGAGGTAAAAAATGTTTTTTAGTTGATTGGGAGAACTGTGGTCCTGAGGAAAGATCCTGGGAACCTGAGGCCAACATTTTAGATAAAGAGCTCATCCGTAGATTCTTGGGTTCCAAGAAGAGGGGGAGACCTAAGGGGGGGTACTGTAACGCCGAGCGCTCCGGGTGTCCCATCCATCCCGGAGCGCCCGCGGCGTCTGTTCCCCTGCAGCGCTCCGGTCGGCCCCTCTGACCGTGAGCGCTGCTCTGATGCTGGCGGGGATGCGATCCATGCGGCGGCACCTGTCCGCCCGCGGATTGCATTCCATCCTGCTCACCGGCCTCCTCCTCCTGCTCCGTCCCGGCGCGCGCGGTCCCGCTGCTCTCCAGGGCGCGCGCGCGCCGGTCTTCTTAAATTTAAAGGGCCAGTGCACCATTGATTGGTGCCTGGTCCAATTACTGTGTACACACCCAAAACACTTAAAAACCCACTCCCCCTTCCTGTCCTTGCCAGATCTTGTTGCCTTAGTGCCCTGAGAAAGCGTTTTGTAGTTGCCTTGCCAGTGTATCTGACCTTCTGCCATTGCCCCTGACTACGAACCATTGCTGCCTGTCCTGACCTTCCGCTACGTCTGACCTTGCCTCTGCCTAGTCCCTGTGTACCGTGCCTATCTCAGCTGCCAGAGAAGTCAAGCCGCTACTGGGGGACACGACCTGGTTGCTACCGCCGCAGCAAGTCCATCCCGCTTTTAGAACCGGTCCTCCAGTGCGACCCGTGCCTTCGCCTCTCTGGCACAGAGGATCCACCTCCTGTGTCCTCACTAGCCACCAGTCCGGGCCCTGACAGGTATAGAGTGTCGGTTTGAAGTTGGAAGGAGGCTACCATCTGTCCCGGGACATTTTGGGAGTACAGACCCCTGAAGGGATCCCTGTGTGTGTTGCTGAAATCCCCCCTCTGGGTCCTAGAAATCAGCATACTGGGTGTGTGAGCTAAAGGGGACACTGGCTAGTGTCTTGAAGAAGTCCACTGAGTTCCTTTTGCTACAAAGGGACTTGTTCATTCCATACAGACGCTGTATGGTTCAGCAGATAATCTGCTCCACAGTTCTACAGAGAGAGTTGTCCTCCCGTGTGCATAGTTAGATTGGAGTATCCTACTAATTCCCTTCTCCTATCCAAGTTCTCCCAAAAGAACATAAAAAGACATCCCCTAGACTGGTCATTGGAGGCAACGAGCAGTAGAGTGTGTGCACATTGCTGTGTGAAAATGGCTGTGGAGTAATCAGTGGGAGACCTGGGTACAAATATTCAAGCAGCTCCTACGGGGGTACCGCTACATGTGAAATCCTAAAGTGTAAGTAGATGGGGAACAAATTGTCCACCTATACATTCACTTTTTGAGTAATGAAAGGAGAGCAAGGTAAAAGAAAGAAAAGCAGTCAGTTTGGGAGAGGAGATGGTGGTGGCGGGGTGGATTGATGGCTGTATGGTCTGGAAGCAGTTTCCCTTCATGCCTTGGGACTGAAGAGTAAAGTGTATTGTACGTTAAGAAACTGGTGGCGGAAGATTGGTGTTTTATGCTATCTTCCTTGAAATAGTTTTGTAGTCAGTGCCGGAACAGGTGTCACTGGCGTAAAAAGAACATTTATGCTTCTGGTTTGGGGCCCGGTGTAATAGGTTAGTCTCTGGCCATGAGAGGGTGTCAACTCACACATTGAATGGTGTCATCATGCACACACTGGAAATGACAGAATAGAGCTGTGGCATGCTGATTGCCCCATGCTAACAGGGAGGGCCAGAATAGATATTCTCCTGCACATAGGTGTAATAGCCCAAGTCAGAAAAAAACTCTGTAGTCAGAATCCAACAACAATTTATTGAAGATAAAATATAACTACTCACAAACATAGGTAGTAAAAACGCTCATCAAGCCACTGCAAGTGGCTGCAATCTCTCAGCTTTGCCAAAGCCTCTAGCTCAAGGAGGACCTCACTGGGGTCCATGCTGTCTGACGCGTTTCAAAGGTATGTTCTTCTTCATTAGATGAAGGCTCTGCAGCAGGGATCCTGGTGAGTAGGGATGAGCTCGGTGTTCGAGTCGAACATACGTTCGACTCGAACATCGGCTGTTCGATCGTTCGACGAAGATCGAACGATTTGGGCCGTTCGCGCCTAATTCGAGTGACGCGAACGGCCCACAATGCACTACGCCATCGCAGTGTCATCCAGGCGCTGTGATTGGCCAAGCATGCACTGTGACCCCGCATGCTTGGCCAATCACAGCGCCGGCAGCGAGGAGAGCAATGATTGGCCACAGGCAGGATGCCTGTGGCCAATTATTGCTGAGGGTGTTTAGTACACGCCCCACACTATAAAAGGCCACCAGCACGGCGGCCTAGTGTAGTGTGTTCCGGAGCAGGGAAAGAGAAGCATAGGCAGGGACAGTGACATTTTTTTTTCTTGCTTAACCTGGATTCCTTTAGTTTAGGGAAAGAGAAGGATAGGTAGGGAGAGTGTCAGTGTGTTTTACTGTGCGAATCCTTGTTTCTAGGGACAGGGAAGGACAGTGAGGGAAATTCTCCTTGTGCTATAGTGTGCTAAAGCATTGATCATCAACCATCTTTAAAAAATCATTTTTTCTAGGGACAGAAAACTATAGGTAGGGAGAGTGTCAGTGTGTTTTACTGTGATAATCCTTGTTTCTAGGGACAGGGAAGGACAGTGAGGGAAATTCTCCTTGTGCTATAGTGTGCTAAAGCATTGATCATCAACCATCTTTAAAAAAACATTTTTTCTAGGGACAGAAAACTATAGGTAGGGAGAGTGTCAGTGTGTTTTACTGTGCTAATCCTTGTTTCTAGGGACAGGGAAGGACAGTGTGGGAAATTCTCCTTGTGCTATAGTGTGCTAAAGCATTGATCATCAACCATCTTTAAAAAAACATTTTTTCTAGGGACAGAAAACTATAGGTAGGGAGAGTGTCAGTGTGTTTTACTGTGCTAATCCTTGTTTCTAGAGACAGGGAAGGACAGTGAGGGAAATTCTCCTTGTGCTATAGTGTGCTAAAGCATTGATCATCAACCATCTTTAAAAAAACATTTTTTCTAGGGACAGAAAACTATAGGTAGGGAGAGTGTCAGTGTGTTTTACTGTGCTAATCCTTGTTTCTAGGGACAGGGAAGGACAGTGAGGGAAATTCTCCTTGTGCTATAGTGTGCTAAAGCATTGATCATCAACCATCTTTAAAAAAACATTTTTTCTAGGGACAGAAAACTATAGGTAGGGAGAGTGTCAGTTTCTTTCTGTCAGGGTCACCTGTGGCCAGGTGACAGATGCACACCGTAGGGGGACAGGAGTGCACCGCGAGGTAGTGAACCCTATGGCTGGCTTCTGTGGATAGGAAACTGGGTGGTTGTGGAAAGCGGGACCAGAGGAGCACAACCGGGATCCCAACGGAAGCGAGAGCCAAGATTCCCCAGGGCGCGGAGTCTAAGACCCAGCTGGTCTTCTCCAGGGCCTCTAGTGGTGAGGATGTTACGCTGCAGGCTGGGGCCAGGTCGCGGCCCCTGGAGTTTCCTAGCTCACGCCCCGTAGGATAAGGGGAAGCAGCAGCACACGATAGAGAGAACCGAATAACAAGCCGAAGGTCAGGGGCCACAAGCAGACAAGGATAACGAAGAACGAGCCGAAGGTCAAGGGTCACGAGCAGACAGGGATGGTCGGGGACAAGCCAATAACGTAGCACACGGCAGGCAGGAACCCAAACACACAATGCCTAACAAACACGTTGATCAGCAAAGCAGGCTTGCAGTGCACAGGTTAATATAGTGTTCAGTGATAGGGCCTGGGGTGGAGTCAGGCTGGGAGGAGATTATAAAGGAAGCCAGGTGAAGGAGGTCTGGTCTCTAGATGAACACATGAGGAGGAAGGTAAGATGGCAGACAGACATTAATGCATATCCATGACAGTACCCTCCCTCTTACGAGGCCTCCCCCTTCCCCGCCTGGGCCCAGGTTTAGAGGGAAACTTCAGATGAAACTCCTTTAACAGACGAGGTGCAAAGACCTCAGATGCAGTGATCCAAGACCTCTCCTCAGGACCAAACCCTTTCCAATGAACGAGGTACTGAAGAACGCCTTTACAGAGTCGGGAGTCCAGAATTTGACTGATCTCGTACTCCTGATTATCCTCCGAGACAGGCGCCACGGTAGGAAGAGGACGAGAGAATTTATTGAGGACTAAAGGCTTTAGAAGAGCAACATGAAAGGAGTTAGTGATTTTAAGGCTCTTAGGAATCTGGAGTTTGAAACAAACCGGATTCAGTTTAGCAGTTACCGTGTATGGACCGATGAATCGTGGAGCAAACTTCAGAGAAGGAACTCGGAGCTTGATGTTCCTGGTAGAGAGCCAGACTTTGTCCCCTGGCTGAAGAGAAGGCGGTTTACGCCTGCGGCGGTCGGCAAAGCCTTTGAATTTTTCAGCAGCTGCCCGGAGGGAATCATGAACGTGACCCCAAACGGAATTGAGAGACTCCTGAACCGAAGCCAAAGCTGGAATGTCTGGAGAACAGATCATAGGAAGAGGAAGTTGAGGGTGTTTTCCATAAACTGTGAAAAAGGGTGTCTTCTGCGAACTGGTATTCACATGATTGTTATGGGAGAATTCTGCCCACGGGAGTAGAGAGGACCAATCGTCATGGTGAGAAGACACAAAGGTGCGAAGAAAGACCTCTAACTCCTGATTAACCCTCTCAGTCTGTCCATTGGATTGGGGATGGTAAGAAGAAGAAAAATCCAAGACAATATTGAGGGATTTGCAAAAGGCTCTCCAAAAACGAGACGTGAATTGGACTCCCCTGTCGGAAACAATATGAGAAGGGACCCCATGTAGGCGGAGAATTTCTCGAATGAAAATGGGAACCAAGGCAGGGGCAGAAGGAAGACCAGGAAGAGGAACAAAATGAGCCATCTTGGAGAATCGATCGATTACCACCCAAATGACTGTATTATTCTCAGACAGTGGGAGATCGGTGATAAAATCCATGGCAATATGGGCCCAGGGTTCCTTAGGAATAGGCAAGGGCATGAGGAGACCAGCAGGAGCTTGTGTGGAGGATTTGGACTGAGCACAGACATGACAAGCTTTAACGTAGTCTTTGACGTCTGAGCGGAGATTAGGCCACCAGTAGTGACGACTGATGAGTAGGAAGGATCGGAGGAATCCAGAATGCCCTGCCACCTTGGAATCATGTCCCCAACGAAGGATCTTAGCTCTTAGCTCAGTGGGGACAAAGGTCTTACCAGGCGGAATTTTAGACTTCAGGGTGGTAGAGTGGGCAACAATGCATGAGGTGGGAATGATCGGCTCAGGTTCAGGGGCGGACTCCTCGTCCAAAGTGTCAAATGACCTAGAGAGCGCATCAGCCCGACCGTTGCAGGAACCAGGTTTGTAGGTAATCGTGAAATTAAAACGGGCAAAGAAGAGACTCCACCTGGCCTGTCTAGGATTCAGACGTTTAGCATTCTGTAGATACTGTAAATTCTTGTGATCGGTAAAGATCGTTATGGAGTGAGGGGAACCCTCCAAGAGATGACGCCACTCCTCTAACGCCAATTTAATTGCGAGAAGTTCCCGATCACCGATGGCATAATTCCTCTCTGCCTGAGAAAATTTTTTGGAGAAGAACGCACATGGTTGGCGTCTCTTCTCAAAGATTTGAAGAAGCACAGCTCCCACCCCCATTGAGGAAGCGTCCACTTCAATAAAAAATGCATTCCCAGGATTTGGTCTCCTCAAGAGGGGGCCAGAAACAAAGGCCTGTTTCAGGTTGTGAAATGCAGAGACAGCTTCGGGAGGCCAGTCTCTGGCATTCACACCCTTCTTGGTCAAAGCGATAATAGGCGCGGCAATGGAAGAGTAATTCCTTATGAACTGCCTATAATAATTAGTGAAGCCAAGAAAGCGCTGTGTGGCCTTGAGGCTAGCAGGAAGAGGCCAGTTGGTGATAGCCAAGACCTTCCCAGGGTCCATACGAAGCCCCGAACATGAGACAAAGCACCCCAAAAACAGGACCTCAGAACATTCAAAGGAACATTTCTCCAGCTTGGCATAGAGATTGTTCTCTCTAAGACGTTGAAGTACAGTGCGGACATGGTTTCTGTGGACGAGCAGATTTTCAGAAAAGATCAGAATGTCATCCAGATAGATGACAACAAACTGGTACAGCAGATCTCTGAAGATTTCATTGACAAAGTTTTGAAACACGGCTGGAGCATTACACAGACCAAAAGGCATCACCAGATATTCGTAATGCCCGTCTCTAGTGTTAAATGCAGTCTTCCATTCGTCACCCTCCCGTATTCGAATGAGATTGTACGCGCCTCTGAGATCCAACTTGGTAAAAATGGAGGCACCCTTCAACCTATCGAATAGCTCAGATATTAAGGGTAAGGGGTATCGATTTTTAATAGTAACCGCATTTAAACCCCGATAATCGATGCAGGGTCTTAAGGTACCATCCTTTTTGGCAACAAAAAAGAACCCTGCCCCTGCAGGCGATGAGGATTTCCGGATGAACCCTCTCTCCAGATTCTCTGCTACATACTCCGACATGGCCTGGGTCTCTGGGATGGACAGAGGGTAGGTACGACCCCTGGGTAGAGTTGCTCCGGGGACAAGATCAATAGCACAGTCAAAAGACCTGTGGGGAGGAAGCACCTCAGCTGATTTTTTACAGAACACATCCCGGTAATCGCTGTATGCGGCGGGAAGATCAGAAGAAACAGAAGTGGCAGCAACCGGAAGACTCTCCTTGGGGGTCACCTTGAGAAGACACGACGAGAAACATGAGGAACCCCAGGCCAGGATCTGCCCAGAGACCCAGTCCACATGTGGAGAGTGGAGCTGTAGCCAAGGGAGGCCCAATACAACTGGGGTAGAGGCCTTGGGTAGAATAAGAAAGGATATCCACTCCTGGTGGAGAATCCCTACCGACATCCTAATGGGTAGCGTCTGGAAGCGAATAGGGCCCCCTGGGAGAACAGTGCCATCAATTGCCGAGACTACCAATGGGGTAGTGAGAGGTGAAAGGGTAAGCTTCATAGAAGAAGCAGTTCTCCAATCCATGAAATTGCCGGCAGCCCCGGAATCCAGGTATGCAAGGGTTGACTGAGGAGAAGTGCCTACATGAAGGGACACCGGCAAGAGCAGGCGAGAAGGTGATGTTTCTGGGTCCAATACTCCACCTTCCAAATGTATTAGACCCGAGCGTTTCCCGGACGAAGCGAGCAGGAGTCACGAAAATGACCCCTGCCCCCACAATAGAGGCACAAGCCCAGAGTTCTGCGCCTAGCACGTTCTTCGGGGGTTAGTCTGGTCCGGCCCAGCTGCATAGGTTCTTCAGCAGGTAGAGGATGCTCCACGGAATGAAGGGAGGGGAGCTCAGACTGGCTAGGACCCAGAGAGTGCTGGCGTCTTTTTTCTAAGGACCTCTCTTGAAAACGAATGTCGATCTGGTTGCATAATGAAATTACATCGTCCAGACCGACGGGAATGGCTCTTCCCGCTAATTCGTCTTTCACTCGGTCAGAGAGGCCATGTAAAAAGGTAGCGACCAGGGCCTCATTATTCCAGCTCAATTCAGCTGTGTGGATACGGAACTGAAGAGCATATTGCCCCACTGAACTAGATTCTTGGCGAAGACGTAAGACAGCACTAGCCGCTGAAGAAGCCCGAGCCGGCTCTTCGAAGATATTACGAAAGAGCTTCAAGAATTCGGACAGACTGGAAACCACCGGATCGTTCCTCTCCCACAGGGGGGCAGCCCAGGCCAAAGCTTCACCGGAGAGGAGGGAAATGATATAGGCTACCTTAGCCCGGTCAGATAGGAAGCTTTGAGGCTGAAGCTCAAAATGAATAGTGCATTGGCTGAGAAACCCCCTGCAGGCCTTGGAGTCCCCAGAGAAACGGAACGGAGCTGGCAATCTTAGTGAGTGTGAGGCTGCGACTGGTGCGATAGGTACAGCCGCTGGTTGTACTTGGGGTTGCGGATTCGGGGTTCCCAAGGAGACCTGAAGCTGCTCGAATCGAGAAGCCAGATCCTGGAGGAATCGCATCACCTGGGTCTGATTTGATTCCTGGGTCTCAAGTCTGCGAACTATGCCCTGCAATGGATCATCCGCGGGAAGCGGGATGTCAGCCGGGTTCATGGCTGATCAAACTGTCAGGGTCACCTGTGGCCAGGTGACAGATGCACACCGTAGGGGGACAGGAGTGCACCGCGAGGTAGTGAACCCTATGGCTGGCTTCTGTGGATAGGAAACTGGGTGGTTGTGGAAAGCGGGACCAGAGGAGCACAACCGGGATCCCAACGGAAGCGAGAGCCAAGATTCCCCAGGGCGCGGAGTCTAAGACCCAGCTGGTCTTCTCCAGGGCCTCTAGTGGTGAGGATGTTACGCTGCAGGCTGGGGCCAGGTCGCGGCCCCTGGAGTTTCCTAGCTCACGCCCCGTAGGATAAGGGGAAGCAGCAGCACACGATAGAGAGAACCGAATAACAAGCCGAAGGTCAGGGGCCACAAGCAGACAAGGATAACGAAGAACGAGCCGAAGGTCAAGGGTCACGAGCAGACAGGGATGGTCGGGGACAAGCCAATAACGTAGCACACGGCAGGCAGGAACCCAAACACACAATGCCTAACAAACACGTTGATCAGCAAAGCAGGCTTGCAGTGCACAGGTTAATATAGTGTTCAGTGATAGGGCCTGGGGTGGAGTCAGGCTGGGAGGAGATTATAAAGGAAGCCAGGTGAAGGAGGTCTGGTCTCTAGATGAACACATGAGGAGGAAGGTAAGATGGCAGACAGACATTAATGCATATCCATGACACTTTCACTGTGATAATCCTTGTTTCTAGGGACAGGGAAGGACAGTGAGGGAAATTCTCCTTGTGCTATACTGTGCTAAAGCATTGATCATCAACCATCTTTAAAAAAACATTTTTTCTAGGGACAGAAAACTATAGGTAGGGAGAGTGTCAGTTTCTTTCACTGTGATAATCATTGTTTCTAGGGACAGGGAAGGACAGTGAGGGAAATTCTCCTTGTGCTATACTGTGCTAAAGCATTGATCATCAACCATCTTTAAAAAAACATTTTTTCTAGGGACAGAAAACTATAGGTAGGGAGAGTGTCAGTTTCTTTCACTGTGATAATCCTTGTTTCTAGGGACAGGGAAGGACAGTGAGGGAAATTCTCCTTGTGCTATACTGTGCTAAAGCATTGATCATCAACCATCTTTAAAAAACATTTTTTCTAGGGACAGAAAACTATAGGTAGGGAGAGTGTCAGTTTCTTTCACTGTGCTAATCCTTGTTTCTAGGGACAGGGAAGGACAGTGAGGGAAATTCTCCTTGTGCTATACTGTGCTAAAGCATTGATCATCAACCATCTTTAAAAAAACATTTTTTCTAGGGACAGAAAACTATAGGTAGGGAGAGTGTCAGTTTCTTTCACTGTGATAATCCTTGTTTCTAGGGACAGGGAAGGACAGTGAGGGAAATTCTCCTTGTGCTATACTGTGCTAAAGCATTGATCATCAACCATCTTTAAAAAAACATTTTTTCTAGGGACAGAAAACTATAGGTAGGGAGAGTGTCAGTTTCTTTCACTGTGATAATCCTTGTTTCTAGGGACAGGGAAGGACAGTGAGGGAAATTCTCCTTGTGCTATACTGTGCTAAAGCATTGATCATCAACCATCTTTAAAAAAACATTTTTTCTAGGGACAGAAAACTATAGGTAGGGAGAGTGTCAGTTTCTTTCACTGTGCTAATCCTCGTTTCTAGGGACAGGGAAGGACAGTGAGGGAAATTCTCCTTGTGCTATACTGTGCTAAAGCATTGATCATCAACCATCTTTAAAAAAACATTTTTTCTAGGGACAGAAAACTATAGGTAGGGAGAGTGTCAGTTTCTTTCACTGTGATAATCCTTGTTTCTAGGGACAGGGAAGGACAGTGAGGGAAATTCTCCTTGTGCTATACTGTGCTAAAGCATTGATCATCAACCATCTTTAAAAAAACATTTTTTCTAGGGACAGAAAACTATAGGTAGGGAGAGTGTCAGTTTCTTTCACTGTGCTAATCCTTGTTTCTAGGGACAGGGAAGGACAGTGAGGGAAATTCTCCTTGTGCTATAGTGTGCTAAAGCATTGATCATCAACCATCTTTAAAAAAACATTTTTTCTAGGGACAGAAAACTATAGGTAGGGAGAGTGTCAGTTTCTTTCACTGTGATAATCCTTGTTTCTAGGGACAGGGAAGGACAGTGAGGGAAATTCTCCTTGTGCTATACTGTGCTAAAGCATTGATCATCAACCATCTTTAAAAAAACATTTTTTCTAGGGACAGAAAACTATAGGTAGGGAGAGTGTCAGTTTCTTTCACTGTGCTAATCCTTGTTTCTAGGGACAGGGAAGGACAGTGAGGGAAATTCTCCTTGTGCTATACTGTGCTAAAGCATTCCTCATCAACCATCTTTGAAATCCTTGTTTTTTGGATTGTCAGGGAAATTGTCGTTGTGCTATTCTGTGCGAAAGCAATCATCCTCAACCATATTTAGAAATCCTTAAGTAAAGGGACAGAGAAGGACACCTGAAGGTAGCCCTTATTGCTTTTTTCCCATCTCCCTGCAGGCCATCTATTAGAATGTCTGGAAGGCAAACAAGGAGAGGCAGACAGTCAGGAGGCAATAAAAGAGGGCAAGCAGGCTCTGTGTCTGGGGGCAACAGTGCTGGTCGTGGACGCGGTGCATTGTCATCAGCACATGGCCATGGGACACGCTTGTCCTTCTTTTCGGCAGCTGGACATGTTGAGCCACATCATGCCGAAGACTTGGTAGAGTGGATGACCAAGCCCTCCTCCTCCTCCTCATCCTCTCTCACCCAGGCTCAGGGTACTGGCAAAGCAGCTGCCAAAGCGTCCTCTTCCCTGGTATCAATGTCAGACTCATCATCAGTCACTCCTTCCCTAGACCCACCATGTCCTCCTCCTGAGGAGTCCCCCGAACTGTTTGAGCACAGTGTTGGGTACATGCTCCAGGAGGATGCCCAGCGTTTCGAAGGGTCTGATGATGAAACCCAGCTACAGGAAGGCAGTAGCGTGAGAGCAGACAGAGGGGATGCTCAAGAAGGACACCAATCTGGCAGTCATGTTCCAGCAGCTGCAGCATACTGCCAGATTGGCTCCAGTGATGAGGAGGGAGGGGATGATGAGGTCACTGACTCCACGTGGGTGCCTAATAGGAGAGAGGAGGAGGAGGAGGATGAGGAGGAGGCACATCTCCAACGAGGCAGGATGCCCTTTGGTGGCCAGCGTAAGGGCAGTACACCGACGGAATCACACCGCAGAGCTCCGCCTGTGCAGGGCGCTGCCTCTGCCCGTCATTCAAAAAGTTATTTGGTGTGGGCCTTTTCTTTCTCGTACATCACGGGACACAGAGCGACATAGTCATTACTAATGGGTTATATAGATACCGTCAGGTGCTGGCACTGGCAACTTCCAAAACCGGAAGTACCCTCCCCTATATAAGCCCCTCCCATCCGGGAGCACCTCAGTTTTTTGCCAGTGTCTAAGGTGTTGGCCAAGAAGAAACGTGTTTTTCACTGAGCTTGCGTACAGGTTCTTTTGGGCCTCAGTAAGCTATTCCGGATCCGACCAAAAAAGCTTCATAGCTAAACGGTCGGTACCCGGGCCTTGCAGAGAAGAGCAAGGTTTTGCCTGTAATGCTTCTCTTAGGAGAGCTGAACCCTGGGATCCAGAGCTCTGGTCATACCCACGACCAAGATGTTTTCTGTGCAGGGTGCTATACAGGTCCAGGGGAGTGGAATCCTTGGGAACCCGGTCCCTGAAGGTTTGATTACAATGCCTGCCGTGATAGGTGAAGTTTGGGCTTTTGTGGACCAAACAAAGTCCTGCGGCGGGGAACAGGTAAGTGGGGGCCCCCAGGAACTTGGTTCTATTGGGGGACCCCCAAGCCTAATTTGTCTTTCTGTCTGTTACCTAATGGTATTCCCGCAAAATTCTGTGCATGCCTGTAACTACTAAAAAAATGTAATAATTTTTAATGGTGGTCAAGAAAAAAATAAAATAAATAAATGTTTTATATATATTTAAGATATTAGACTGCGGTACCTGTGTTTGTCCACTAGAGGCCGCTGTGGAATGTTTTCTTGTCATGTGGACTAGTTTCTTCTCAGCAGAGCAAGTCCAGGCAGATGGTGAGTTCTCTTATGGGAAACTGCTTCCTCTGCCATGTTGCAATGCTCGTCCATCCCCCGGCCTGCGGCAAAGAGGGGCCCTGGCTCTTGTCCCTAGTCTCCATTTTTCAAAATTAGCGCCGAAGGCGCACGTGGCCGCGCGCGTGCACGCGCCTCTATATATAGAGGTGAGCCAGGAAAGGGGGCGGAGCCTGGGGGATGACGCTCTGTGTGCGCCGCAGCGCTTCTGCGCATGTGCGGGCGTCCCAGCATGTAGAAACCACAGTTTTGTGTGGTGAGCTGGCTATGAAGTACAGAGACAGAGCTGGCAACATTTAAAAAAAGGGCATACAGCAAGCGGTTGATACAGGCATCCCCTAGAAAGGCACATTAGTAGACACCAACTGTGATATAGCAGCAATTGTGCTAGACTATTCTCAGTAAAAGTGGTGTATTACGGCTGGAATACCTCAGCTTTAGGCTTAGGAATATGCCGTCCAGAAGCTCCGGAACTGAATCTTCCAGGAAGCGAAGGGGGTCTCATCGGGCTCGGAGGATCTTGGGCATACTTCTGCTGCACCAGTCTCCCCTGAAGTTCAGAGGTAAGTGACCGTAGAGACCCCGCAGGGGTACTTGGTACTGTGGCTGTCCTCAGTTCACCTGCTCCTGTGTATGTAACAGAGGAGGTTTTTTCCTCAGCTCTGGGAGGATTAGAGAGAGATTGTCAACATTTATCGCTGCCTCCCTGTCAGGGAAAGCACGCCCGATCTCCGTCTCCTCCTTCAGAGTGCCTGTTAGCAGAGCAACAGTCCCATACAGGGATCGACCTGCCTGAAGGGGATCAGGATGAGGTTGATTCTGTTATAGAGGAATCAACAGTGGGGGAACCTTTTCTCAGCATCTCAAGCTGAAAGATTATGGGTTCAGTCTCTGACTAACATGGTCCGATCAGCATTTAAAAATGCACCTTGCGGAACCATCAACCACTACTGTATCCTCGTTGGGGTCGCTAGAAGCCCCCAGACTGTTTGTTCTTTTCCACTTCACCCTTTACTGAAAGGGCTCATTTACCAGGATTGGGAACGTCCTGAGAAAATATTTATTCCCCCAAGAGATTTCCGGTGGTCTATCCCATGGAGGATAAGTTCATCAAAAAAAAAAAAAAAATGGAAGGTCCCTACAGTGGACGCAGCCATCTCTTGTATGTATAAATCACTGACATGTCCAGTGGATAATGTCCAAATGTTCAAGAACCCAATAGATAAAAGATTGGAGTCCTTATGAAAATCTGCTTGGTGATACAACCAGCAGTAGCAGCTATTGGGGTCTGCTAAGCAGTGAAGGATCAGTTGAAACAGGTCTTGAGGGACTTGACAGATCAGCAGGCTTTGCCCTAGCTGATCTACCTAGAGCCTTAGGCTTTGCAGTTGACGCCATAGAGGATTCAGTCCATCAGGCCTCCCGCCTTACGCTGTCTATAGTACATATGCGTAGGCTCCTATGGCTCAAAAACTGGTCTGCTGAAGCTCCCTGTAAAGAATGGCTGGTTAGCGTCCCATTTCATGGTGAACGCTTATTCAGGGAAAACCTGGACAAATATATCCAGAAATTTTCCAGCGGTAAAAATACGCTCTTGCCGGTTAAAAACAGAGTTAGAGGTCCCTCTTTAAGAGGCCTGCTTCTCCAGTCCCTGGGGCATCGTGTCAGGGTCACCTGTGGCCAGGTGACAGATGCACACCGTAGGGGGACAGGAGTGCACCGCGAGGTAGTGAACCCTATGGCTGGCTTCTGTGGATAGGAAACTGGGTGGTTGTGGAAAGCGGGACCAGAGGAGCACAACCGGGATCCCAACGGAAGCGAGAGCCAAGATTCCCCAGGGCGCGGAGTCTAAGACCCAGCTGGTCTTCTCCAGGGCCTCTAGTGGTGAGGATGTTACGCTGCAGGCTGGGACCAGGTCGCGGCCCCTGGAGTTTCCTAGCTCACGCCCCATAGGATAAGGGGAAGCAGCAGCACACGATAGAGAGAACCGAATAACAAGCCGAAGGTCAGGGGCCACAAGCAGACAAGGATAACGAAGAACGAGCCGAAGGTCAAGGGTCACGAGCAGACAGGGATGGTCGGGGACAAGCCAATAACGTAACAGAGAGACAGACGTAGCACACGGCAGGCAGGAACCCAAACACACAATGCCTAACAAACACGTTGATCAGCAAAGCAGGCTTGCAGTGCACAGGTTAATATAGTGTTCAGTGATAGGGCCTGGGGTGGAGTCAGGCTGGGAGGAGATTATAAAGGAAGCCAGGTGAAGGAGGTCTGGTCTCTAGATGAACACATGAGGAGGAAGGTAAGATGGCAGACAGACATTAATGCATATCCATGACAGTACCCTCCCTCTTATGGGCCCTCCCCCGCCTGGACCCAGGCTTAAAGGGAAATCTCTGATGAAACCTTCTCAACAGATGAGGTGCAGCGACATCAGATGCAGCGATCCAAGACGCCTCCTCAGGACCAAAACCTCTCCAATGCACAAGGTACTGAAGAATGCCTCTGCAGAGCCGAGAATCCAGAACTTGTCTAACCTCGTACTTAAAATTATCCTCAGAGACCGAAAACGAGGTAGGGAGATGACAAGAAGATCTATTGAGGACCAAAGGCTCTCTAGGAATAAGCAAGGGCATGAGAGGATCAACAGGAATCTGAGGAGGGTCCCCTAGACCCTTAAAGGGGGACTGGTCATCTTGCACAGGACCATCAGACTGGGCAGATGTCAGTGGAACCCTGAAGTCAGGTTGGTTAGAAGGTGACATGTCGCCGGAGTCAAGCTGAATAGCTGAAGGACAAGCAGAATGTCCTGAACAAGAAAAAGTAAGAGGCTCACTGGGCATGGGCTGGACTGGCATAACTAGTACAGAGGCAGAGTGAATAGCTGAGTCAGGTGTAGCGACTACCTGAATCGCATCGCAAGACGTAGCGACTGCAGGACTTGTAGACAAGCTAGCCTGGCTGTGCGTCCAAGGGTGGTTAGGGACAGAGAAATGTAAATGGTTATGCAACCTGGAATGAATGACCGGCTCAGATTCACAGGGGGCAACCTTGGGTAGACAGGAGGAGGAACAGGAGGGACCCCAAGCCAGGATCTGTCCAGTAGTCCAGTCCACATGAGGAGAATGGAGCTGTAACCATGGGAGACCCAAAATTATAGGCGTTGAGGCCTTGGGTAAGATAAGGAAGGATATCCACTCCTGGTGGAGTGTCCCTACCGACATCTTAACAGGGAGGGTCTGGAAGCGGATAGGTCCCCCTGGGAGAACAGTACCATCAATCGCCAAGACCACCAATGGCGTGGTGAGGGGCAAAAGAGTAAGTCTCATGGACGATGCGATTTCCCAGTCCATGAAATTACCAGCGGCTCCGGAATCCAGATATGCTGAGACCGAATGAGAAGAAGCACCAACATGAAGGAACACAGAAAGCAGAAGACGAGAAGGGGAAGGTGATATTTCTGGGTCCAATACTCCACTTTCCAGATGAAGTGGACCCGAACGTTTTTCTGGACAAAGAGAGCAAGTGTCACGAAAATGACCTTTGCCCCCACAGTAAAGACACAGACCAAGAGTTCTGCGCCTAGCACGTTCCTCGGGGGATAGCCTGGTCCGACCCAGCTGCATGGGTTCCTCAGCTGGTAGGAGATGCTCTACGGGTCGAAGAGAGGGGAGCTCAGGCTGACTAAGAACCAAGGAGGGCTGGCGTTGCTTTTCTAAGGTCCTCTCCTGAAAGCGAATATCGATCTGGTTACACAAGGAGATAACGCCGGCCAGATCAGTGGGGATGGTTCTTCCAGCTAATTCATCCTTCACTCTATCAGACAGGCCATGCAAAAAGGTTGCGACTAAGGCCTCATTGTTCCAGCTCAACTCAGCCGACAGTATGCGGAAATGAAGGGCATACTGTCCCACAGAAGCAGACTCTTGGCGGAGACGTAAAAGGGTGCTGGCCGCTGAAGAGACACGAGCCGGTTCTTCGAAGATATTCCGAAAAAGTTTCAAGAAACCAGACAGGCTAGAAACCACTGGATCATTCAGTTCCCACAGAGGGGCTGCCCAGGCTAAAGCTTCACCAGAGAGGAGGGAAATGATATAGGCTACCTTAGCCCGATCAGACAGGAAGTTTTGGGGCTGGAGCTCAAAATGAATCGTGCATTGGCTAAGGAACCCCCTGCAAGCCTTGGAGTCCCCAGAGAAACGGGACGGAGCTGGCAGTTGTAGCGAGTGTGTGGCTGCGACTGGTGCAATAGGTGCAGCCGCTGATTGTATTTGAGGTTGCGGATTCAGGGTTCCCAAGGAGGCCTGAAGCTGCTCGAAGCGAGAAGCCAGATCCTGGAGGAATCGCATCACCTGAGTCTGATTCGATTCCTGGGTTTCAAGTCTGCAAACTATGCCCTGCAATGGATCATCCGCGGGTAGCGGGATGTCAGCCGGGTTCATGGCTGATCAAACTGTCAGGGTCACCTGTGGCCAGGTGACAGATGCACACCGTAGGGGGACAGGAGTGCACCGCGAGGTAGTGAACCCTATGGCTGGCTTCTGTGGATAGGAAACTGGGTGGTTGTGGAAAGCGGGACCAGAGGAGCACAACCGGGATCCCAACGGAAGCGAGAGCCAAGATTCCCCAGGGCGCGGAGTCTAAGACCCAGCTGGTCTTCTCCAGGGCCTCTAGTGGTGAGGATGTTACGCTGCAGGCTGGGACCAGGTCGCGGCCCCTGGAGTTTCCTAGCTCACGCCCCGTAGGATAAGGGGAAGCAGCAGCACACGATAGAGAGAACCGAATAACAAGCCGAAGGTCAGGGGCCACAAGCAGACAAGGATAACGAAGAACGAGCCGAAGGTCAAGGGTCACGAGCAGACAGGGATGGTCGGGGACAAGCCAATAACGTAACAGAGAGACAGACGTAGCACACGGCAGGCAGGAACCCAAACACACAATGCCTAACAAACACGTTGATCAGCAAAGCAGGCTTGCAGTGCACAGGTTAATATAGTGTTCAGTGATAGGGCCTGGGGTGGAGTCAGGCTGGGAGGAGATTATAAAGGAAGCCAGGTGAAGGAGGTCTGGTCTCTAGATGAACACATGAGGAGGAAGGTAAGATGGCAGACAGACATTAATGCATATCCATGACACATCGGCTGTGTAACAGTTCCGACGGCCTCCTCGGTCAAATCCCGGGGGTAAAAAACAGGGACAGTAGCAGGGTAATGAGAAACCCTGGGTCAGGGGAGGTACAAAACCTCCCCCAAAGTTAAATTCATTGAAGCCCCCACTCAGTCGGGTGGGGGGAGGACTCCAGTTGTTCGCAAGAGACCTGGCGGGACACGATCAAGACAGATAGGTGCTCTCCACAGTAGGTTTGGGATACAGTTTGGAGTTAAAAGACTCTCCTCCTTCCCATTTTTGAGGTCAAACGTGCCAAGGGATCCCCGGAAGAGAGAGTCCCTCCTGTTGGCACTAGAACAACTATTGCTCCAAGGAGTAATTATGGAGGTTCCCCTGGAGAATGAGGGTTCGGGTTTTACTCAAACCTCTTTACAGTCCCGAAGCAAACGCGGACGGGAGGCCCATATTAATTCTAAAAGGGCTATACAAATTCCTGTATATCAGGACTTTCCGATGGAGTCGATCCGATCGGTGGCCACTGCCCTACAAGGGGAGGATTGGTTAGCCGCGATCGACATCAAAGATGCTTATTTGCACATTCCCATCTTTCCAGTCCACCAAAAATTTCTACGCTTTGCAGTAGAAGGGCGCCATTTTCAGTTCAGAGCCTTACCCTTCGGTTTGGCCACAGCACCACGAGTGTTTACAAAAATTCTGGCCCTTTATTGGCCAATCTAAGAACACAAGGTGTAATGATAATGGCATATCTGGATGACTTGTTGCTGATAGACCACTCAGTGAAAAAACTAGACATGGTCGTTCACAAGACAATCAAGTATCTGGAATCTCACGGTTGGATTATCAACCGAGACAAGTCAGCCCTAAAAACCAGTCAAAAGTCTGGAATACTTGGGGCTAAGGTTGGATTCAGGCCAGAGAAAAATATTCTTGCCTCGAGGAAAGGTGTTGTCTTTGAAAGATTTGATCCACTTAGTGGGTACAAAAAAGACAGCCGTCCATACGCCTGTATATGAGGCTGCTGGGAAAAATGGTGGCATCATTCGAAGCAGTACCCTACGGTCAATTCCATTCAAGGAATTTGCAAGGGGCCATACTGTCAGCCTGGAACAAAAAAGTTCAGGCCCTAGACTTACAATGTCCTTGTCCCCTTCCGTTCGCAAGAGCCTCCGTTGGTGGTTGGTTCCCCAGAATCTGGAAAAAAGGAAATCCTTCAGTCCGATTTCTTGGAAGGTGGTCACTACAGATGCCAGCCTTATAGGCTGGGGAGCAGTACTGGAGCAATAGTCTCTCCAGGGCAGATGGTCGGATGCAGAAAAGGCCCTGCCCATCAATCTCTTAGAGATACGAGCAGCCCGGTATGCCCTAGTAGCATGGACATCCAAACTCCAAGGGTCCCCTGTCAGAATTCAATCAGACAATGCCACAGCAGTGGCATATATCAATCATCAGGGGGGCACCAGGAGTCGTGCAGCCCAGAGGGAAGTAAATTACATCCTGAAATGGGCAGAAAAATATGTCCCAGCCATATCTGCGGTATTCATTCCAGGAGTGGAGAATTGGAAGGCGGACTTTCTAAGTCGCCAGCAATTAGGCCCAGAGGAAGGGTCCCTTCACCCCGAGGTTTTCTGGACAATATGTCAGCGGTGGGGAACATCGGATGTAGATCTTCTAGCATCCAGATTCAACGCAAAGGGGGACAGGTTTGTCTCTCGGACAAGGGATCCCCTAGCTTGCGGCTCGGATGCCCTAGTGTTCCCTTGGGATCAGTTCAAGCTGATATATGCATTCACACCGCCACAATGGTTACCTCGATTACTCCGCAGAATCAGGGTAGAAAAGAAACCAGTGATTCCGGTGGCTCCAGCGTGGCCCCGAAGAGCGTGGTACGCGGAGATTGTAAAATTTCAGTGGGGAGTCCTTGGACTCTCCCACGTCGTCCGGACCTGCTTTCGCAAGGATCGATATACCACCCTTCCTTACCAGCCCTAGGTTTGACGGCCTGGCTATTGAAGCCCACATTCTAAAAAAGAGAGGGCTCTCTAATGCTGTGGTATCTACCATGATCAATGCCAGGAAGCCGGTATCCAGGCAGATCTACTATAGAATCTGGAAGGCGTACATCGCGTGGTGTGAGGCCAAGAAATGGCATCCACATAAGTACGTAATAGGTAGGATTCTGGACTTCCTACAGTGGGCTGTAGATAGGAAGCTTGCCTTGAGTACTATCAAGGGTCAGATTTCGGCCTTGTCAATATTTTTTCAAAGGCCCTTGGCTTCGCATTTACTAGTCAAAGCCTTTATACAAGGAGTGATGCGTATTAGTCCTCCGGTTAATATTCCCATATGTCCATGGGATCTAAACTTGGTTCTGTCGGTTCTACAGAAACAACCATTTGAACCATTACAGCATATTTCCTTGGTGCTTCTCACCAGGAAATTGATTTTTCTAGTAGCCATTTGTTCGGCTAAAAGAGTATCGGAATTAGCAGCTATGTCCTGTAAGGAGCCATATCTGGTTATCCATAAGGACAGAGTAGTGTTACGTCCTCATCCAGCCTTTCTTCCTAGGGTGGTATCGAGGTTTCATTTGAACCAAGATGTGGTTCTTCCTTCTTTTTTCCCCAAACCTACTTCGGTAGAGGAAAAGTTATTGCATTCTTTGGATGTAGTAAGAGCAGTTAAAGCTTATCTAAAAGCCACTGCTCAGATTCGCAGAACGGATACTTTGTTTATTCTGCCGGAAGGCCCCAGAAAGGGTCAGGCAGCGTCAAAATCTACTTTAGCCAAGTGGATTCGACAGGTCATTATGCAAGCTTATGGCTTGAGAAGGAGACCGCCTCCGTTCAAAGTTAGAGCGCACTCCACGAGAGCAGTTGGAACTTCATGGGCAGTGCATCACCAGGCCTCCCTGGCTCAAATCTGTAAGGCCGCAACATGGTCTTCAGTTCACACGTTTACTAGGTTCTACCAGGTGGACGTTAGAAGTCAGGAGGATGTCGCCTTTGGGCGCAGTGTGATGCAGGCCGCAAAAGATCCTCATGTCTGATAGCGCTCAGCTTATATATGGTGTATCCCCCCCCTCATTTGGCATTGCTTTAGGACATCCCATTAGTAATGACTATGTCGCTCTGTGTCCCGTGATGTACGAGAAAGAAAATAGGATTTTTATAACAGCTTACCTGTAAAATCCTTTTCTTGGAGTACATCACGGGACACAGAGCTCCCGCCCCTCTTCGGGGACACTTATTGCTTTGCTACAAAACTGAGGTGCTCCCGGATGGGAGGGGCTTATATAGGGGAGGGTACTTCCGGTTTTGGAAGTTGCCAGTGCCAGCACCTGACGGTATCTATATAACCCATTAGTAATGACTATGTCGCTCTGTGTCCCGTGATGTACTCCAAGAAAAGGATTTTACAGGTAAGCTGTTATAAAAATCCTATTTTTTGAGGCTAGTGCATCAGATCGCACAGCTGCTGTTTGCAACATATGTCTCAAGCGTATATCGCGTGGCCAAAACATCAGCCGCTTGGGTACCACATGCCTGACCAGACATATGTTGACCTGCCATGCAGCTCGTTGGCAAGCCTACCTCAAAGACCCACACCAAAGAACAAAGCGGACCTCTCCTTGCACCGCATCAGCTGGGATCTCCAACCCCACTATAACTTCAGTCCTCTCTGAAACATGCACTGAGAGGAATGAAGGTGTAGAATTAGGTGTGTCACAGCCAAGTACTTGCGGCCACTCTGCTAGCAGTACACCGACGTCCGATTCTAGCAGGCAAATTTCCCTGCCCCAGCTGCTGGACCATCAAAAGAAGTTCACTCCCAGCCATCCACATGCCCAGCGGTTGAATGCTAGCTTGGCTAAATTGCTAGCGCTTCAACTGCTGCCTTTTCAGTTGGTAGACTCGGCCCCCTTCCGTGAGTTTGTGCAATGTGCGGTTCCTCAGTGGCAGGTTCCCAAACGCCACTTTTTCTCATGGAAGGCTATTCCGGCTCTCTACCGGCATGTGGAAGGCAATGTCTTGGCCTCGCTGGACAGGGCGGTCAGCGGTAAGGTGCATATTACCGCTGACTCATGGTCCAGCAGGCATGGACAGGGACGTTACCTTTCTTTCACGGCCCATTGGGTCACTCTTTTGGCAGCTGGGAAGGATGCAGGACAAGGTGCAGTAGTGTTGGAGGTTGTTCCACCGCCACGCCTCCAAAATGCTACTACTGGTTGTGACACACCTCTCTCCTCCACCCCCTCCTCTTCTTCTTCCTCCATGGCCTCTTCCTGTGCTTTGTCCTCTGAACCAGCGGTGCTCCGTAGCCGTTCAAGGGGCTACGCAAGTACGCAGGCAAAAAGATGCCATGCCGTGCTTGCGCTGGTGTGTTTGGGGGACAGAAGCCACACTGGGGCAGAGGTCCTGTCTGCTCTGCAGGGCCAGGCCGAGAGGTGGTTGACGCCACGCCAGCTTAAGCCAGGAATGGTGGTTTGCGACAATGGCACCAACCTCCTCTCCGCCCTCCGACAGGGACAACTGACCCATGTGCCCTGTGTGGCTCACGTCCTTAACCTGGTGGTGCAGCGGTTCTTGGGCAGGTACCCGGGCTTACAGGATGTCCTGAGGCAGGCCAGGAAAGTCTGTGTGCATTTCCGCAGATCTTATAATGCCAGTGCTCGCCTGGCTGAGCTGCAAAAGGAGTTGAACCTGCCCAAGAACCGCCTTATATGTGACATGCCCACCAGGTGGAACTCAACGTTGGCCATGCTGCAGCGGCTGCACACGCAGCAGAGGGCCATCAATGAGTACCTGTGCGACTACGGCACCAGGACAGGGTCAGGGGAGCTTGTTTTTTTTTCTCCACGCCAGTGGGGCATGATCAGGGATGCATGCACTGTCCTGGCACCATTTGAGGAGGCCACGAGGATGGTGAGCAGTGACAGTGCATGCATCAGTGACACTGTACCTCTTGTCCACCTGTTGGAGCACACGCTGCGTGGAATAATGGACAGGGCACTTGAGGCAGAACAGAGGCAGGAAGAGGAGGACTTCCTTGCCTCTCAAGGCCCCCTTTACCCAGACAGTGTTCCTTCTGTCCCACCAATCGCACAGGAAGAGGAGGAGGAGGAGGAGGAGGAGGAGGATTGTGTCAGCATGGAGGTGGAGGCTGGCACTCAGCATCATCAGCAGCAGTCTTTTAGGGATGATTTACAGTCCCAAGAAACCAGTGGACTTGTACGTGGCTGGGAGGAGGTGGCTGTGGATCATGTCGTCCTTAGTGACCCAGAGGACTCCGGACCGAATGCCTCAGCAAACCTACGCTGCATGGCCTCCCTGATCCTGCAAAGTCTGCGGAAGGATCCTCGTATTCTTCGGATCAAGGAGAGGGACCATTACTGGCTGGCCACTCTCCTTGATCCACGGTACAAGGGTAAGGTTGCGGACCTTATGTTACCGTCGCAGAGGGAGCAGAGGATGAGACAACTCCGGGAGGCCTTGCAGAAAGGTCTGTGCAACGCGTTCCCAGAGACTGGGAGGTTACAAACTCCTGGTCCTGGACAACGAGTTGCTGAGGCTTTGGCCAGTCAAAGAAGGAGCGGTGGGGAAGGTGGCCGTCTGACCGATGCGTTCAGACAATTCTTTAGTCCGCAGCCCCAAAGTATGATCGGTTCCAGCAACCATCGCCAGCGTCTGATAAACATGGTGCAGGAATATCTAGGGGCAAGGTCAGACTTGGACACCTTCCCCACCGAAAATCCTCTGGCTTACTGGGTCTTGAGGATGGATCACTGGCCAGAGCTTGCACAGTATGCAATTGAGCTACTGGCCTGTCCTGCATCCAGCGTTCTTTCGGAACGCACATTCAGTGCTGCTGGGGGATTTGTCACGGATCACAGGGTGCGCCTGTCCACCGACTCGGTTGATCGACTGACTTTCATCAAGATGAACCAGTCTTGGATCACCACCAGCTACCACACACCTGATGCTGATATAACAGACTAATTGATTTTAACATGTCACATCCCTTCAAGACTGATGCTGATGCTGAGTGCCTGTGCTGTTATGTTGACTGGCTATCCTCCTCCTCCGAGTCCTCAATGATACGATTGATGATGATAGCTTGGAAGATCATTTTTGTTTATGGGTGCCGCCACCAGTGGCTAAGGCCCAATTTTTCAGCCCCTGTTTAACAGGGGCGTGTAATTACAATTTTTGAAGCAATAATTTGCCATAGGGCTCATTGCTGTGCTCCAAGTACAGTATATGTGAGGGGTTGGAGTGTTGTGCCACCAGTGCCTAAGGCCCAATTTTTCAGCCCCTGTTTAACAGGGGCGTGTCATTACAATTTTTGAAGCAATACTTTGCAACAGGGCTCATTGCTGTGCTCCAAGTACAGTATCTGTGAGGGGTTGGAGTGTTGTGCCACCAGTGCCTAAGGCCCAATTTTTCAGCCCCTGTTTAACAGGGGCGTGTCATTACAATTTTTGAAGCAATACTTTGCAACAGGGCTCATTGCTGTGCTCCAAGTACAGTATCTGTGAGGGGTTGTAGTGTTGTGCCACCAGTGCCTAAGGCCCAATTTTTCAGCCCCTGTTCAACAGGGGCATGTAATTACAATTCTTGATCTAATAATTCACAGCAGGGCCCATTGCTGCACCCACCAAGAGTAACTCTGAGGGCTTACAGTGTTTTGGCAACGCCACCACCACCACCACCACGAAAGGCCCAATTTTTCAGCCCCTGTTCAAAAGGGGCATGTAATTACAATTCTTGATCTAATAATTCACAGCAGGGCCCATTCCTGCACCCACCAAGAGTAACTCTGAGGGCTTACAGTGTTGTGGCAACACCACCACCACCACCACCACCACGAAAGGCCCAATTTTTCAGCCCCTGTTCAACAGGGGCATGCAATTACAATTCTTGATCTAATAATTCACAGCAGGGCCCATTGCTGCACCCACCAAGAGTAACTGTCAGGGCTTACAGTGTTGTGGCACCAGCACCACCATCAAAGGCCCAATTTTTACTATCACTGTTCAACAATTATATGTAATTAAAATTCCTGATATAATAGTTGACAGCAGGGCGTTCCAGCACCAACCAAGAGTAACTGTGAGTGCTTACAGTGTTTTGCCAACACCAACAACTAAGGGGCCTATTTCTGCAGAGTATATACGGCAGGTCCCTACTTTCAAACATCCAACTTACAAACGACTCCTACTTGCAAACACAAGAAGACAACAGGAAGTGAGAGGAAATCTACCCCTTGGAAGGAAAATTCTCTCCTGTAAGAATTAATATGGGAGAAAGGTGTCTCCTCTGTACTGATGCTTTATCACCAATCCTTGTTTCAAGAAAAACACCACATTTCAAAAACAGTTGTCATTGGGACGGAAAGTGAGGTGAAATGTTCTGAACAGGGGCACAGACAGCAAAACAAATGTTACAGGGGTGATAACCCTTACCTATGTTTTCCAAAAAGTTTAAAAATAGATTTTTGGGCTGGAGCTACACCTAAACAATGTACCTGTTCAAAATTACAAACAGATTCTACATAAGGACAAACCTACAGTCCCTGTCTTGTATGCACCGCCTGTATACGGCTGTTCAGAGTATATAGGGCCTTTTTTATTTTATGTGCGGGGTTCCCCTTAATATCCATACAAGACCCAAAGGGGCTGGTAATGGGCTGGGGTAGGGGGGGGGGGGTCATGGGGTAGCTATGTCATTTTTCTTAAAGATTTTCATCCATATTACCGGGACCAGACATTACATTAAAGCCGCAAGCAGTTTTAAATGGCTTTTTTTTCCTTTAGAAGTGTCATTTTGTGCAGGGACAGTTCTAAACACGGGAAACACGTGGCACTTCACAGGCATACTTTAGACACCCCCCAGGTACGATATTTAAAGGAATATTTGACTTTTTTTTTTTCACTTTATGCATCATTAAAATGACTGCTCCCGAAAAACGACCGTTTTTAAAACTTCTTTTTGCATTGATACATGTCCCCTGGTGCAGAACCCGGGTTCCCAAACTCTTTTTAGGACAATAACATGCATAATAGTCGTTATAATTAGCACTTTAGAATTCGAACGTTCGCATCCATTGTATTTAATAGGGTTCTAATGTTCGTACGAACTTTCGGTCCGTTCGCGGGTTCTGGTGCGAACCGAACCCGGGGGTGTTCGGCTCATCACTACTGGTGAGGTCCTTCTTGAGCTAGAGGCTTTGGCAAAGCTGGGAGATTGCAGCAACTTGCAGTGGGTTGATGAGCGTTGTTACTACCTATGTTTGTGAGTAGTTATATTTTATATTCACTAAATTGTTGTTGGATAATGTACTAGGCCCTCTGTTTTTATCTATTTTTTAAAAGGGAGGGCCCTCCAACCTACATACGGCAGCTGTTAAATATAAAAAAGCAGCTCTAGCTACTATATTAGAGGAGGAAGAGAAGAAAGCGCCATTTAAGTGTAGCAATAGAATACACTTTAATCAACAATGGTTAAAATGTATTCTATTGCTGCACTTAGATGGCGCATTCTTCTCTCCTTCCTATGTTGCTGAATACTAAAGCTGGCTAACTCTACAGAAGGCTACCACAAGTGTCTGCATATAGCTCAGGAATTTAAGGGACTATAAGAGATCCCTATTGACTTCATTCACCTTCCGTTCTGCGTCCATACTAGGGTTGCCACCTCATCACCTTAAAACCAAACACATATTAATTACACAGGTTCTGTGGCTGATTAAGGTGGTAATTAAACTCACTTAGTGCCTTATCTGCAATAAATTTGCCTCAGAACCTGTGTAATTCATATGTATTCGGGTTTAAAGGGATAAAATGGCAACCCTAGCCCATACTGTCTATTGCATGTAATCCAGCTACTATACTAACCTCCTCACTCACAGTGCTTAGTCTTAGACCTGAGCATTGCCACAGGAAGGAGGTGAAAAGCTTCCCCATTCCTGGAAAAAACAGGTACTAACACCAGCTGTGACTAAAGCTGGCCATACATGTATAGAATTTAGAACAAAAGTTCGCTGGGAAAAGAAGGTTCTAAGAAAGTTGTTTGTTTTTCTCCCCATTAATGGGTCAAATTAATGTTTGTTTTCGACCACAGTGATGAGAAAATTCAAGGGCGTAGGATAGAAAATTATTCCAGAATTAAATGGTAAACGTAAACGAAATCTTTCAAACAATAAATGAATGTTCTGAGAATTTTTGTACAAATTTTCCTAAGACTTTTCATAAGATTTTTCAATCAAAATGCTATCTATCTTTGGCCAGCTTTAGGCCCGGTTCTCACAGGGGCGGCACGACTTTGGGGGCGACTCGGCAGCGCGATCTCAAGACGACTTGAGACGCCCGCCTGAGGTGATTTGCATAATGACTTCTGTATAGAAGTCAATGCAAGTCGCCCTGAGTCGCCCCCAAAAGTGGTACAGGAACCTTTTTCTAAGTCGGAGCGACTCAGGTCGCTCCTATTAGAACGGTTCCATAGTACAGAGCGGGACGCGACTATGTGAACCAGGCCTTAGGCAGGAGCAGCAAGGAACTGCTGCAAAGTGAGTATCAAGTGTTCGACTTTGAATTGGCAAGGTAACAGTGTCCCTTTAAAAACCCTCAGTCTGGATTTACACTGATGCGAATTGGATGTGGCTTTCCTTGCATCCAATTCGCATGACAGGAGACTGTGATCGGCTCTCAATGGAACAGGTTCACACAGCTCTGGGGCAGCCATGACCGCAGCTAGTATGAACCCAGCCCTAATGTCCCTTAATGTAGTTGTCCCTATTGACTCAAATACAAATATGGCAAAGTTTTCCCAAAATCTCAAATGGAAAATGAAAATTCTCAGTTTCTCTAACCCCAATCACAAGCAGGCGTTCTCAAAGCACCACAACACCAACAAGATGGACTGGGGTGGACAAAAATCCCTGAGCCCTTTATCATAATGATGTCATATAAATTCACTCTCGGAATGGACATATTGAATAGTCGTGCAGCTTCAATAACTGATGACTGTTACTAATTTGAATGCAAAATGGCAATTAATGATGTTTTTCATTATTACACATGCATTATTAATATCATTTATGGTTTCCATGGGTAAAGACACATTTATTGCTTCAAACAAACTTTCCTGTTTCTGCCTTGATTAGCAACAACAAAGGAAAGTACAGCGGTATTTTGTGTTTTTTTTTTCTCCCTGTGGTAGTGTAACAATGGTCCTTATGTTCCCTCTTCTATGATCTGTCATCTTTATGGTATCTGCTTTGTGGCCCCAAGGGCATTATACTGAAGACATTTACTTTATGAATTTAATTGTGGTTTCCTTTTGCATTTCTACTCCCAGCTCATCTTACATAAACTGCTGTGTAGGGGTTGGACACTCACTGCTTTTGTCTTCACAAATCACAGGAAAGGCTCCTGCCAACCAGCAGAGAATTTATATTCTTAACCCCTATATTGTGAGATTCAAGGAAACTAGTAGAAGATATAAGGACTATAATAAAGAATACAATAGGTCCAAAGAATACAATAGGTCCTAAGCACCAATGCAATGTATTAATTACCCCTTACTTTTGAAATAATTAATTTTACTAGTTTTCTGTGCCATGATGGCAAGTCGAATAAGTCAATCATTATTGGTAGACTCAGTAAATAAAAATTCCATTGTTTCACAAAATGAGTACTTGTCCGATTTGACCTGATAAGAGTATGGTACGTGTTGGCTAATGAAATAATTACACAGGTTGAAAAATATGTTTCTCCGCTTGAGTTAAACCTTGGACTCGCCATACACATTAAGATTTCTCTAATTTAGCCCCCTGGTCTAAACAGTATGAATGTAAGAATCTCCTCTGCCAGCTATTGTATATAGACATCTGCAGCACCCACAGCTGTCTGAATACCCGAACAGTGACCATATCTGATTGGATACAGTCACTGGTCAGCTGCCAATTTTCCACTCAGCTCCTTAAGTTTTCTGTTTCAATCTGTTTATTACATTTTCAGAATTACAGTTAAACGTTGTAATTTAATACAAATAAGTGCAAAATGGCTCTGACGACATAAACAGTCAACAAAAAGTCATCAATAGCATGTTTTAAAGCGAAGGGGTTAAGACATAAATCCATGGAGATCCACCATTGGGTATTAGAGACTGTGACATAGTGGTCAACTTATAGGAAAACTATTATTGAGAAACATATTTGTTTATATGTCACTAATAGGTCAAACAACCTGTGCTGTGGGCCTTACATCAGGCCAACTTTGAGCATTCGGCGGAGGGGTCAAGCAGGACAGCACCCACCCATCTACCTAGGCAACCTATAAGCATAATAATGAAATTATTACAACCATAGTGACCGTTATGTCAACACTGAACTTATTTATCGTACCACCAATAAAAATAAATAAATAAATATATATATATATATAATAAGTATAGTATATGTAGAAAAATCAAGTGTAGCAGCGACATATCCTTTGAGGGACATCGTTACATACAAAACCTAGAGCTCCTTAAGTTTTCAATACATTTCTTGAGCCCGGCGATGCCAATAGGGCCACCTACAGCTCAGATTTTGACTGGTTTAGCAGGAATTAAATTTGAGCCATATATAGCCATCTTTGTCCCATAAGGTACCATAAACATGTAAAAGACTCTTCTGCCGGCTAGTTGGGGCCCATACGTTGGTGCACAAAATAGATGTAGTCTCTTTGAGAAGTAACGGGATGGTAAAGGGATGGTAAAGTAGCCAACAAAGTTCCCCTTTAATAGGCAAGGGTAGTGTGAAGAGTTGCTTTTAAGGACATCAACAGTTGCTTTAGCAGAAAGAGAGGAGGGGGGGAGGGTAGATGGAATTTGGCAATGGATTTCCCTTTTAATAGAAAATGAACTTGAGAAGCTAGTCCCTTCCTTATATGGCCTGAACCTGGGAGGAAGGGTGTGGAGGATTACTGCCTGATAGGGATGGCGAAAGGAGTAGTCTCTGATATCCTGCAGACAGTGTTAATATAGGCAGTTAGGGATGACTGAGGGTATGGCTGAGAAGATTGTGATGACCTGGTCCATCTGCCTGCAGGCTCCGCTCTACACCTCAGGATGATCAGATCTCTGGTGGCTTTGGATACTTTAAAGGTCGGCCCGATCGAACCTGGGCCCACGTGGATCCACTCTGATCTCTCTTTCATGTCTGGCCTCCAACACAGTCTCTCCCATCTATCCCCCATGTTCCCAGGCCTTTTCCTTTATAAATAAATTGTGGTCTTTGTGGGCACAACTTCCATTTTTGGAGGCATTACTGGATCAGAAACTCTTCTTTCACTTTGATACATTATCAAATCAATCTTTGTACCTTAGATCAAGCCCTCTGTAACTGCATTATTGGGTAACTGGTAACTGTGTCTCTGCAGGGTGTTGTTTTTTATGTTGTTTATATGTTTTTTAATTATGCTTAAATAAAATTTATACCTTTTTATTGATTCTCCCTCTCATTGTGTGCCCACAAAGTCCACCAATTTTTTGACTTGGTCAATCCTTTGTCATGGATATGCAGTAGTGTTTGTCTGTCAGCTTACCTTCCTTCCCATGTGTTCATCTTAGAGGCCTGAGCCCTTTCACCTGGCTTCCTTTATAATCTCCTCCCAGCCAGACTCCACCCCAGGCCCTATCACAGAACACTATATTAACCTGTGCACTGCAAGCCTGCTTTGTTGATCAACGTGTTTGTTAGGCATTGTGTGTTTGGGTTCCTGCCTGCCGTGTGCTACGTCTGTCTCTCTGTTACGTTATTGGCTTGTCCCCGACTATCCCTGTCTGCTCGTGACCCTTGACCTTCGGCTCGTTCTTTCGTTATCCTTGTCTGCTTGTGGCCCCTGACCTTCAGCTTGTTATTCGGTTCTCTCATATCTTGTGCTGCTGCTTCCCCTCTTTTCCCCTTATCCTACGGGGCGTGAGCTAGGAAACTCCAGGGGCCGCGACCTGGTCCCAGCCTGCAGCATAACATCCTCACCACTAGAGGCCCTGGAGAAGACCTGCTGGGTCTTAGACTCCGCGCCCTGGGGAATCTTGGCTCTAGCTTCCGTTAGGATCCCGGTTGTGCTCCTCTGGTCCCGCTTTCCACAACCACCCAGTTTCCTATCCGCAGCAGTCAGCCATAGGGTTCACTACCTTGCGGTGCAGTCCTGTCCCCCTACGGTGTGCATCTGTCACCTGGCCACAGGTGACCTTGACAGTTTGATCAGCCATGAACCCGGCTGACATCCCGTTACCCGTGGATGATCCGTTGCAGGGCATAGTTTGCAGACTTTAAACCCAGGAATCGAATCAGACTCAGGTGATGTGATTCCTCCAGGATCTGGCTTCTCGCTTTGAGCAGCTTCAGGCCTCCTTGGGAACCCTGAATCCGCAACCTCAAATACAACCAGCGGCTGCACCTATTGCACCAGTCGCAGCCACACACTCACTACAGCTGCCAGCTCCGTCCCGTTTCTCTGGGGACTCCAAGGCTTGCAGGGGGTTCCTTAGCCAATGCACAATTCATTTTGAGCTCCAGCCCCAAAACTTCCTGTCTGATCGGGCTAAGGTAGCCTATATCATTTCCCTCCTCTCTGGTGAAGCTTTAGCCTGGGCAGCCCCTCTGTGGGAACTGAATGATCCAGTGGTTTCTAGCCTGTCTGGCTTCTTGAAACTTTTTCGGAATATCTTCGAAGAACCGGCTCGTGTCTCTTCAGCGGCCAGCGCCCTTTTACGTCTCCGCCAAGAGTCTGCTTCTGTGGGACAGTATGCCCTTCATTTCCGCATACTGTCGGCTGAGTTGAGCTGGAACAATGAGGCCTTAGTCGCAACCTTTTTGCATGGCCTGTCTGATAGAGTGAAGGATGAATTAGCAGGAAGAACCATCCCCACTGATCTGGCCGGCGTTATCTCCTTGTGTAACCAGATCGATATTCGCTTTCAGGAGAGGACCTTAGAAAATCAACGCCAGCACTCCTTGGTTCTTAGTCAGCCTAAACTCCCCTCTCTTCGACCCGTAGAGCATCTCCTACCAGCTGAGGAACCCATGCAGCTGGGTCGGACCAGGCTATCCCCCGAGGAACGTGCTAGGCGCAGAACTCTTGGTCTGTGTCTTTACTGTGGGGGCAAAGGTCATTTTCGTGACACTTGCTCTCTTTGTCCAGAAAAACGTTAGGATCCCGGTTGTGCTCCTCTGGTCCCGCTTTCCACAACCACCCAGTTTCCTATCCGCAGCAGTCAACCATAGGGTTCACTACCTTGCGGTGCACTCCTGTCCCCCTACGGTGTGCATCTGTCACCTGGCCACAGGTGACCTTGACATCCTTATATATATATTTTGTATGCTGGCATGGTGAGGGTCTTCCCTACCTTCCTTTATAAATGCTCCCGACCCTTTTCTTGTCCTCTTGCATTGTGTAGTTCAGCTTCAGCTAATCTGGATGAAAGAATTTTGCTTACAGCATACAAGTCCCAGCATCCCCAGCATTCATGTATGGGTTGTGTGAAAACGAAGTTGCGGAGCAATGCCATCTTGTGGCCAAATAGAGTTCTGAATAACAGTAACATTGCACTGTGTTACATAAGTATTTAAAATTCGTGGTGTTACTGTGCAGTTATCTATATTTTTGAAGTTAATGACTGGAACTATATACCTATACGTTTCCAGTGAAGGCTGTAAAAAGCATCAAAAAGCATCCCTCAAATGGAGGTAGAGCTGGATATTGTTTATACTTCTTTCATATAAAACCAGGGTAATGACCAGAACCTACAGGCAATTGTATTTTGTGAGCTTAAACATGCTCAAGTCACTGTGACACCAACATTTCCCCTGCTATGAATAATGGGAACTAACACATGTATTTCTCGTGTATTATTGTATTGTCTGAAAGTTTTAATAAAAACATTTGAAAGAAAGAAAAAAAAAAGAGGAAATTCCCATTGCATTGCAAACTTCACTTCACCAAATACTGTTTGATTTCATCTCTGTAGTACATTTTTCAATATCCAACTGGCTTTGCACCTTGGTATTAAATGGTGGTGTCTGAAATGGTTGCCCATTGTTATTATAGCAGGCCATAGTTTAAAAAACCAAGTGAAACAAATTAAACTGATGTATTTGTTTGAGAGAAAGTGCAGCTAAGAAAATGACAATAGAAACTGAGACAGGCAAAGAAGTAAGTTTATAAAATGCATACCTGTCCTTTATATTTACCTTCAAAAGTTGCTTTAATATGTTAACTAATAAAGTGAATAATAAAAGAAAAAAAATGTATACAAATTATATATATCAAATCAATATTGGGGGAGACTAACCTTTGGATTTAAACAAGCATCAGTTCCTACACTTACACACTTTGTACACTTGCACAAAGTCAGGGGTTTTGTAGGATTCAGGTGTATGATTAACCAATTATACTAAGCAGGTTCTAATGATTAATAATTTCATATGTTGGTTGAAGCACAGTCATTACCTGAAACAGACACAACTGTGTAGGAGGCGTAAAACTGGGTGAGGAACAGCAAAACTCTGCTACTAAGTTGAGGTTGTGGAAGACAGTTTCATGTCACAGGTCATACACCATGGCAAGACAAGGTAACAAGACACAAGGTAGTTATACTGCATCAGCAACGTCTCTCCCAGGCAAACATTTCAAAGCAGACTGGGGTTTCAAGATGTGCTGTTCAAGCACTTTTGAAGAAGCACAAAGAAACGTGCAACAATGAGGACAATCTGTGGTTAGTCCTCCAAGATGTTTGGAACAGCCTACCTGCCAAGTTTCTTTAAAGTGGTTGTAAACCCACTCTTGCAACTTGCACCTACAGGTAAGCCTAGTTTAAGGCTTACCTGTAGGTGTTTGCAATATCTCCTAAACCTACAAGGTTTAGGAGATATTTGCCAAAAAGAGTACACCGATGTGTATGGCGCGCTGTAAATGCCGGTTTTATGAATGATAACGCCGGCTTTTACAGCTCCCGCGCACATGCGCGAAGTGATGTCATCGCCGCTCCGGCCAATCACAGCACCGGAGCGGCGATACCCGGAAGTAACCTCCGGGATAGATGGCTGCGGCTGGAGGGGGAGACGAGGATGGCTTTGGAGGCTTCGATCTAAGATAAGTAATGCATAATGAGCTAGTATGCTAGTCATACTAGCTCATTATGCCTTTGTCTTGCAGGTTTAAAAAAAAGAGTTTACAACCACTTTAAAAACGGTGTGCAAGTGTACCTAGAAGAGTTGATGCTGTTTTGAAGGCTAAGTGTGGTCACACCAAATATTGATTTCATTGGGATTTCTCATTTACTTTCCATTTAGTTAACCACTTAAGGGCCGGAAGTAGGGATGAGCTTCAAGTTCGAGTCAAACTCATGTTCGACTCGAACATCGGCTGTTCGACCGTTCGTCTAATTTAGAACATTATGGGTCGTTCGCGCCAAATTCGCGTCAGTGCATTGCTGGCTGATGATTGGCCAAGCATGCACTATGACCCGCATGCTTGGCCAATCACAGGGCCGTAGGTACCGAGAGCCATAATTGGCCAAAGCCAGGGTGGCTTTGGCCATGGCTCAGAGGAGTAGGTACACACCCCACACTATATAAGGCCGCCGGCTTGGTGGCCTTGTGTAGTGTGTTGGCGTTGGTTAAAGGAAAGTGAGAGAGAGAGAGAGAGAGACAGTGTAATTTGATTTGAGTTAGATAGAGCAGGCAGGCGAGTCAGTTAGCTGCAGTTACAGTGTGTAGAGGATATACTGTATATGCATCCTAGGTGTTGTATATATATTTACACACTGTATTGGGTTTAGCTAGATCCGTTCCTGTTATTCTCTATACTGACAGGCAGGCAGGTGATTGTGCTAGCTGCAGTGTTTCACTTAGTGTACTGTGTCCTTCGCACAGTGTGCACCAAAAGCTTACCTGAATACAATTGCTGGTGTTCTGATACAAATACAGGCAGGGAGCTGCAGTATTTTGCTTTAGTGTCCTTTGCACAGTGTGCACCAAAAGCTTACCTCAATACAATTGCTGTTGTTCTGATACAAATACAGGCAGGGAGCTGCAGTATTTTGCTTTAGTGTCTTTTGCACAGTGTTCACCTAAATCTTACCTCAATACAATTGCTGGTGTTCTGATACAAATACAGTCAGGGAGCTGCAGTATTTTGATTTAGTGTCCTTTGCACAGTGTGCACCTAAAGCTTACCTGAATACAATTGCTGGTGTTCTCATACTAATACCACAAGCAGGGAGTTCAAAATTACAAACATATTCTACGTAACAACAAACCTACAGTCCCTGTCTTGTTTGCACCGCCTGTATACTGCTGTTCAGAGTATATCGGGCCTGGGGGCCCCACGCCTTTCCTTTTTTTAATTTGGATGCGGGATTCCCCTTAATATCCATACAAGACCCAAAGGGGCTGGTAATGGGCTGGGGGGGGGGGGGGGAATAACCATGCCATTTTTCTCAATGACTTTCATCCATATTGCCGGAACCAGACATTACATTAAAGCCGCAAGCAGTTTTCATTGACTTTTTTTCCTTTAGAAATGTAATTTTGTGCAGGGACAGTTCTAAACACGGGAAACACGTGGCACTTCACAGGCATACTATAGACACCCCCCAGGTACGATATTTAACCAGTTAACAACCACTTGCCGACAAATAACGTCGACAAGGTGGTTGCTTAACTCTGGGAGGACGTTTTATAACGTCCTCCCAGAATCGCGCTCCCGCGCACCCCCTGGGGCGCGCACACGGGAAACTCCGTGACCGCCGGGTCCAGAGTACCCGGCGGATCACGAATCGCGGTAAATCGCAGCTGATAGCGGCCGTTTACCACGTGATCGCTCCGTCAAATGACGGAGCAATCACTTGTAAACAGACCGGTATCATGTAATGACGCCGGTTCCTCTCTCCCCTCTCTGTACCGATCGGTACAGTGTGAGAGGGGAGGGGGAGAGAGCGGATGGCAGCAGCAGCACTGTGGGCTGGATCTGTGACAATTGCAGTCACAGATCCAGCCATCCATCCATCCCTGCTCAGCCATCCCTGTGCAATACCCTGCCAATACTCTGCAAAATACCCTGCCAATACTCTGCAAAATACCCTGCAATACCCTGGTGCAATACTCTGCAATACCCTGGTGCAATACTCTGCAATACCCTGGTGCAATACTCTGCAATACTCTGCAATACCCTGTGCAATACTCTGCAATACCCTGCAATACCCTGGTGCAATACTCTGCAATACCCTGGTGCAATACTCTGCAATACCCTGGTGCAATACTCTGCAATACCCTGCGCAATACTCTGCAATACCCTGCGCAATACTCTGCAATACCCTGCGCAATACTCTGCAATACCCTGCGCAATACCTTGCAAAATACTCTGCAATACCCTGCGCAATACTCTGCAATACCCTGCAATACCCTGTGCAATACTCTGCAAAATACTCTGCAATACCCTGCGCAATACTCTGCAATACCCTGCACAATACTCTGCAACACCCTGCGCAATACCCTGCACAATACTCTGCAATACTCTGCAATACCCTGCACAATACTCTGCATCACCCTGCGCAATACTCTGCAAAATACTCTGCAAAATACTCTGCAATACCCTGCGCAATACTCTGCAATACCCTGCGCAACACTCTGCAATACCCTGCACAATACTCTGCAATACCCTGCACAATACTCTGCAATACCCTGCATAATACTCTGCAATACCCTGCACAATACTCTGCAATACCCTGCACAATACTCTGCAATACCCTGCACAATACTCTGCACAATAGACCCTGTGCAATACTCTGCAATACCCTGCGCAATACTCTGCAATACCCTGTGCAATACCCCCTGTGCAATACCCCATGCAATACCCTGCCATACTCCGCAATGCCCTGCCATACTCCGCAATGCCCTGCCATACTCCGCAATGCCCGGCAATACTCTGCAATAACCACTTCCCGCCCGCCGGCCGTCATATGACGTCCTTGACTTTGTGCGGGGATATCTGAATGATGCTTGCAGCTACAGGCATCATTCAGATATTAGCTTTTTCAGCCGGCGATTCCCTACACCATAACAACAATCATAGTGGCTGTTCTGCCGCTTGATCATTCTTACGGGAGGCGAGAGGGGATGTCCCCCCCCCGCCGCCCTCCGGTGCTTCTACCGACTCACCGCTACGATCAAAGCCAGGATTGTTTTTTTTTTTTTTTCAGGCTTCCCAGCCTAGAGGTGAGATGTGGGGTCTTATTGACCCCATATCTCACTGTAAAGTGGACCTGTCATGCCATATTCCTATTACAAGGGATGTTTACGTTCCTTGTAATAGGTATAAAAGTGATAAAAAAAAAATTTGGGCGGAAAAACATGTCAAACTAAAATAAATAAAGTAAAATGAACAATAAAAAAATATATTTTTTTTAAAGCGCCCCTGTCCCCGTGAGCTCGCATACAGAAGCGAACGCATACGTAAGTCCCGCCCACATATGAAAACGGTTTTCAAACCACACATGTGAGTTATCTCTGCGAACGTTAGAGCGAGAGCAATCATTTTGGCCCTAGACCTCCTCTGTAACTCAAAACATGTAACCAGTAAAAATATTTAAAGCGTCGCCTATGGGGATTTTTAAGTAGCGAAGTTTGGCGCCATTCCACAAGCGTGTGCAATTTTTAAGGGTGACATGTTAGGTTTCTATTTACTCGGCGTAACTTCATCTTTCACATTATGCAAAAACATTGGGCTAACTTTACTGTTTTTTTTTTTTAAGCACAAAACATTTTTTTCCCGTAAAAAACGCATTAAAAAAATTGCTGCGCAAATATCGTGCCAGATAAAAAGTTGCAACAACCACCATTATATTCTCTAAGGTCTTTGCTAAAAAAACATATATAATGCTTTGGGGTTCTATGTAATTTTATAGCAAATAAATTATGATTTTTACATGTAGGAGAGAAATGTCAGAATTGGCCTCGGTGCTCCAGAACGCCTGAAGGGGCTCCCTGCATGTTGGGCCTCTGTATATGGCCACGCTGTGTAAAAGTCTCACACATGTGGTATCGCCATACTCGGGAGGAATAGCAGAATGTGTTTTGGGGTGTAATTTGTGGTATGCATATGCTGTGTGTGAGAAATAACCTGCTAATATGACAATTTTGTGAAAAAAAAAAAAAAGAGAAAAAAAAAAATCTTGATTTTGCAAAGAATTGTGGGAAAAAATTACAACTTCAAAAAACTCACAATGCCTCTTTCTGAATACCTTGGAATGTCTTCTTTCCAAAAAGGGGTCATTTGGGGGGTATTTGTACTTTTCTGGCATGCTAGGGTCTCAAGAATTGAGATAGGCCGTCAGTACTTCAGGTGTGATCAATTTTCAGATATTGGCACCATAGCTTGTGGACTCTATATCTTTCACAAAGACCAAATAATATGCACCAATTTGTACTTATTTTTACCAAAGATATGTAGCAGTATAAATTTTGGCCAAAATTTATGAAGAAAAAATAGTAATTTGCAAAATTTTATAAAGGAAACGAAAAAAAAAACAATTTTTTTACAGAATTTTCAGTATTTTTTCTCTTATAGCGCAAAAAATAAAAAACCCAACAGTGATTAAATACCACCAAAAGAAAGCTCTATTTGTGTGAAAAAAAGGACAAAAAATTCATATGGGTACAGTGTTGTATGACTGAGTAATTGTCATTCAAAATGTGAGAGCACCAAAAGCTGAAAATTGGTCTGGTTATTAAGGGGGTTTAAGTGCCCAGTGGTCAAGTGGTTAAAGGAATATTTCACTTTATTTATTTTTTTCACTTTATGCATCATTAAAATCACTGCTCCCGAAAAAACTGCAGTTTTTAAAACTTTTTTTTGCATTGATACATGTCCCCTGGGGCAGAACCCGGGTCCCCAAACCCTTTTTAGGACAATAACTTACATATTAGCCTTCATAATTAGCACTTTTGATTTCGAACGTTCGAGTCCCATAGACTTTAATAGGATTCTAAAGTTCGCCAAACTTTCGGTCCGTTCGCAGGTTCTGGTGCGAACCGAACCGGGGGGTATCTGCCACCTTAATGACCAGGCTATTTTTTGCAATACGACACTAAGTCGCTTTAACTGACAATTGTGGGACCTGCTACCCAAACAAAATTTATGTCCTTTTTTTCCCACAAATAGAGCTTTCCTTTGGTAGTATTTGATCACCTCAGTGGTATTTATTGTTCGCATTATAGACAAAAAAAGACCAACAATTTTGAAAAAAAAAACAATATTTTTAATTTTTTGCTATAAAACATATCCCCAATAAAAAAAACAAACTTTTTTTTTAATTATTTTATGCCAATATGTATTCTTCTGCATATTTTTGGTAAAAAATAACTAAAATCGCAATAAGTAAATATTGATTGGTTTGCGCAAAAGTTATAGCGTCTACAAAATAGGGGATATATTTAAGGCATTTTTATTATTCATTTTTATTTTACTAGTAATGGAAACGATCAGCGATTTTTAGCGGAACTGCGACATTGCGGCGGACAGATAGGACACTTTTGACACGTTTTTGGGACCATTAACATTTATATAGCGATCAGAGCTAAAAATAGTCAAAGATTACTGTATAAATGTCACTGGCAGGGCAGGGGTTAACACTAGGGGGCGATCAAGGGGTTAAGTGTGTTCCCTGGCAGGTGTTTCTAAAGCCTCATACACACGATCGGACTTCCAGCAGACTTTTCCGTGGATTTTTGTCGGAAGGGCGTTGGCCGTGAACTTGGTATGCATACACACGGCAGGACTTTTTCAGCCAACTTTCAGCAAAAAAAAAAGTGTTTTTTTCTGCTCTTTACCGCCACTCTGTGGGCAACTTCTGCTATTGTTGTCTGATCTTTAGCATTGGTTCTGAGCATACGTGTTTGTACTTTGGACTTTAGTCCAATGGACTGGTGTACACACGTAGGACATTTGTTGCTGGAAAGTTGTCTGTTCTCACAGCGAACATTTGTCTGATGAAAAAGCGAAAGAGTTTGTCCGATGGAGCGCACATACGGTCGGATTGTCTGCTAAAACAGGTCCGTCAGACATTTGTTGTCAAATAGTCCTATCATGTTTATGGGCCTTTACTGTATAGGGAATGGGCTGCCTGGGAGTAGAGAGAGACCGCTGTTCCTAATCACTAGGAACAGCAGGCCGTAGCTGTACGGGCCTGCTGCAGCTATTTAAAGGGCCACCGTACAGCTACGGCGATTCCCCCAGGAGATCCAACCTGCCGCCGTATCATGATGGCGGCTGGTCGGCATGTAGTAAATTGATAAAAATAAACTATTAACACTGTTATTTATGAAAGCATTCTTAAAGTGATATTAACCACGTAAGGACCTTGCCTGTTTTTCAGACTCGGTGTTTACAAGTTTAAAACAGGTGTCAGGAAAGGCGTTTTTACAATCTGCCTGGCAACAGTGCCGCCAGGAGATCGTCTACACTCCATAGGTCCATTCCGCGCATGCGCGTGCACAATAGCGCGACCGGCGTGCGCGGGCGCGCGCGCATTCACGGGAGCGCGCACGCGCGCGTTCGCGGGAGCGCGCGCGGTGACAGCATTTGGCGCCAAACAAGGTATTTAAACTATCTGCATACCTTGCTTCTTGCTGTCTGGTCTACAGCGTTCCCGAGACCCCTGCTATTGACTTCTGATTCCTGTACACCTGTTATCTGATCCGGCTTGTCTCTGTTTAACCCCGATTGCTGCCCGCCCCGACTTCGGCTTGCTCTGACAACTCTCTTGGTCATCCCTGTACCTAGTCGCCTGCTGGTCTGACCCATCGGTCTGCTCGAACTATAAGGCACCTCCACCTGAACTACAGTGCACCCTGCCTGAAGTCACCGTGCATCTCTGCCTGAATCATAGCGCATCTCTGCCTGAACTACCCTGCACCTGTGCCTGAGCTACAGTACACCTCAGCCTGTACTACAATACACCACCTTGTTTCTGCAGTCTGATCTGGGACTTTTATACATCTGCCTGTTGTCTGCATTCTGATTAGTCCTACTGTGCACCTTCCAGCTATCTTTGGACTGTTCCAGTTTGCCGTGCACCATCTGCTGCCGCAACTACCCAATATCCTGCTTACCTGCCAGGCACTTGTGCCCCCTGTCCTCCTGAGCCTCTGTCTGCTCTATCAGGGGCTCTCGAGCCAGGGGTTTACGAGAGGCCACTCCCTGCACGTTGGGCTCCCATCACAAGGTACGTGACAGTACCAGACAGCCATGTCGGAGCCTACGCAGGGGGCCTCTCCCATGGAGGAACTATGCCGCCACCTGGACGGACTTACTGCTGCAGTCAGGAGTTTGCAAGAGGGATATACCCGGCTAGAGGAGCGTGTCCAGACCCTGGCTACCTCAGCACCTGTCGCATCAGGTGCCTCACCTGCACCGTCGGTTGTCATGTTGCCACCTGAACCCAGGGTCCCTACTCCGGAGAGGTTCTCTGGGGACCGCGGCAAGTACAGGGCCTTTCGTAACGCCTGCGAACTTTTCTTTGCGCTACAGCCCAGGACCTTCTCCCTTGAATCTACCAAGGTGGGCTTTGTCATAGCCCTATTGTCCGGTGAACCTCAGGCCTGGGCACACCGCCTCCTGGAACAGAAAAACACCTGCCTTGACCAACTAAGTACTTTCCTCCAGGCCATGGACCTCCTCTATGAGGACCCTCAACTGGCCGCTACCGCCGAAGCAGCATTATGCTCTCTCCAGCAGGGTCGCAGAGCCGCTGAAGATTACGTATCAGACTTTAGGCGCTGGAGCGCCGATACCAGCTGGAACGACGCCGCCCTGCGACACCAATTCCGGCTGGGACTATCTGAGCCCTTAAAGGACGAGTTGGCCCGGGTCGGTATACCGAACACGCTCGATGCCTTGATCCTTCAAGCTATTCAGATCGACAGGCGACTAAGGGAGCGTAGAGCTGAACGGTCAGCGGGACCATCCCGTCCAGTATGGATGTTGCCACGGGTACCCTATCCTCCTCATTCCGCTTCTTCGACCTCCCCACGCTCCGCTACCGATGCCTCTGAACCCATGCAACTGGGGTTGATCCGACCCTCGCTTACTCCGGAGGAGCGCCAGCGACGCCGGGTTCACAACCTCTGCCTCTACTGCGGGGAGTCAGGACATTACGTGAGGATGTGCCCCGCTAAACTGCGTAAGTGCCACCTCTCCTCTACTGTCTCGCCTGTTCTGCCTAACCATTCCGCTCACCTGATCGTTTCCATCTCTCTACAGCTCCCAGGAAGGAACATCCGGACTCCCGCCATTATTGACTCCGGTGCCTGCAGCAGCTTCATGGACCTTTCCTTCGCCTTGAAACATCAAGTCCCTTTGAGGCCCAGACCTAAAGAACTCACGGTCCACCTTGCCGACGGATCGGCCATCAGATCAGGACCAGTGACGCAGCAGACAATTCCCCTGCGCACAACCACTGCGGACAAGCATCAAGAACTATTTTGCTTGGACATTATAGAATCCCCTCTCTTCCCAATTATCTTGGGGATACCATGGCTAAAAGCTCATAATCCTCAGATCGACTGGAACACTGGAGAGGTTCGCTTTCCATCTCTCTATTGCCGTGAACACTGTTTTCCGGCACCATCCGACACCTCGTCCCCATTACTTTGTCTGGGGAGTGATATGGAGAACCGGCGGCTGGTCCCGGAGGCCTATCACAACTTTCTAGATGTCTTTAGCAAGAAGGGCGCGGAGACTCTACCTCCGCACAGGCCCTACGATTGCCCTATTGACCTTCTTCCGGGGGCAGAGGTCCCTTTTGGAAGAATTTTCCCCTTATCTGAACTAGAGCTTGGAACTCTCAAGACGTATCTGGATGACAACTTAGAGAAGGGATTCATACGTCCCTCCACCTCTCCTGCCGGAGCCGGTATATTCTTTGTAGAAAAGAAGGACCACTCCCTACGCCCCTGTGTGGATTACAGAGCCCTGAATAAAATAACTATTAAAAATAGGTATCCCCTGCCATTAGTACCCAAACTTTTTCAAAGACTTGGGACAGCAGCCATTTTCACTAAATTGGACCTCCGCGGCACCTACAACTTAGTCCGCATTCGGAGCGGTGATGAATGGAAAACAGCGTTTCGCACCAGATTCGGGCACTTTGAATACCTGGTCATGCCCTTCGGGCTATGTAATGACCCTGCCACGCTCCAACATTTCATAAACGATATTTTTAGAGACTACCTAGATCTATTCGTCATCGTCTACCTAGACGATATCCTGGTCTTCTCTTCCTCCTTAACCGACCATTGTGAACACGTCCGGAAGGTATTGGCCCGACTTCGCCAACATGGTTTGTACGCCAAGCCCGAGAAATGTGCATTCGAACAACAAGATATTCAGTTCCTAGGGCTAATCATTTCGGTAGAGGGTATTAAGATTAGAGGTCGACCGATATATCGGCTGGCCGATATATCGGCCGATATTTGGCCATTTTTGATAAATCGGCATCGGGCCGATTATCATCAAAATTAGGCCGATATTTTACACTGGCCGTCCCTCCTGTCCTTTCTTCTCCACACTCAGCAGCTCTGGCAGCATCAAGTGCCGCGCTGACTGTGTGAACAGAGAGGAGGGAGAGAGAGGGAGAGAGAAGCTGTCAGCTTGATGTCGGGAGTAGGGGGGAGGGGGCGGGCGGTGTAGCAGATCACTTCACTTCCTTGTTACTTTTACTCTGGTCAGTCCAGGCAGCTCCTCCCGTCTGCACTTATCTCTCTGCCTTGCTGCATGATCACACAGTAAGTCAGCACCAATCCCCGCTCCCATGCCTAGATAATTTTTCCCGTATCTTATCTGCTGTCCTCTCCATAAATCTTCACTACACTTATGCTGCCTCCTGTCCTGTCTCAGCTCAGAGTTCCACACACACATATCTTACACCCTTTCCATCCCAGTTTGCTTTTAGCTCTCATAATTGTCCTGTCCCCACCATGCAGCCTAGCACATTCCCTGCATTCTGTCACTAATAAAGACATTAGCACTTACATTTACCACCCCAACCTCCTCACCATTCTCTCTTTTATATCTTAACCTCCCCCCCCTCCCCCTTCACATTGTAGCAATTTGACAAGTCACATCCTATTGCCGGCAAGGCACTGTTCAAATCAATGCGACACTGACTTTGAGTTGCCGCATAAATTTGAAAAAGTAGTACATGCACTACTTTTGCTATTTAGGGTGTGACTTCAATAGCCACACAGATGTCTTCAAAGTCACAACCCAAAGTCGCACTGAGATGCAGCTCTGAAATTGTGCGATTTCAGGTTAAGTCGCACAATTTCAAAGCCACAGTCAATGAGAACGGGGGGCTAATAGTAGGTTCACACTGGCGTGCTGTGGTCTGGCCACAGTGCAATTTGTATATTCAGTTTACCCAGAGTTTTAGGTGCGCTCCCATTCAATTCTATTAGACTGTCTGTTTTCACGAAAGCAAATTACAGTCTTGCGTGCTGCATCTTTGATGCACAATCAGAAAACACACAGTCCACTAGAATTCATCAGGAGCACACCTACAACTGCAAGTAAATCACACATACAATCGCACTGTGGTCAAACCAAAGCGCACCAGTGTGAAACCCGAGGGGGCGCACTTTGCCCTGGGCACTGGATGACCTTGTCCCAGCACTGGTTACAGTTACACTCGGCTTAGTGTGAAACCTGCCAGTGTCACCGCCAATCAGTGCCATCTCTCAGTGCCACCCACCACTGCCACCCGCCCCTGCCAGCCAGTGCCACCCGCCCCTGCCACCCGCCCCTGCCAGCCAGTGCCAATTGCCAGTGCCATCTGTCCCAAACTAGTGCCATCTGTCAGTTCCAAACCAGTGCCACCTGCTAGTGCCAATGCCATCTGACAGTTCCAAACCAGTGCCACCTGCCAGTGCCAATAGTGCCATCTGTCAGTTCCAAACCAGTGCCATCTGCCAATGCCAACCAGTGCCATCTGTCAGTTCCAAACCAGTGCCATCTGACAGTTCCAAACCAGTGCCACCTGCCAGTGCCATCTGTCAGTTCCAAACCAGTGCCATCTGTCAGTTCCAAACCAGTGCCACCTGCCAGTGCCATCTGTCAGTTCCAAACCAGTGCCACCTGCCAGTGCCATCTGTCAGTTCCAAACCAGTGCCACCTGCCAGGTCCAACTAGTGCCATCTGTACTGAGGACATCAAGGGTGTGCTAGAGTGACAGGAGTAAGCAAGGAGTTGAGTGGGTGAGTTTTTTTTTTTTTAAATCGGCCTAAAATATCGGCCACAAAAATCGGCCATCGGCCGCCCCAATTTCTAAATATCGGCATCGGCATCGGCATCGGCCAGAGAAAAACCCATATCGGTCGACCTCTAATTAAGATGGACCCTCAGAAGGTCACGGCCATTCTGGATTGGCCAGCCCCCAGCGATAAGAAGGGGATCCAACGCTTCGTGGGCTTTGCGAACTTCTACCGGAAATTCATTAAAGGATTCTCCTCTATCATTGCCCCCATTACCAACTTAACTAAACAAGGTAACCGGTTTCACTGGTCCCCCGAAGCTCAGGCCGCCTTCGCTAACCTTAAGAATCTGTTCATCTCGGCCTCTGTCCTAAAGCACCCTAACCCGGCCTTACCTTACATCTTGGAGGTGGATGCCTCTGAAGTGGCAGTTGGAGCAATACTTTCCCAGAGACAAGGCCCAAAGGCCGCATTGCATCCAGTAGCCTTCTTCTCCCGTAAACTAACAGAGGCCGAGAAAAACTACGACGTCGGGGACAGGGAACTTCTGGCAATAAAGTCCGCACTTGAGGAATGGCGCTACCTCCTGGAAGGAGCAGCACATCCTATCCTGATCTATACCGACCATAAGAACTTGGAATACTTAAAGATTGCCAAGAGACTGAGACCACGCCAGGCCAGGTGGGCACTCTTTTTTACCCGATTTTCGTTTCACATCACGTACCGACCCGGATCAAAGAACACCAAACCGGACGCCCTTTCCCGGATGTTTGCCGAACCTAAGGTCCTTTCCCCCCCGGATACCATTCTACCTCCCGGTAACTTCCTCCTGTTACAAGAGGACCTCCTGTCCCAAATCAGACAGGCCTCCTCGGGACCATGCCCAGTTCCTGGCCTTGCCCTACAGTCTGAAGACGGTCTGCTGTGGAACAAGGACAAGATTTTTGTACCTCAACAACTTCGGGTGGCCGTCTTGAAATCCTGTCATGACCACCAGTTAGCCGGCCACTTCGGTGTGTACAAAACTTCCGAACTTCTCCAGCGGACATTCTGGTGGCCACGATTATCCCAAGATTGCAAGCGCTATGTGGAATCTTGTACCACCTGCATCCAGAACAAAAACAGCAAAACCAGAGCCTGGGGGTTACTAAAACCACTACCCGTCCCGGAGAGGCCATGGAGGATGATCTCAATGGACTTCATAGTTGAACTACCTCCATCAGAAGACTTTACGACCATCTTTGTAGTGGTGGATAGACTCTCCAAGATGGCCCATTTCCTACCCATGAGGGGCGTCCCCTCGGCCTCTGAGACTGCAAAGATCTTCATCAGGGAAATAGTAAGGCTGCACGGTGTACCTGCTAACATTACATCTGACCGGGGGGTACAGTTTACATCAAGATTTTGGAGGGCACTATGTAAATCACTGAAGATCGATCTGTTCTTTTCCTCAGCATACCATCCCCAAACCAATGGCCAAACAGAGCGCACCAATCAAACGCTCGAGCAGTACCTGCGCTGCTTTTCAAGCTTCTCCCAGAATGATTGGGCCCCTCTTTTGCCTCTTGCTGAGTTTGCCTACAACAACTCTGTTCATTCTGCCATCAAGCAATCCCCATTTTTCGCAAACTATGGGTTTCACCCATTATTTCTATCTAACAACATGCCCGAATGTCTGGTACCAGCCGCCCAGGAAACTCTAAATTTCTTCTCCACCAACAATAAACTTCTCCAGGAGACCATGACTAAGGCACAAAGCTACAACAAGGAAATTTTCGACAGGAAGAGGAGAGGGGAGCTCAACCTGGCACCTGGGGACCAAGTTTGGCTCTCTACCCTGAATCTAAAATTGGCATGCCCATCCAAGAAGTTGGGCCCTAAATTTGTGCGTCCCTTCCCTATAACAAGGAAGATTAACGAGGTAGCTTACGAATTGAAACTGCCTGAGTCCTTCCGGATTCACCCAGTTTTTCATGTAGCCCTGCTTAGGCCCACGGTCCCTGATCCCTTTACAGATCGGGACACCAATCCTCCCGAACCCGTGCTTATCGATGGAGAAGAGGAATTTGAGGTTGAGTCCATTCTGGGTTGTAGACGAAGACGAAACCAGATCCAATACCTGGTGAAATGGAAGGGTTACGGCCCAGAAGAAAACTCATGGGAGCCAGAGATGAATGTCCACGCGGAAAGGCTAATCAAGGACTTTGAGAGATCTCACCCAGACAAAGTGGCCCAGTTGGGCATCCGGAGGCTGCCCCTTGGGGGGGGCAATGTCAGGAAAGGCGTTTTTACAATCTGCCTGGCAACAGTGCCGCCAGGAGATCGTCTACACTCCATAGGTCCATTCCGCGCATGCGCGTGCACAATAGCGCGATCGGCGGGCGCGCGCGCGTTCACGGGAGCACGCACGCGCGCGCGTTCGCGTTAGCGCGCGCGGTGACAGCATTTGGCGCCAAACAAGGTATTTAAACTATCTGCATACCTTGCTTCTTGCTGTCTGGTCTACAGCTTTCCCGAGACCCCTGCTATTGACTTCTGATTCCTGTACACCTGTTATCTGATCCAGCTTGTCTCTGTTTAACCCCGATTGCTGCCCGCCCCGACTTCGGCTTGCTCTGACAACACTCTTGGTCATCCCTGTACCTAGTCGCCTGCTGGTCCGACCCATCGGTCTGCTCGAACTATAAGGCACCTCCACCTGAACTACAGTGCACCCTGCCTGAAGCCACCGTGCATCTCTGCCTGAATCATAGCGCATCTCTGCCTGAACTACCCTGCACCTGTGCCTGAGCTACAGTACACCTCAGCCTGTACTACAATACACCACCTTGTTTCTGCAGTCTGATCTGGGACTTTTATACATCTGCCTGTTGTCTGCATTCTGATTAGTCCTACTGTGCACCTTCCAGCTATCTTTGGACTGTTCCAGTTTGCCGTGCACCATCTGCTGCCGCAACTACCCAATATCCTGCTTACCTGCCAGGCACTTGTGCCCCCTGTCTTCCTGAGCCTCTGTCTGCTCTATCAGGGGCTCTCGAGCCAGGGGTTTACGAGAGGCCGCTCCCTGCACGTTGGGCTCCCATCACAAGGTACGTGACAACAGGTTTTTTTGCTAGAAAATTACTTAGAACCCCCAAACATTATATATTGTTTTTTTTCTAATACCCTAGAGAATAAAATGGCGGTCACTGCAATACTTTTTGTCACACCGTATTTGCGCAGCGGTCTTACAATCGCACTTTTTTTTGGCAAAATGTACTTTTTTTAATTAAAAAATAAGACAGCAGTAAAGTTAGCCCAATTTTTTTTTATATTGTAAAAGATAATGTTACGCCAAGTAAATTGATACCCAACATGTCACGCTTCAAAAATGCGCCCGCTCGTGGAATGGCGTCAAACTTTTACCCTTAAAAATCTCCATAGGCGACATTTAAAAATTTCTATAGGTTGCATCTTTTGAGTTACAGAGGAGGTCTAGGGCTAGAATTTCTGCTCTCGCTCTAACGATTGCGGCGATACCTCACTTGTGTGGTTTGAACACTGTTTTCATATGCGGGCACTGCTCACGTATGCGTTCGCTTCTTCGCGCAAGCTCGTCTGGACGGGGCGCTTTAAAAATAATTTTTGTTTGTTTTCTTATTTATTTTACTTGATTTTATTTATTTTTACACTGTTTTAAAAAAATAAATAAATGGGTCACTTTTATTCCTATTACAAGGAATGTAAACATCCCTTGTAATAGAAAAAAGCATGACAGGTCCTCTTAAAATTGAGATCTGGGGTCAAAAAGACCTCAGATCTCATATTTAGACTAAAATGCAATAAAAAATAAAAATAAAAATTGTCATTTGAAAAAAAAATTAAATGTCCCTTTAAGTCGTATGGGCGGAGCTGACATTTTTAGCGTCGCTTCCGCCCTGCTATGGCATGGAGACGGGTGGGGCCATCTTCCCCTCACTTGTATCCATACCACAGAGGGAGAAGGACCCGATCACCTCCGCTGCTACCGACGGCTCCGGTAAGCGGCGGAGGGCGCGGGAGAGCGGCGGAAGGGGGGGCTCCTCTCCCGCCACCGATAACGGTGATCTCGTGGCGAATTGAAATTCGCCACAGAGACCACCATTATCATTTACAGGAACGCTCACAGAAAGGATGGATATCTCGGTTGTGGCAGCAGCTGCTACCGTTACCGAGATATCCATCTTTAAAGTGCCAACGTATATGTACATGAGCTGGTCAGCAAGTGGTTAAAGGCAATAATAAAAAAAAAAAGATGTCATACTTACCTGCCCTGTGCAGTGGTTTTGCACAGAGCAGCCCCGATCCTCCTCTTCCCGGGTCCCCTGTCGGTGCTCCTGGCCCCTCCCACCTGCTGAGTGCGGTGACAGGAAGCAACTTGCTGTGGGGGGGCACACAAGTAGGCTTGCTCCCGAGCCATGGCTCTGTATGTCCATTCACAAACAGAGTTGTAGCTCTGCCCCGCCCCCTCTCTCTCTTCATTGGCTCACTGGCTGTGATTGACAGCAGCGGGAGTGACATCATCCCCACCCGGCCAATGGCAGCAACCAGCGATTGGGACACAGATGCAGGCCATCCAAAGATGTCAGCAGTCGGGTGGGGGGCTCAAGGACACCACAACACTGGAAGGTGAGTATAGATCCACTTTAATTTACAGCATTTTTTCACACCTGCCTAAAACTTTTTCACAGCAATATATACAGCAGGGATATGCAATTAGCGGACCTCCAGCTGTTGCCAAACTACAAATCCCATGAGGCATAGCGAGACTCTGACAGCAATAAGCATGTAACCCAGAGGCAGAGGCATGATGGGACTTGTAGTTTGGCAACAGCTGGAGGTCCGCTAATTGCATATCCCTGATATACAGTATATTTATAGAGGTATATCATGTTTGAACATTCTTATTCTATTTTCTCTTAGTACTGAATATTCTTAAAATATGGCTAATATCTGACAGAGAAATGCATACAATAACATATAATAATTGACATATTGTATTACAGCATGTCGACACTGAAACAGGATTTGACAAATTATTGTTAACCACTTCAATACAGGGCATTTATACACCCTTCCTGCCCAGACCAATTTTCAGCTTTCAGCGCTCTCACACTTTGAATTACTCAGTCATGCTACATTGTATCCAAACAAAATTTTTATCATTTTGTTCTCACAAACAGAGCTTTCTTCTGGTGGTATTTAATCACTGCTAGGTTGTTTATTTTTTTGCAATATAAGCAAAAAAAGAGAGAAAATTTTGAAAAAAAAAACACTTTTTTTTAGTTTCTTTCTTAAAATTTTGCAAAGAAATAATTTTTCTTCATAAATTTGGGCCAAAATGTATACTGCTACATATCTTTAGTAAAAATAACCCAAATTAGTGTATATTATTTGGTCTCTGTGAACGTTATAGAGGCTACAGGCTATGGTGCCAATCATTGAAAATTGATCACATCTGATCACACCTGAAGTACTGACGGCCTATCTCATTTCTTGAGACCCTAACAAGCCAGGAAAGTACCCCCAAATGACCCCTTTTTGGAAAGTAGACATTCCAAGGTATTTAGTAAGAGGCATGGTGAATTTTTGGAAGTTGTAATTTTTTCCCACAATTCTTGGGAAAATTACGAATTTTTCCATTTTTTTTTATTTTTACACAAAATTGTCATAATAACAAGTTAGTTCTCTCACACAGCACATGCATACTTACAATGACACCTCAAAATACATTCTGCTGCTCCTCCTGAGTATGGCGATACCACATGTGTGAGACTTTTACACACCCTGGCCACATACAGAGGCCCAACATGTAAGTAGCACCTCCAGGCATTCTAGGAGCAGAAATTACACATCTCATTAGATGACAACCTATCACATTTATTTATTTTTTTTGGAAATTATATTTTTATTAGTTTTCATACAGTACAGAAAACAACACTCCACACAACATCCGCCGGTGCATACAGTCATACAACAAAACACAAGTTGTCACATTAAACCTACGACCTTCCCAACCCCCCACCCCCCCCAGAACCAACAAAGTATACCCCCCCCTTGCCTAGAAAGGAACATACATGACCCGGACCACCAACCAGAGGCGGTCCGCCATATTTCAGAAGTACAGTCCAGTAGCTCTCTGCAAAGACAAGTCGGATATAGCACATGAAATCAAATCCCCCTCGCCCCCAAACTCCCCCACCCAGACATGTGTATTACATAAGTGCACAATAACCCCTCAAGGTCCTGACATCCTGAACACTCCCACCCTCCCACATCATATTACAGCCTGCATTGCTGTGTTTAATCGGAAGCCGTATCCACAGTAGCCATCCAACCCCCCCAAACCTTGTCAAATTTCGTCAGTGCCCCCCTACTCAAATAGGTGGCCTTGTAAAAGGGTATTGCTTTATTAACCAACGCTTTCCAAGTGTTAACCGTAGGAGCTACAGAGCTCTTCCATGATAGGATGATGCACTTTTTAGCGTAGTACAACAGAAGCGTGAGTAAGGTTCGTATAGCCCTGGTAGTGGCCAGGGGTTCAACCAGATGTAAAAGACAGACCTCAACAGACATGGGGATAGATATGGAGGTGACCAACCTAATACAATCAGCAATGGCCTGCCAGTAGATTTTGATTGGAGGACACTCCCAAAAGATGTGCATAAAGGTGGCTAAAGGTGCAGAGCATCTCCAGCAGTGAGAGCTCTGCGTCCCATACATCCTTGCCAGTCTAGCCGGTGTAAGATAAACTCTGTGCAGAAACTTATAAAGGATCAGTCTGTCCCTACTCGAGACCAAATATTGAAAAGCAGTCCCCCACATGTCATCCCAATCGTCTCTGTCTAATCCCGGGGCCACAGCCTCCCAGGCCCCCCTGCAAGACCTGAGTAGGAGAGTCATCTCCGGGAACAGGTCTTTGTAAAAACTAGAAACTGGCCTAGGTAGGGACTCACTACGCGCCAATAGCTCAAGATCACTGGGCTCCAGGTTAAGGGTCCCCCCCCCCCCGAACTGTGAGTGAAAGGTATGCCTCAGTTGCAGATACCTGAAAAAGTGGGAATTAGGTAAATTATACTTCTGCTTTAGTTCATCAAAGGCCAATAAGGCACCATTGGACACAATATGGACCAAAAGCTTAATTCCATACCCCGTCCAAACCACTGGGTCCGGGTAAGAGAAAAAGTGCGGTAAGTTGGGGTTCCTCCAGAGGGGGAGACTAGGTGAAAAGCTAGGAGAGCTAGGTGACAGCAATCCCTGGACCACCGCCCAGGCCCTCATCACTGAGCGCATGGAATGCGTTAAGGGATATGGAGCTTTCAGGCCCCTGTAGACCAAATGAGACAACGCCTCATAAGAGCTCAGACAGGCAGCCTCCAGGGACACAGATGTATCATCCGGAGGCGTAGTTAACCAGCGGCGGGCCACAGTCAACTGTCCAGCCCAAAAATATTTGTGGAAGTGAGGGACTGCAAGCCCTCCCTCCCCACATGGCTGTTGCAGGATCGCCAATTTCAGGCGAGGGACGCCCCCCTGCCACAAAAAGGAGGAAATCATAGTGTCAATGGACTTGAAAAGGGACTTGGGAATCCACACCGGAGAGTTTCTAAGGGTATATAACAGTAATGGCAGAATTTTCATCTTGACCAGATTGACTTTCCCTATGAGGGACAAGGGGAGATTTCTCCAGGCCTGAAATTTTTTAGATATAGAAGTGAGTAGCGGGGAGATATTAAGAGTGACAAAGTCTGTCACAGAGTTGGTGATCTGAAGCCCTAAGTACTTAATTTGGGAGACCCACAGCAAAGGAACGGTAGGATCAACCTGAGCAGGGATGGGGTGGGAACATAGGGGAAGTATCTTAGACTTAGTCCAATTAACCCGGAGCCCAGAGACCGTAGCAAATTTTTCCAAGAGGGACAACGCAGCCCGCAGAGAGGGTCCAGTGTCTCTGATAAACAGTACCAAGTCATCTGCATATAGTGCTGTGGTTTCAGTTAGGGTGCCCACACTGATTCCCTGAATTTGGGGGGAGGAACGTAGCGCAATCGCCAAAGGTTCCATCATGAGAGCAAACAAGCCGGGTGAAAGTGGACACCCCTGTCTAGTGCCCCTGGACACTGGAAAAGTCCTAGAGACCCGTCCATTAAAGCGGAGGGCCGCAACCGGGTGGTCATATAACAGCAAAATCCATTTAAGGAACCTGGGGCCAAACCCCATGCACTGGAGGACATAGGTCATATAACCCCAATCAATGGAATCAAAGGCCTTCTCCAGGTCGAAGAACACCAAAGCCCCCCCAGAGGACACCTCGGCCCCCAACTGCGTGTGAGTAAACACCCGTCTCAGATTTATATCAGTGGCTTTTTGGGGCATGAACCCTGTCTGATCAGGCGATACCAAGTGATGTATAATCTTCATTAGTCTATTTGCAATCATCTTAGTGAGTATTTTCAGATCCATATTTAAAAGCGCTATGGGCCTATAGGAAGAACAGCAAAGAGGGTCCTTATCAGGCTTGGGGAGTAATACAATATGCGCATCTGTCATGGATATGCAGTAGTGTTTGTCTGCCATCTTACCTTCCTCCTCATGTGTTCATCTAGAGACCAGACCTCCTTCACCTGGCTTCCTTTATAATCTCCTCCCAGCCTGACTCCACCCCAGGCCCTATCACTGAACACTATATTAACCTGTGCACTGCAAGCCTGCTTTGCTGATCAACGTGTTTGTTAGGCATTGTGTGTTTGGGTTCCTGCCTGCCGTGTGCTACGTCTGTCTCTCTGTTACGTTATTGGCTTGTCCCTGACCATCCCTGTCTGCTCGTGACCCTTGACCTTCGGCTCGTTCTTCGTTATCCTTGTCTGCTTGTGGCCCCTGACCTTCGGCTTGTTATTCGGTTCTCTCTATCGTGTGCTGCTGCTTCCCCTTATCCTACGGGGCGTGAGCTAGGAAACTCCAGGGGCCGCGACCTGGTCCCAGCCTGCAGCGTAACATCCTCACCACTAGAGGCCCTGGAGAAGACCAGCTGGGTCTTAGACTCCGCGCCCTGGGGAATCTTGGCTCTCGCTTCCGTTGGGATCCCGGTTGTGCTCCTCTGGTCCCGCTTTCCACAACCACCCAGTTTCCTATCCACAGAAGCCAGCCATAGGGTTCACTACCTCGCGGTGCACTCCTGTCCCCCTACGGTGTGCATCTGTCACCTGGCCACAGGTGACCCTGACAGCATCATAGAAAGATGCCGGGAGGCTTTCCAAGTCAAAACAGTCACTATAGAGCTCTAAAAGTCTGGGGGATAAAACATCTAGATACTGTTTATACCACTCTGCTGGGAGTCCATCAGGACCTGGCGACTTGGCATTGGGGAAAGATGCAACGGCAGACGCCAATTCTTTATCCGTGAAGGGGGCCTCAAGACTGGCTACCGCCTCCTCGGACAACTCCGGGATCTGAAGGAGACCCAGCAGGTCAGTCAGGTCCCGGTGGTCATACGGCGGGATAGCTGAGTAAAGTCCTGAATAGTAGGATACAAAGGCCTGCATTATACCCTCTCTATCCCTCACTACGGCACCATCTGGGGAAGAGATGCATGGGATAGCTGCGTGTGCCCTAGTGTCTGCTGAGAGGAATGCCAACAGCTTCCCATTCTTATCGCCCCTCACAAACAATTCCTCGGCCCTACTCTTGCGAGTGCAGTGGGTCAAGTCCTGAAAATGCACCAGAAGGGATCTTCTGGCCGCTTGCAGCTGGACCAGAGAAGCAGGGGAAGGCACATCAGCATGCATCTGTGCGCACAGGACTTCATTGGCCTGTAGCTCCTCAGACTTTGAGTTTTTCTCAATTCTCGCAGCCTTTATGGCCGACACATATGCCCCCCGTGTGGACGCTTTAAACGCGTCCCACAGAACCGGCCCACCCGCTGAACCCTCGTTGTGCTGCCAATATTGTTGCAAATGAGGCAAAATCAGGGCCTCGACGGAGGACTCGGCCACCCAACCAGGGTGTAGTCTCCAAACCCTCCTGCGGCCCTGAGCGGCAAAGGTCAGCACCACCCGCAAAGGGGTGTGATCAGATAGACCCCCTGCTAGATAACGGACCTCCTCAACATGGGGCAAGAGATCAGGGCTGGCGAACGCCAAATCAATGCGGGAGGAGGAGGTACTGACGTGGGAAAGATAGGAGTAACCTCTCTCACCAGGATGTTTCCACCGCCAGACCTCCTCCAAAGCCGCAGAGTCTGCCCAGAGCCCCAGGTCAAGGTTCCGCGCCCTATTCGGGTTTGAGGAATCCAAGGAGTAATCAAGGATATTATTAAAATCCCCAGCCACAAATAACCCCAGGGGGCCAAATGTGGCAACCTTGTCTAGGACCTGATAGAGTACCTCCTTCCCAAAGGGAGGAGGTACATAAACATTGACATTGGCAATTAATTGAGACTCAACAGTCAGGACCACAATGGCATAACGGCCAGCAGGATCCGTCACCACATGTTCAATAGCACATACCAGTTTCTTATGTATTAAAATAGCCACCCCTCTCGCATAGGAGGAGTATGTAGAGTGAATGGCCCTCTGTATCCAGTTCCTGTTAAGGGACAGTATCTTAGAGCCCAAAAGGTGGGTCTCTTGTAAAAGGATAATGTGGGGGCCAAGGGATTTAAGATATTGCAGGACCAGTGAGCGTTTAAATTTAGAGTTCAACCCACGGACATTCCATGAGATAAGTGTAAGGTCGCTCATCACGTCGGAGGGAAAATAATATGAGGGAAGGAGAAAATCACCAGGTAGGGAAGGCAGGAGGGGCCAGGGCCTGGACACAGAGAGCCACGGGCCACCACATGACAGCAGTTACGTAATAAGAACCATACTAGGCAAGGTAACCACCCATCTGCACCAGCCCGAGAAGCAGGGCGCAAACGGGGTAAAAAAAGAACCCCCAAACAAAAAAAAGAGAAAAGAAAAAGAAAAAAATCAGAACAGTCCAGAAAGTTAACAGTTCAAAATCCCAACACCCTGTTTGCTCTAGGCTAACCAAACAAAAAAACACGCCCGAGAAACTTTGTTCCCAAAAACCAAAAAAACAGTAGTGGAAAGTTCAGAGAGTTCATCCACTCAGTGGGGGGTCACGCCAGGGGACACGCAGTACCGTCCAGCAGGACTCCCGATGATGTACGGACCAAAGCCCCGGATAATAGATACACTTCCCACCCACGAAAAAGCAGGTGCAGCTAAATGTCAGCGTAGCATCAAATAGTCTTTTGGGCAACAAGAACCACATGTCCCAGCAAGGGGACGTGCAGTCCCATAGGTAGAAATCACAGGCGCCAGCCACAAACCAGCATGCCACTCGCACACATCCTTAGGCAATGGAATCCAGCCATTCTGCCGCCTCCACAGAGGAATCAAAAAACTTTGCAGAGCCCTGGTGAATAACCTTCAGACGACTCGGATACAGCATACTATAGACCAGGTTCTTCTCCTTCAAGCGCTTGCGGACATCTGTGAAAGAGCGCCTCTTTCTCTGTAAATCCGGAGAAAAATCAGGATATAGATGTATAATAGCGTTGTCATGTTTCAATTCCTGACGCTTGCGAGCCTCCGCCAGGATCAGATCCCTATCCCTGAAGTTAAGCAGGCGGACAAGAAATGCACGCGGCCATGCGCCGGCAGGCCTCCGACCAGTGGGCACTCTGTGGGCACGCTCCACAACATACACTGATGACAAGTGCTGCAGGCCAAGAAGTTGTTTAAAAAAGTCCTCCGCAAATACAACTGGGTTGGGGCCCTCCGCACCCTCAGGGAGCCCCACCACCCGCACATTGTTGCGCCTGAGGCGATTCTCGGCATCTTCAGAACGCGCCATGAGGATTTTAACCTGCTGCTGCAATTCAGACACAGAGTGTAATGTGGAGGCAGTAGTATCCTCTACAGCAGATATGCGGTGTTCTGCTTCAGAAAGGCGGCCCCTGAACTTGTCCATGTCCTGTCTAATGAGCCCACATTCTATGGTCAGGGTGTCAATCTTACCCTCCACGGAGGCCTTACTGTCCGCGATGGCCGCCAGGATCGCCGCTGTGGATTGCTCCCCCACAGGCTCCAGATCTTCCCGAGGTGCTGCCGAGGCTCCCTCCGGAGCAGATGTCCCGAGAGCCGCCATCCCTAGGTCCATCTGCACCGCAATAGAGGTCAAAGACAGGGAGATGGAAGGCAAGATGGCTGCCGCACGAGTGACTGGCGGCGAGAGCTGACAGGATTTTGCCGCTGCTTTCTTAGCCAATTTGCGCTTACCAGTCATGGGGAGGATCGGAGTGTCCCCCCAGACCACAGCCCGGTGTTTGCTGAACAGGATGGCAGGTGAAATAGCAGGATTCCGGCGGATTAACTGGACGGATGGCGGGAGCCTGAGCTGTACACGTCCTTCCTCACTCACATCGCGGCCACGCCCCCCCCCCAACCTATCACATTTTTGAAGGCCCTGGAGCACCAGGACAATGGAAACACCCACAAAATGACCCCATTTTGGAAAGCTAACACCCCAACGTATAATCTATGAGGCATAATGAGTCTTTTGAATGGTTCATTTTTTTCCAGAAGTTTTTGGAAAATGTGGAAAAAAAATAAAAAAGCATTTTTTTTTTACACAAAGTTGTCCATTTATAAGATATTTCTAACACATAGCATGTACATAGCAAAAATGACACCCCAAAATACGTTCTGCTACTCCTCCTGAGTATGGCAATACCACATGTGGGAGACTTTTGCACAGCCTGACCACATACAGAGGCCCAAAATTGAAGTAGCACCTTCAGGCGTTCTAGAAGCATATATTACACATCTAATCTCTCAACCACCTGTTACACTTTTGAAGGCCCTGGAGCACCAGGACAATGGAAACGCCCACAAAATGACCCTATTTTGGAAAGCTAACACCCCAACGTATAATCTATGAGGCATAATGAGTCTTTTGAATGGTTCATTTTTTTCCAGAAGTTTTTGGAAAATGTGGAAAAAAAATTAAAAAGCATTTTTTTTTACACAAAGTTGTCCATTTATAAGATATTTCTAACACATATCATGTACATAGCAAAAATGACACCCCAAAATACATTCTGCTACTCCTCCTGAGTATGGCAATACCACATGTGTGAGACTTTTGCACAGCCTGACCACATACAGAGGCCCAAAATTGAAGTAGCACCTTCAGGCGTTCTAGAAGCATATATTACACATCTAATCTCTCAACCACCTGTTACACTTTTGAAGGCCCTGGAGCACCAGGACAATGGAAACGCCCACAAAATGACCCTATTTTGGAAAGCTAACACCCCAACGTATAATCTATGAGGCATAATGAGTCTTTTGAATGGTTCATTTTTTTCCAGAAGTTTTTGGAAAATGTGGAAAAAAAATTAAAAAGCATTTTTTTTTACACAAAGTTGTCCATTTATAAGATATTTCTAACACATATCATGTACATAGCAAAAATGACACCCCAAAATACATTCTGCTACTCCTCCTGAGTATGGCAATACCACATGTGTGAGACTTTTGCACAGCCTGACCACTGTGAGGGGGTTAACTCAGTAGCGGGTGTGTGTGACCCCCTGGTTGGGCTCCCCACACAAAAACAGGGCCAGCAGACGGAGGTTGTGGTTTTCAAAATCAAAAGGTGCGGTTTATTTCTCTATGTACAGTGACAAAAACACAGCAAAGCCAAAAAGAAACATAAACAAAATAAATCCTGGTCAGTTTGACCTCTGACTAAACATGCAGGTTTCCTAAACTAACAACTGGGATCAGCCTGGTGCTGTCCTAGTCCCTAAGTCCCTGGTTTAGTAAAAGTCCAAACAAATAGCCACACAGGCTTTGCCTCACCGCACAGGGGTTCACTCTCCCTAGACAGTCCACACAGGTCTGGGTCCAGGCATGAGCTAACACCTAATGAATCTGGGAGTTCTTATAGAGGCCTAAATGAGCTGACAAGCTTCAGCTGGCCTCATCAACTCCCTGTCTGTACGACGCCCCACACTCTCCCTAGAGGTATGAGTCATCCATGAGCCTACTAGCCTCAGCTGGGCTTATACAACTCTCCACCCTAGTTGTATAAGTCAGCATAAAGCCTGAATCTGGGAGAAATATATCTACCCCCCTGGATGCAACCAGGTGACTTTACCTTCCTGCTGTCACATACCCCCCCCCTCTTGTTTTAACCTTGGGGTTGGAACACCAGCAATCAGGCATTCATGTACTCGAGACAAAGCATCCACATTCCCCATTTGAACGCCAGGGCGATGCTTTACTGTGAAGTTGAATTCCTGTAGGGCCAGGAACCACCTATTCACTCTTCTATTTGTCTCCTTGTTTTGAGCCATCCACTTTAACGGAGCGTGATCCGTAACCATGTCAAAGTGCCTACCTAGCAGATAGTACCGAAGGGAATCTAGAGCCCACTTCACCGCTAAACACTCCTTTTCAACCGTGGCGTAATTTACCTCATGGGACTTCAACTTCCTGCTGAGGTAAATGACTGGGTGCTCTTCCCCGTTCCAGACCTGGGACAATACTGCTCCTAACCCCACATCTGACGCATCACTTTGTACGACAAAGTCTTTAGAGAAGTCGGGTGAGTACAACACTGGCTGGCTACATAAGGCTTGTTTCAAGAATTGGAATGCTGCCTCAGCCTCGGGGGTCCATTTAATCATGACCGACCCTTTCCCTTTCGTCAGGTTGGTTAGGGGCACAGCCTTAGAAGCAAAGTGGGGAATGAAGCGCCGATAATAACCCGCGATTCCCAGAAAGGCCCGTACCTGCTTCTTGCTGTTGGGACGTGGCCAACTCTGGATGGCCTCGACTTTGTTGAGTTGGGGTTTTATCACTCCCCTGCCAATGGTGTACCCAAGATATTTGGCCTCCTCCTGCCCAATGGTACACTTCTTGGGGTTAGCCGTAAACCCCGCTTCCCGGATAGAGTCTAGGACTGCTTGCACTTTTGGCAGATGTGAGGCCCAATCTGTGCTATGGACAATTACGTCATCCAGGTAAGCCGCAGCATACTTCCGATGGGGCCTCAGTATCTGGTCCATTTTCCGCTGGAATGTGGCCGGCGCATTCTGTAACCCGAACGGCATTCTCTTATATTGGAACGCCCCGTCTGGGGTTACAAATGCGGTTTTCTCTTTGGCCGACTTGGCCAGGGGAATTTGCCAATACCCTTTTGTGAGGTCAAGAGTCGTCATGTATCGGGCTGTTCCCAGCCGGTCGATCAACTCATCTATACGTGGCATGGGGTAGGTGTCAAATTTTGTAACTTTGTTCAACTGACGAAAATCGTTACAAAATCGCCAGCTCCCATCCGGTTTAGGCACCAACACAATGGGACTAGACCAATCACTTTGGGACTCCTCTATCACCCCTAAGTTCAGCATTTTCTGTACTTCCTCCCGTATTGCCTCCCGTCGGGCCTCTGGGATCCGATAGGGTTTTAACTTCACCCTTTCACCGGGCGGGGTAATAATATCATGCTCTACCCCAGATGTTTGTCCCGGCAGCTCAGAGAACACCTCCTTGTTGCGAAGCACAAACTCCTTAACCTCCTGTTGTTGGGGTTGTGACAAGGTGGCTGCTATTCCAACCTCCGGAATCACGCAACCAGTTTGAGCTGGTGACCAAGTTTCTGCGACTAGGGACTCTCTATCCCTCCAGGCTTTCAACAGATTAACGTGATATATCTGTTCGGGCTTTCGCCTTCCTGGTTGTCTGACCTTGTAATTCACTTCGCTCACTTTTTCCATTATCTCGTAGGGGCCTTGCCATTTGGCAAGGAATTTACTTTCAACCGTAGGGACAAGTACCAATATCCTATCCCCCGGGGAAAAGGTACGGGTCTTTGCTCCACGGTTGTACACTCTCTGCTGTGCCAACTGCGCTTGGGCCAAATGTTCCTTCACGATGGGCATTACCTGTGCAATTCGATCTTGCATCAGGGCGACATGCTCAATCACACTCCTGTGGGGAGAACTCTCACTTTCCCAAGTTTCCTTGGCAATATCCAACAGCCCTCTTGGGTGTCTCCCATACAGTAACTCAAAGGGGGAGAATCCCGTAGAGGATTGGGGCACCTCCCTAATAGCAAACATCAAATAAGGAAGTAGACAGTCCCAATCCTTTCCATCTCTATCCACCACTTTCTTCAACATTTGTTTTAGGGTTTTGTTGAATCTTTCAACCAGCCCATCGGTTTGGGGGTGATACACAGATGTACGCAATTGCGTCACTTTGAACAATTTACACAGCTCTTTCATAACCCGGGACATAAAGGGTGTACCTTGGTCCGTAAGCAGTTCTTTACAAATACCCACCCGGCTAAAAACAAGAGATAGCTCTTTGGCTATGGTTTTGGCCGAGGTATTTCTGAGAGGGATCGCTTCTGGATAACGGGTGGCATAGTCCATTATAACCAATATGTACTGGTGCCCCCTAGCGGACTTGATTATAGGACCTACCAAATCCATTGCGATTCTCTCAAACGGGACCTCAATGATGGGTAGAGGGACCAGCGGGCTACGGAAATGTGGCATCGGGGCCGACCTCTGACACACAGGGCAGGAGGAACAATAATTTTCTATGTCCTTCATCACCCCAGGCCAATAGAATCTCTGTAATACCCTCTCTCGGGTTTTCTCTGTCCCCAGATGACCTCCAATAATGTGCCCATGGGCCAACTCCAACACCAACTTCCTGTAAGGTTTGGGCACCACAAGCTGCTCAACGGTTTCTTCTGCCCTTTTTGCCACCCGATACAGTAGGTCCTTCTCTACGCTGAAGTATGGGTAAGTGCAGGTATTATCTGGGTTCACTAACTCGCCATCTATTTCCACTACGTTTTCCCGTGCCTTTATTAGGGCGGGGTCTTTTAACTGTTCTGTGGCAAAATTTTCCCTGTGAACCTCCAGATCAGAAAACTCCACAGACGGTAGGTTTTCGTCTGAGGAGGTGGGCTCCTCTCCAGTTTCTTGAGTCTCCCCTGCCAATACTGACAAGGGAAATTCTGGAGAGTCCTCACCACTCTCAGAGGAGTTCTGGCTATCACATTCCTGGTACATAGGGGCACCAGTGGGGGGCTCAGGATCATCCCACAGTTCCCAGAACTTCGGAAAATCTCTTCCCACAATGGCATCATGCGGTAATTGAGATACTAACCCCACTGGATGAGAGAGGGTACCTTTGGGGGTCTCGAAACACACTGTAGTCACTGGATACTCTCGGGTGTCCCCATGCACACAAATAACAGCTACCTTGCTATTCCCAGAGACCTCTGTTTTAACTAATTCAGCCTTTATCAGGGTCACAAGGCTACCTGAATCCAGTAATACCACAACATTTCTACCATTAATACACATTTTGCATAAATGTTTCTCAGTTCCCCGAATGGCAGTGCATGCGACTGTCGCACACAGCGACTGACGTCTGTCCGTCAGAAAGTCACATTGCATGGGTTCCTCCACAACCGGGCAATTTGCTGCAATATGTCCCGCTTGCCGGCAGCGGTAGCAAACAATCCTTTTGGCTGCCTCTTGAGCCCCTGACTTCCCAGGCTGTTCTCGCCAAACTTTGGGTAGAGCTCCCACCCTCTCACTCTCTCCACCCTCACCCCTTGGAATCCTCTTATCCGCCCCTGGGGATGGTCTGGTCTTAGGGTGGAAAGTCCGAGAGTCTCTGGAAGAGGCCGTCAGGTTCTCTGTAGCCAAGTATTTCTCTACACGATCCACAAGACCACCGGCCGTCTCTGGGTCTCCATGGCTTACCCACTTTTGGATGGCAGTAGGAAGAGCTCTCAAAAACCGATCCATTACAACACGTTCCACAATCTCTGGTGCGGACAAAGTCTCTGGCTGTAGCCACTTCCTGCTCAGGTGAATGAGATCATACATTTGAGACCTGGGGGGTTTTCCAAGCTGGAAAGTCCAGTTATGCACACGCTGAGCCCGGACAGCCAGGGTGACACCCAGCCTTGCCAATATTTCAGCTTTTAGCATCACATAGTCTTTTGCTTGGTCAGGCTCTAGGTCATAGTAAGCCTTCTGCGATTCACCAGTTAACAGAGGAGCCACCAGTCCAGCCCACTGCTCCTCAGGCCACTTTTCTCTTTCAGCAGTCCTTTCAAATGTGGTCAAAAATACCTCTGGATCATCCTCTCCAGTCATTTTTGTCAATAAACGACTCACCCCAAAGGACGCGGTATTAGTGGGACGGCTTTCCTCACTGGTCTGCGGACGTTGCTGCATTACTGCTTCCATTTGTTGTAGTCTCTGCTCTTGCTTCTGTAACAGGTCTATGAAGCGGTCCTCAGATTGCTGCTGGGCTTGTTGATGAGCTTGCTGCTGGGCTGCAAGGCTCCTTTGCAAACCTGCATTTGTCTGCTGTTGATTGGCATTTGCTAGAGCCAGCTGTTTCAGTATCTCCTCCATGCTGGCTTAAAAAAAACTGCCACTGGTTCTCCACCAACTGTGAGGGGGTTAACTCAGTAGCGGGTGTGTGTGACCCCCTGGTTGGGCTCCCCACACAAAAACAGGGCCAGCAGACGGAGGTTGTGGTTTTCAAAATCAAAAGGTGCGGTTTATTTCTCTATGTACAGTGACAAAAACACAGCAAAGCCAAAAAGAAACATAAACAAAATAAATCCTGGTCAGTTTGACCTCTGACTAAACATGCAGGTTTCCTAAACTAACAACTGGGATCAGCCTGGTGCTGTCCTAGTCCCTAAGTCCCTGGTTTAGTAAAAGTCCAAACAAATAGCCACACAGGCTTTGCCTCACCGCACAGGGGTTCACTCTCCCTAGACAGTCCACACAGGTCTGGGTCCAGGCATGAGCTAACACCTAATGAATCTGGGAGTTCTTATAGAGGCCTAAATGAGCTGACAAGCTTCAGCTGGCCTCATCAACTCCCTGTCTGTACGACGCCCCACACTCTCCCTAGAGGTATGAGTCATCCATGAGCCTACTAGCCTCAGCTGGGCTTATACAACTCTCCACCCTAGTTGTATAAGTCAGCATAAAGCCTGAATCTGGGAGAAATATATCTACCCCCCTGGATGCAACCAGGTGACTTTACCTTCCTGCTGTCACACCACATACAGAGGCCCAACATTCAAGTAGCACCTTCAGACGTTCTAGAAGCATAAATTACACATCTAATCTCTCAACCACCTGTTACACTTTTGAAGGCCCTGGAGCACCAGGACAATGGAAACGCCCACAAAATGACCCCATTTTGGAAAGCTAACACCCCAACGTATAATCTATGAGGCATAATGAGTCTTTTGAATGGTTCATTTTTTTCCAGATGTTTTTGGAAAATGTGGAAAAAAAATGAAAACGCATTTTTTTTACACAAAGTTGTCCATTTATAAGATATTTCTAACACATAGCATGTACATAGCAAAAATGACACCCCAAAATACATTCTTCTACTTTTCCTGAGTATAGCAATACCACATGTGTGAAACTTTTACACAGCCTGACTACATACAGAAGTCCAACATCCAAGTAGCACCTCCAGGCGTTCTAGGAGCATAAATTTCACACGCAAATTCCTGCCAACCTATCACATTGTTGAAGGCCCTTCATATTTCTAACCCATAGCATGTACTGTACATACCAATTACCAACCAAAATACATTCTTCTGAAGCAAAGAGTAAAGAAAAGATTACCTGCGGTTTTAGTAGTGCAGTGGTCCATAGAGGAGAGCATCGGTCCAGGTAGCAGGCGGATGTGGTCAGCAGCAGCAAAAGGATCAAAGGATCGTCCATGCAGCAGGCAGGAATACTGTCCATAGTACATGCAGCAGGCAGAGATATGGTTAGTGCAGCCAAAGTATTGGTCCAGAAAGCAGGCAGGACCATCAAGTTTAGGGCCTCGGTCAGGAAAGAATGGGGACAGGGTTAGAGGCTTCTCCCACCCAAATCGCTTTGAAGCCTCCGGGCAACCAGACCCTGTTCTGGGAACAAAGAAAACCAAAAACTGTTTTTCTGAACTCAGAACACTATTCTGGAGCCCCTCACATATGTGAGACCCCTGTGTAGCAGGGTGAAAGATCAGTCCAAGGGGCAGGCAAAAACATGGTCAACAAGCCAAGGTCAGTGCAGGTAAAAGGCAGAAATAGACGGTAGGCAGAGGCATAGTCGATACAGTCCAGGGTCAGTTCATGTGAAAGGCAGAAACATGGCGGATAAACAATGCAGACGGCAGGCAGAGGCATAGTCGATACAGTCCAGGGTCAGTTCATGTGAAAGGCAGAAACATGGCGGATAAACAATGCAGACGGCAGGCAGAGGCATAGTCGATAAACAGGCCAGGGTCAGTTGAGTTGAGGCACTAGGTTGGTTGGTTGAAGCTATGAGTAAGCGTCAATTCGTGACGTGAAACGCGTTAGCCACCCTTCCCTGCATGCATACCATCTGCATTTGTTGTTTTGGATTTATGGATTTATTTTGAATTTGGATTTTTTACCTGAAATTTTGGAATAAATAACTGTCTATACAGAGTGCGGCAGTCCAGGGTTTCTTTTTCTCCCATGCATTGGTTGGTTGAGGCAGCAGGGAAATAATCAGCACAGAAATTGAAACCGGGGAAGTGGCAGTCTGATAGAAATTTTGGCTAATCATTTTTGAGAGTGTGATATCGCTTGTAGCATTTTCCAATACATAGGCCAGGTTGGGAGGGACAGTCGGGACAATGGTAACTGGTGTCTTTCCTAATTCCACTTTTGCTGCACACCCGACATTTTTTTTGGCGTCTTCTTCTGGTTGCTGATGGTGGGATATGGTCAAGAAAATGGCGCTCATGCAGTCTGCTGACACAATCGGAGTGAATGCTTTGTGGGGCGGAGCCTTGCTGATAGATCAGGGCAGTGACAACATTTTCGATAAATCTGATAAAGGGGCTGGGCATTTCTGTTGATTTTTGATAAGTGACGTATGCATTATAAAGGGCCATATGGAAGAAGTATATTGCAACTTTTTTGTACCAGAATAAAGACTTTCATGTTGAAAGATAGGGTTGCAGCATTTGATCGTTTAAATCCACCCCCCCCCCCATGAACTTATTGTATTCGTTGATACAGCAAGGCTTTTGAACGGTACCGCGTCTTCTGTGAAGTTCCACCGAGGTGTCATTGTGGATAGTGGACATGATGTAAACATCTTTCTTATCCCTCCACTTCACGGCCAACACGTCCTCGTTCCTCAGGCTTGCCGATTCCCCCCTTTGTAGCCTTGTGGTGACTAAACTCTGTGGGAAGCCTTTCCTGTTTTTTCTTGAAGTACCACAGGCCAAAGTGTCCTTCAGAAATAGGTGGCGAAAAAGGGGCAAACTAGTATAGTAATTGTCCATGTATATATGATACCCCTTTTGGAGGAGTTTGAATGCCAACTCCCATACAATTTTCCCGCTTATTCCCATATACGATGGACATTTAGGGGGCTGGAGCTGGGAGTCTTTGCCTTCGTACACACGAAAGGCATTCACATATCCGGAGGAGCTCTCACAGAGCTTGTTGAGCTTCAAGCCGTACCTCGCCCTCTTACTGGGAATATACTGCTTGATTCCAGTGGCGGCTGGTGCTCAAATTTTTTGGGGGGCGCAAACAAACTGAAAAAAAAAATCATCAATTGCCGCCACTGTGCCCATTAAACACAGCCACTGTGCCCAAACGCCACTAGTTTGTCCCCAAATGCAGCCAGTTTCCCCCCCATATGCAGCCAGTTTCTCCCCCATAATGCAGCCAGTTTCTCCCCCATAATGCAGCCAGTTTCTCCCCCATAATGCAGCCAGTTAATCCCCTATAATGCAGCCAGTTTGTCCTCATAATACAGCCAGTTTGTCCCCTATATGCAGCCAGTTTCTCCCCCAAATGCAGCCAGTTTCTCCCCTATATGCAACCAGTTTGTCCCCCATAATGCAGCCAGTTTCTCCCCTATATGCAGCCAGTTTGTCCCCCAAATGCAGCCAGTTTCTCCCCTATATGCAGCCAGTTTCTCCCCCATATGCAGCCAGTTTCTCCCCCATAATGCAGCCAGTTTCTCCTCTATATGCAGCCAGTTTCTCCCCCAATATACAGCCAGTTTCTCCCCCATAATGCAGCCAGTTTCTCCCCTATATGCAGCCAGTTTCTCCCCCATAATGCAGCCAGTTTCTCCCCCATAATGCAGCCAGTTTCTCCCCTATATGCAGCCAGTTTCTCCCCCATAATGCAGCCAGTTTCTCCCCTATATGCAGCCAGTTTGTCCCCCAAATGAAGCCAGTTTCTCCCCTATATGCAGCCAGTTTCTCCCCCATAATGCAGCCAGTTTCTCCCCCATAATGCAGCCAGTTTCTCCCCCATAATGCAGCCAGTTTCTCCCCCATAATGCAGCCAGTTTCTACCCCAATATACAGCCAGTTTCTCCCCCATAATGCAGCCAGTTTCCTCCCCATATGCAGCCAGTTTCTCCCCCAATATACAGCCAGTTTCTCCCCCATAATGCAGCCAGTTTCTCCCACATATGCAGCCAGTTTCTCCCACATATGCAGCCAGTTTCTCCCCCATAATGCAGCCAGTTTCTCCCCCATAATGCAGCCAGTTTCTCCCCCATATGCAGCCAGTTTGTCCTCATAATACAGCAAGTTTGTCCCCCCAGCCCTGCACTTACCTTCCTCGAGTCAGCGCCGTCTTTCTTCCGTCCTCGATGTCTTCTCCCGCCCTCGATGTCACTTCAGCCAATCAGGTTACCGGTAACCAGACCCGGTGAACCTGATTGGCCAGGGAACGCACCCCTGTGCGTCCTCTCATTAGGTATTTAGAAGCCGATTACAGCCCTCAGGCTGTAGTCGGGAAGCCTATCAGAGCCTGCTGGCTCTGATAGGCACTTCTAAAGGCCAATCAGACGCTGTGACTCAGATGGCCTGCGCTCAAGGGGCCGGCCATCTGAATAGTGGGCGGCAGCAATACATAGGTTCATGCAATGCATGAACCTATGTATTGTTGTGGTGAGTGACGGCCGGGCACAGAAGCGAGCGGTAGCGGCGCTTCTGCGCCCTCTATGGTCGCGCCGCCATGTGTAAAAAAAAAACATTAAAAAAAAAAAAAAACTCTTAAAGGGCCCGTTTTTTTTTTCTTTTTGGTGACCACAGGAGGGGGGGGGGGGCCCGGGCGCCCCCTATGGACGGGCCGCCACTGCTTGAAAACTGAGGGATATCATGTATATGATTTAGTGTACATGAAAGTATTATATTCAGGTGCTGCAAATAAGTGACTGGAATATACAGTTACGAATATATGAAAAATAAAGAATAGATGCGCAACCTATTTGTAACAAATACAATGCTATAAATTTGCAGCTGACATAGTGCTGCAATTTGTGTGTGTGAAACAACAAAAAAAAAAACTTATCATAAAAAACAACAAAGTTCATAAGAGGGATAGCCACTCAGAATATTATCCTATATTCCCCACATTAGAGATGGATGCAGGTAAGGATTCAACACTTCCCAACTTGCTCAGGTAGAAAATAGATGTACGAACTGCTTACCAGATCAGACGGATCCCCATTACAGGGATCTTTTAAAGCCCCATACACACTATCAGTTTTCTTGCAGGTTTTTCTCTTCAGGTTTACCAAAACCATCTAATATGAGGTCAAACCTTAAGAGTTTCAATTCGTATGCAATCAGGCAGGCCCTTGCACTACATGGTTTTGGTAAACCTGAAGAGAAAAACCTGCAAGAAAACTGATAGTGTGTATGGGGCTTTAGGCTCAATATCCTTCACGGATCACTCAGGTGATCAAGAAACCAGCAGCACATCCAGCAGGAACTCCAAGGAACACGTCTGCAGAAGTAGGAAAAGCCGAACCACCTGTCTGTTGCTCAGCTTATTAGATCCCCCTCCAGGCGTATTAGATTGTAGAGTGGAAATAAAAGGAAAAAAAACGCTTCATGGTGCAGTATAAGATCCTGACGTCACCACGCTCCAGCTGATCAGATTGTACCGCAGCTGAGAATCCTTTTTTCCGTTGAAAATTTTTGGCGCTTCTATGTATAATATCCAGGATTGTAAATAAAGGGTATCTTCTTTTTAAAAAGAATACTGCACCATGAAGCGTTTTTTTTCCTTTTATTTTCACTCTACAATCAAATACGCCTGGAGGGGGATCTAATAAGCTGAGCAACAGACAGGTGGTTCGGCTTTTCCTGCTTCTGCAGACGTGTTCCTTGGAGTTCCTGCTGGATGTGCTGCTGGTTTCTTGATCACCTGAGTGATCCGTGAAGGATATTGAGCCTTAAAAGATCCCTGTAATGGGGATCTGTCTGATCTGGTAAGCAGTTCGTACATCTATTTTCTACCTGAGCAAGTTGGGAAGTGTTGAATCCTTACCTGCATCCATCTCTAATGTGGGGAATATAGGATAATATTCTGAGTGGCTATCCCTCTTATGAACTTTGTTGTTTTTTATGATAATTTTTTTTTGTTGTTTCACACACACAAATTGCAGCACTATGTCAGCTGCAAATTTATAGCATTGTATTTGTTACAAATAGGTTGCGCATCTATTCTTTATTTTTCATATGGATGATGGGCTTTTTAGACCAATATGAACGAAGTTAATTTTTTTTTGTAAGCCCCATGTTCAGCATAAGGCCTAAAAACAATCTAAGCTCCTCCATTGTTAGGGGTCTCCATTCGAAAGGGCGGGCATAGCATGAGTTGGGGTTGTTTTGTATGTAATGATGAGCAAAAAGATTTGTTTGGTCTAAGATGCTTTGAAGGAACTCATCAGGGAAAAAAAAATAAAAAAAATCGATTTCAGAGAAACCTTCATTGTTGGCCTGCACACCTGGCTGTTCTGTGAAAGGGGGGGATTGTGGCTAACCCTGTGCTAGAAGGCAGCCACAATGGGTTGGCCAAGGCGTCCGGAAGATGGGTTTGGGCCTTTCTTCCTCGGCGTGGAATTCCAGAGCTTGTACTGGGCCTTTCCTCCTGGGGTCTAGCAGCGCTTATACTGGGCCTCTCCTCCTGGGGTCTATCGCCGTTGGCATTTGCTGATTGCCCATTGGGGTGTTCGGCGCTGCTGGTAGCTGCCTGGAGTACAGACCGTCTTCTTTTTGGCCGGACTACTTCCTCCTCCGATTCGGATGTACTGCTTTTGGGGGGCTCGTATTGCGAATCGGAATCAGAACTGTACTGGGGCGGTGAGAGCTCCCCGCTGCTCTCATCGCTCTGGGTTAGCATTTGGTATGCCTCTTCTGGGGTGTATAATCTTCTGGACATGGTGGCTGTATTTCAGGGCTGCACAACAGGGACTAATTGGCTGTACGTCAGCTAGAAATTGGCTGCGCGTCAGGCACTGCTGGGCTCACGGGACAGGTACTCTTGATGGAGGTGACGGATACTCAGGTACTCCTGATGGAGGCGACAGGTACTCTTGATGCGGGGTGACGGGTACTCGGGTACTGTCATGGAGATCCTGCCAGAAACAGGCGCCCCGGACTTCCTGGTCTCCGTTCGCGCGTGCGTCCAGCGTGTGGCGCCAGAGAGACTATTTAAACCTGCCATTTACAGACAGTCCCTGCTGTCTGCTCTACAGCGTAGTACCTGTGTAACCCGATCTGAGAAACCCATCTGCATCTGACCCGGCTTTCCTGTGACCTTCCTGTTATCCGCCTGCACCTGATCTCTGGCTTGTTTCTGACCACCGCTCTGCTTTGTCCTTTTGTACCTCGCTGTCTGCCAGTGTATCTGACCCGGCTTGTCCGACTACCCTGCCTGACCCAGGCTCCGGTCCGGTCCGTTCAGCTGTTCCAGAACCTGCTGTGCTTCCTGGCTTCCTGGTTCCAGAACCTGTTGTGCTTCCTGGCTTCCTGGTTCCTGTCAACCTGCTGTGCTTCCTGGCTTCCTGGTTCCAGAACCTGTTGTGCTTCCTGGCTTCCTGGTTCCTGTCAACCTGCTGTGCTTCCTGGCTTCCTGGTTCCAGAACCTGCTGTGCTTCCTGGTTCCTGTCAACCTGCTGTGCTTCCTGGCTTCCTGGTTCCAGAACCTGCTGTGCTTCCTGGCTTCCTGGTTCTTGTCAACCTGCTGTGCTTCCTGGCTTCCTGGTTCCTGCCAACCTGCTGTGCTGCCTGGCTTCCTGGTTCCTGTCAACTCGCCTCACCTCGGTGTACCCGGATCCAGCCCGGACAACCTAGCCACTTGCTCTGTGTTGATCCTGCCAGGCACTCGTACCCCTTCTACCTCCGTGCCTCCTGTTTCACTACCAGGGGCCGCTGGTGGGAGCCGTAAGGGAGGCCTCCCTCTGCTAAACCGGGCTCGTCACCGTCAGGTAGGCGACAGCAGCAGACAGCCATGTCTGAGCCCGAGCAGGGAGCCTCACCTATGGAGGAACTATGTCGGCACCTGGCGGGGTTGACTGAAGCAGTCAAAAGCCTCCAGCAAGGCTATACCCACCTGGAAGGACAAGTGCGGGCCCTCACCAACCCTTCTGGAGGCCAAGGGGGTCCACTTGCCTCTACGTCCTCTGCCGGTACAGGGTCCACACCCACGGTGGTCATGCTCCCTCCTGAACCCAGTGTTCCTACACCTGAAAGGTTCTCCGGGGACTGGAGCAAGTTCAGAGCCTTCCGTAACTCCTGTGAGTTGTACTTTGCCTTACAGCCCCGCACCTTCTCCTTGGAAGCCACCAAGGTGGGCTTTGTGATCTCTTTGCTCTCTGGAGACCCCCAGAACTGGGCCCACCGCCTGCTGGAACATAAGGACGTGGCCTTGGACAGCCTTACAGTTTTCTTCGATGCCATGGCCCAACTGTATGAGGACCCTCAGCTTTCAGTTACCGCAGAAAATGCTTTGCGGACCCTTCAGCAGGGACGCAGAGAGGCAGAGGACTATGTAGCTGAATTCAGGCGCTGGAGCGCAGATACCAGGTGGAATGACGCTGCCCTCCGTCACCAGTTCCGCATAGGTCTTTCAGACCCCCTGAAGGACGAACTGGCTAGGGTCGGAATACCAGAGACTCTGAATCTGTTGATCGAGTTAACTATTCAGATTGACCGACGTTTGAGGGAACGGAGGGCTGAGAGGGCCACAGGCTTCTCCCGTCCGACCTGGATGCTTCCTCGGGTCCCCAGTCACCTGCACCCAGCTCCTGTCGCACCCCGGACCCCCTCACACGATGCACCTGAACCCATGCAGCTTGGAGTCCTTCGTCCCTCCCTCACTCCGGAGGAACGCCAGCGCCGGCGAGCGCATAACCTGTGCCTGTATTGTGGGGAACCCGGACATTTCGTTAGAAGTTGTCCCCTGAAAGCCCGTAAGTGTTTCTCAGTATCGTCTGGTTTAACCAACCCTCAGGCCAAGCCTTCATCTCACCTTGCCCTTTCTATCTCCCTACAGCTCCCAGGAAGGACTCTGCAAGTGTCCGCTATCATTGACTCTGGGGCTTGTAGTTGCTTTATGGACTCAACTTTTGCCCACACACAGCTGATCCCTCTCCTTACCAAGACTCATGGATTATGTGTTCACCTGGCTGACGGGTCCGTTATCAAGTCGGGACCCGTGGTCCAAGAAACGGTCCCTTTGCCTGTCACCATCCTCACCACTACCGGGGTTCACCGAGAGTACCTACGTCTGGACATTATTTCTTCTCCACTGTTCCCTATGATTCTCGGTATGCCCTGGTTGCAAGCCCACAACCCCACCATCAACTGGGTCACGGGGGTAGTTACCTTTCCTTCCTCCTACTGCCAACAGTCCTGCGGCTCACACAAGCTCCCTGGGCCGGCCGCTCTACTGTGTACCGACACTGATGCTGGTACACGTCAGATCATCCCTGATGCCTACCTGGACTTCCTTGATGTGTTCAGCAGACAGGGGGCAGAGACACTACCACCCCATCGGGCCTATGATTGCCCCATCGACCTGCTACCCGGAGCAGCTATTCCATTCGGTAGGATCTTCCCATTAACGGAGGTAGAACAGGGGACACTAAAGAACTATATCGACGAGAACCTACAAAAGGGGTTCATTCGCCCCTCTACGTCGCCAGCAGGCGCAGGCATCTTCTTCGTGGAAAAAAAGGACCATACCCTCCGACCCTGTGTGGATTACCATGAACTAAATAAGGTCACCATTAAGAATCGCTACCCGCTTCCCCTGGTACCAGAGTTATTCCAAAGATTGGGAGCTGCCACCATTTTTACTAAACTTGACCTCCGTGGAGCTTACAATCTGGTCCGAATCAAGGAGGGTGATGAATGGAAGACTGCCTTCCGCTCCCGGTTTGGACATTTTGAGTACTTAGTGATGCCCTTCGGGTTGTGCAACGCACCTGCCACCTTCCAGTACTTTATTAATGATGTACTTCGGGACTTTCTAGACCTTTTTGTTATTGTCTACTTGGATGACATACTAATCTTTTCTTCCTCCCTTGACTCTCATCGCAGGCACGTCAGAAGTGTGTTGGATCGGCTTCGCCAGCATAGCCTATATGCGAAGGCTGAGAAATGTGAGTTTGAGCAAGAGAGCATAGCATTCCTGGGGTTAATCATCTCCGGCGAAGGCATCAGGATGGATCCACAGAAGATTGCCGCAATCCTGGACTGGCCAGTGCCAATGGATAAAAAGGGAATCCAACGGTTCGTTGGGTTCGCAAATTTTTATCGTAAATTCATCCGGGGGTTCTCCGCAATCATTGCACCCATCACCCAGTTAACCAAGCAGGGAACCCGCTTCCACTGGTCCCCAGCGGCCCAGAAGGCCTTCGAAGTCCTGAAGGGTCTCTTCACCTCTGCTTCTATTTTGAAACACCCAGATTCCTCACTGCCATTTGTACTTGAGGTAGATGCCTCTGAAGTCGCGGTAGGAGCAATACTGTCACAGAGACAAGGAACCAGGGCTTTGCTTCACCCAGTAGCCTTCTTTTCTCGCAAACTATCTGCGGCGGAGAGAAACTATGATGTAGGGGACCGGGAACTACTGGCGATCAAGTCTGCCTTGGAAGAATGGCGATACTTACTTGAAGGAGCTGCTCACCTGATTCTAATATTCACCGACCATAAGAATCTGGAGTACCTGAAAGCGGCAAAAAGATTAAAACCACGACAAGCCAGATGGGCGCTGTTCTTTTCCCGTTTTTCCTTTCATGTCACTTATCGCCCTGGTGCCAAGAACACTAAACCCGACGCCTTGTCCCGAATGTTTCATGGATCAAAGGAAACCTCCTTGCCCGATACCATCCTCGCCCCTGGAAATTTTCTTCTTCTTCAGGAAGATTTACTTACTCGGATCAGACAAGCCACCACTGGACAGGAACCCTCCTCTGAGCTGGACTTGCAGGCTAAGGATGGGCTACTATGGCACCAGAACAGGATATTCGTACCAGAGGAACTAAGAATAACCGTGTTAGAGCTCTGCCACGATCATGCCTTTGCCGGGCACTTTGGTGTTGCCAAGACCACTGATTTGGTACAACGTACCTTCTGGTGGACCCGATTACGCGAGGATTGCAGGAAGTTCGTGGAGTCCTGTATTACTTGTACCCGAAACAAGGGTTCCAGATCCAAGGCCTGGGGACTACTGAGGCCTTTACCTGTTCCGGACAGGCCTTGGAAGATGCTTTCCATCGACTTTATAGTTGAACTGCCTCCAGCGGAAAACCATACCACTATCTTCGTGATAGTGGACCGTCTGTCCAAAATGGCACATTTTGTCCCTATGAAGGGGACCCCCTCAGCCCCGGAAACGGCACAAATATTCATCAAAGAGGTCGTCAGGCTCCACGGGGTACAATTTACCTCCCGGTTCTGGAGATCCCTCTGCAAGACCCTAGGGATAGAACTATTGTTTTCTTCGGCTTATCACCCTCAGACCAATGGACAGACGGAGAGGACTAATCAGACCCTCGAGCAATACCTGCGTTGTTTCTCCTCTTTTGCTCAGAATGACTGGCTCTCCCTGCTCCCGTTGGCTGAGTTCGCCTATAATAACTCCATCCACTCCGCAACTAACCAGACCCCATTCTTCGCAAACTATGGTTTTCACCCTGCATTCCTGCCCAACTCCCTCCCGGAGTGTTCGGTGCCTGCAGTTCAGGAAAGGGTGAACTTCTTCTCTTTAAACAATCAGCTTTTACGCGAAACCATGGCGAAGACTCAGGAGTATAACAAGATGGTCTACGACAGGAGAAGGCGGGGTGAATTAGTGCTGGTACCCGGCGACCAAGTATGGCTCTCTACCATTAACCTAAGGTTGGCGTGCCCTTCCAGGAAGTTGGGCCCCAAGTTCTTAGGGCCATTTCCTGTCAAGAGGAAGATTAACGAAGTGGCCTACGAGCTGGAGCTCCCCGACTCCCTTAGAGTCCACCCTGTCTTTCATGTTTCCCTGTTGAAACCATCAGTCTCCAACCCATTCCCAGGCCGGACTCCGGCTCGCCCTGATCCCATCATCATAGACGGGGAGCAGGAATTCGAAGTAGAGGCTATTCTGGACGTGAGGAGAAGAGGTAACCGGAACCAATTCTTAATTAAATGGAAGGGTTACGGACCCGAAGAGAACTCTTGGGAACCGGAGGAGAACATTCATGCCAGGAATCTGATACAGGCCTTCAGAAGATCTCACCCCGAAAGATGTATCCGTATGGGCATCCGGAGGCTGCCCCTTGGGGGGGGCAATGTCATGGAGATCCTGCCAGAAACAGGCGCCCCGGACTTCCTGGTCTCCGTTCGCGCGTGCGTCCAGCGGGTGGCGCCAGAGAGACTATTTAAACCTGCCATTTACAGACAGTCCCTGCTGTCTGCTCTACAGCGTAGTACCTGTGTAACCCGATCTGAGAAACCCATCTGCATCTGACCCGGCTTTCCTGTGACCTTCCTGTTATCCGCCTGCACCTGATCTCTGGCTTGTTTCTGACCACCGCTCTGCTTTGTCCTTTTGTACCTCGCTGTCTGCCAGTGTATCCGACCCGGCTTGTCCGACTACCCTGCCTGACCCAGGCTCCGGTCCGGTCCGTTCAGCTGTTCCAGAACCTGCTGTGCTTCCTGGCTTCCTGGTTCCAGAACCTGCTGTGCTTCCTGGTTCCTGACAACCTGCTGTGCTTCCTGGTTCCAGAACCTGCTGTGCTTCCTGGCTTCCTGGTTCCAGAACCTGCTGTGCTTCCTGGCTTCCTGGTTCCTGTCAACCTGCTGTGCTTCCTGGCTTCCTGGTTCCAGAACCTGCTGTGCTTCCTGGCTTCCTGGTTCCTGTCAACCTGCTGTGCTTCCTGGCTTCCTGGTTCCTGTCAACCTGCTGTGCTGCCTGGCTTCCTGGTTCCTGTCAACTCGCCTCACCTCGGTGCACCCGGATCCAGCCCGGACCACCCAGCCACTTGCTCTGTGTTGATCCTGCCAGGCACTCGTACCCCTTCTACCTCCGTGCCTCCTGTTTCACTACCAGGGGCCGCTGGTGGGAGCCGTAAGGGAGGCCTCCCTCTGCTAAACCGGGCTCGTCACCGTCAGGTACGCGACAGGTACTCTTGATGGGGGGTGACGGGTACTCAGGTACTCCTGATGGAGGTGACAGTACTCCTGATGGAGGTGACAGTACTCCTAAAGGAGGTGACGGGTACTCCTGATGGAGGTGACGGGTACTCCTGATGGAGGTGACGGGTACTCAGGTACTCCCGATGGAGGCAACAGGTACTACTGGTGGGGGTGACGGGTACTCAGGTACTCTTGATGGGGGGTGACGGGTACTCAGGTAGTTTTGATAGGGGGTGACGGGTACTCAGGTACTTTTGATGGAGGGTGACGGGTACTCAGGTACTCTTGATGGGGGGTGACGGGTACTCAGGTACTCCTGATGGAGGTGACAGTACTCCTGATGGAGGTGATGGGTACTCCTGATGGAGGTGACGGGCACTCCTGATGGAGGTGACGGGTACTCAGGTACTCCCGATGGAGGCGACAGGTACTCCTGGTGGGGGTGACGGGTACTCAGGTACTTTTGATGGGGGGTGACGGGTATTCAGGTACTTTTGATGGGGGGTGACGGGTACCCGGGTACTTTTGATGGGGGGTGATGGGTATTCTTGATGGGGGTGACAGGTACTCAGGTACTTTTGATGGGGGGGGTGACAGGTACTCTTGATGGGGGGGAGTGACAGGTACTCAGGTACTTTTGATGGGGGTGACAGGTACTCAGGTACTTTTGATGGGGGTGACAGGTACTCAGGTACCTTTGATGGGGGGGTGACAGGTACTCTTAATTCGAGGGGGGGCAATCTGGGCACAGTACTGACAGACACTGTAACTCACTGACACTAACTCACTGCTCGGATTTCTCCTCACACAGGATCGGTGTGTGAGGAGAACCCAGAGACAGCCGTTATAGTCCTCTTTGTTTACACTTGTGACCGGCTGTGATTGGACACAGCCGGTCACGTGGTAAAGAGCCACATTTCATTGGCTCTTTACCCAGATCAGGGCTGGGCATTGTCCAAGGGACGAGCCTCGTCCCCGATCGCCGCGCTGCGCGCCCCCGGGGGCGCGCATGAGCGGCGTGCACGCCAGACCAATGCAAAGTGACCGGCTGTCATTGGAAACAGCCGGTCACGTGGTAAAGAGCCAAATTTTATTGGCTCTTTACCCTGATCGGGGACGGGCTGTGTCCGAGGGACACGCCTCGTCACCGATCGCCGCGATGCGGGCCCCCAGGGACCCGCAGTAGCGGCGAGAAGGGCAGGACGTCATATGACACCCGCCCGGAGGGAGGGAGGGTTCCTGCCGGCGTCATATGACTATGGCCCGGTAGGAAGGGGTTAAGGCCCATACACACAATCTGAACAAACCTCCGACGGACCTGTTTGATTGGACAATCCGACCGTGTGTACGCTCCATCGGACAAACTTTTTCACTTTTTCAGCGGACAAATGTTCGTTGTGAGATCAGACAAACTTTCCGGCAACAAATGTCCTACGTTGGCTAATCCGATCGTGTGTACGCAAGTCTATCGGACTAAAGTCCAAAGTACAAACACGCATTGCTCAGAACCAATTCTAAAGATCAGACAACAATAGCAGAAGTTGCCCAAAGGATGGCGGCAAACAGCAGAAAAAAAACGTAGTACGTCTATTACGTCACTACGTTCGTGTTTGTTGGCATCTAATCTTACAGATACAACCGGCCCTTTTGAGGGCCACCATAATGCTGATGCAGCCCACGATGAAATTGAGTTTGACACCCCTGGGGTAAAGAGTGATCTGCTAGTGATTAGGAACAGCGGTCTCTCTCTACTCCCAGGCAGCCCATTCCCTATACAGTAAAGGCCCATACACATGATAGGACTTTTTGACAACAAATGTCTGACGGACCTGTTTTAGCGACAATCCGACCGTATGTGCGCTCCATCGGACAAACTCTTTTGCTTTTTCTTCAGACAAATGTTCGCTGTGAGAACAGACAACTTTACGGCAACAAATGTCCTAAGTCCAAAGTACAAACACGCATGCTCAGAACCAATGCTAAAGATCAGACAACAATAGCAGAAGTTGCCCACAGGGTGGTGGTAAAGAGCAGAAAAAACACGTGATTTGGTGAAAGTTGGCTGAAAAAGTCCTGCCGTGTGTATGCATACCAAGTTCACGGCCAACGCCCTTCGGAGAAAAATCCACGGAAAAGTCAGATGGAAGTCCGATCGTGTGTATGAAGCTAAAGAAATACAACTTAAATAGAAAATAAATTTTTGCACATGTTAAAAACATGCAAGGGTACTATTCACAACTTTTGCACAAATGCTGATACAGTCACCCTGCAATGTTTTAAATAAATAAACTCGTTTATGTGGGAATTGGACTTCCACATGCATTTTTCTGCATCACCATGCATTTTTTTTACATTTCTCAGTTTGCATTTTGCTGCATTTTATTTTATTTTTTATTGTATATAAAAAAAAGGATCTTGATTATGATGCTATGATTATTTAGTACAGTGAATTTGATTGTAAGCTTCCACGAGCAGCGCTCTACTAATCCTTTTGTATTGAATTGTATTGTAGCTGTTCTGTCTCCCTTTATTTTGTAAAGCGCCATGCAAACTGTTGGTGAAATTTAAATCCTGTGCAATAAATAAAACGCTACATTTGTGACACGGAGCAGTGCAGACAATAAGAGAAGACCACTCGGTCTGAAAAGGCTGTCGCTCTCTTTATACGCTCCTAGTGTTTACATGATACAGATTTATAGCATTAGTTTAAGTGGAGTTAAACATCTTTAGTTCAGTTAAGATTGATGGTATCCTCAAGTGACAGTTCATGGGAAGCAGCAATTGTGTGAGGCCCACGTCTTTTGTGTCTCACTTTTTGTCTGTCCTTGTTCTTGGAACATTTGTTTGTATTTGCTCAATGGAGAACATTGTGGCCCTGTGACTTCACACAAAGACCAGCCGCTGTGCTTCACATTATACAGCTTAACTAACTATTTAAGAGAGATAAAATGACTACGTAGGTGGGTGCAGGAGGCACTGGTAATGAATTAAACCACACTTTATTACCAAAAGTATTGGGACACCTGCCTTTTCACGCACATGAATTTTAATGGCATCCCAGTCTTAGTCTGTAGGGTTCAATATTGAGATGGCCCACCCTTTGCAGCTATAACAGCTTCAACTCTTCTGGAAAGGTTGTCCACAAGGTTTAGTAGTGTGTCTATAGGAATGTTTGACCGTTCTTCCAGAAGTGCATTTTTCAGGTCAGGCACTGATGTTGAACGAGAAGGCCTGTCTCGCAGTCTCCACATCCAAAAGGTGTTCTATCAGGTTGAGGTCAGGACTCTGTGCAGGCCAGTCAAGTTCCTCCACCCCAAACTCGATCATCCATGTCTTTATGGACCTTGCTTTGTGCACTGGTCCAAATCATTTGGTGGAGGGGAGATTATGGTGAGGGATTGTTTTTCAGGGGTTGGGCTTGGCCCCTTAGTTTCAGTGAAGGGAATACTTTAGGCGTCAGCGTACTAATACATTTTGGACAATTTCATGCTCCGAAACTTTGTGGGAACAGTTTGGGGATGGCCCCTAACTATTCCAACATGACTGCGCACCAGTGCACAAACAAGGTCCATAAAGACATGGATGAGCGAGTTTGGGATGGAGGAACTTGACTGGCCTGCACAAAGTCTTGACCTCAACCCGATAGAACACCTTTGGGATGAATTAGAGCGGAGACTGCGAGCCAGGCCTTCTCGTCTACATCAGTGCCTGACCGCACAAATGCACTTCTGGAAGAATGGTCAAACATTCCCATAGACACACTCCTAAACCTTGTGGACAGCCTTCCCAGAAGAGTTGAAGCTGTTATACGGGTGGACCAACTCAATATTGAACCCTACAGGCTAAGACTGGGATGCCATTAAAGTTCATGTGTGTGTAAAGGCAGGCGTCCCAATACTTTTCCTACTATAGTGTATCTGTAATAACTTTTGCACAGCCGGATGACCAATGTAGCATAGTGTAGACTACTACAAACACATCCAACACCCGAAGAATGTCTAGAATTGATAGAAGATCATCATGTAGCATAGGTCCTGCCCCAAGGGATTCTGCCTTGTTTTGGTGAGGGGGCTCGTAATCTTTTGGTCAAAATATATGTCATCGAAAGGGAAACCAGAGACATTTCTCAATTTTGGTCCATCTATTTAACCCAACACTACAGTATAACAGCTGTAATGAGAACAGAAGTATATATTCACACAATGTAACAAAAACAATATATGACATAAAGGGACAGGCTCAATATTTATTGGCAGTGGTAAACTATGCATGAGACAGCGACATCCAACAAGGCAAGGCAAGAAACAAACACAGTTTTCAGTCCAGGAGGACTTTGTACAGCAAGTCCATAACATAAAACAAACAAAACATTGCATTGTCTGAGTTACTAACCAAACTCAGATAAGTTCCTGGCTAACAGGGTGCCCCCTAATGGATTCCCCAAACACTCAGGCAGCACTTTTATTGTTCTGTCACCACTCGGCGTTTTCACCCAGCTGCAGGCTCCCACAGCAGAGAGAGCCTGAGCATCAGTAAGCCCACATACTGTATATAAAGCCCTGTGGACAGCTTAGACTAATAATGAGATCTGGCTACCAGGTAAGATGTGGACTAATGCCAGCCATACATGGGTCGAATTCCGAAATAATTTTCTATCAATAATCCTAACTAAAAATTTTTGTTCGGATTTTGCACCATTAGTGGGACACAGCAGCGGCCAATTTTCGTGCAGCTATCGAAATTCAGTAATTGGGCATGTTGGAAATTTTTAGAAAAATTAACGATTTTCTTATCAATATTAAAACCAATGTGCCGCACTATACCCCGCAATCAAACTAGATCCTGTGAATTAGTGCAAAAATATATATCCAGTGCTCAGGATTCTATTCCATATATACATAAAGTGCTATTGTGATATCAACATATGCAATACATATAGTTATACATTTACAAACTTAGTAATTAAATAGATTGTGCTATCCCTTATGTGGACTGGAGTGCTCAATTTTATAAGTCCATCAATAAATATCCTTAAGGATTTTCGGTTGAAGTGGATCCATTGCTGCAATCCCCCTGAGGAAGACACGTGATCCCTGTGTCGACACGCGTTGGGGAGGGGACAGGACGGTGTAGGCAGTAGCAGCTTTGCTAAAACGAGCAGCTGTGGACAAAAAAATGGACGTATGGCATCTGTTGGTTTATATACAGATCTGATGATACAGTGTGGTGTGCTATAAGAACCTTCGATGTGTGAGAATTATTTGAAATACATGTGTTTTTTAATCGATAAAGCACCATATAGCTTGTCTTTTGTAAATGCACTGAGGATATACACATAGAACGGCTCAGGAGCCTGAAGAGTCCATACACCCCAGAGCCCAGGGGTGGTTCAACAGCCCTGTTTGACCAAACTTAACTGTGCGGTCACACGCCCTGGGGTGAGGATAATCACATAGGGGGGGAGCACGAGAGTGTTGGCACTTTGGATACGTTTGAAGCACCATCACAAAGATCCACTTTAGCTGAAAATCTTTAAAGCGGAGTTCCGCCCCAAAAAATAAAACAAAATTAAAATAAGGACACTTACTTGTCAGCGGCGCTTTTAAGCCCTTTTCGGCCACTAGCGGGGGTTAAAAGCACCCGCTAGCAGCCGAAAAGCGCAGCTAAAATGAAAATTCTTGTACGATAAAATTCAACTTCAGAAGTGATGTAATGTGTTGAATAGTTTTGTATGTATTCTTTAGTTTCTGAGCATGCGTAGTTCTTGGTCTTACGATGAAAACTGTACTAATTTTATGAAAATCAGACGTTGTGTTCGTGTACGATTAAAATTTTATAGTCTGCATATCCAGCCTTTGTCGTACGAAAAATCGGAAGCACCATACTAACGATCCGAAAATCTGCAGATCGTTCGTCGGGCGAAATTTTCAGGACAGGACTCAGTTACGCTTAAGGCTACATTTACTCCCACAATTAAGGCCAATGTGAATTATAGCTCTGAGCAGCTAGGTGCGACCACCAGCCCTGCTCACTATAATGACAGGTGGCTGGCAGCCGCAGGTAATCTCAGCTGTCCGCACAGCCAGTGATTACCAATGGATGCACTTTTTGTGTTTCCAGCATCAATCGCTGCAGGTAATCGCTGGCTGTGCAGAGAGCCGCTAATAGCTTTGGTCGATGGTGACCTGTCATTATAGTCATAGCTCCCAACTGTCCCTGATTTGGAGGGACTGTCCCTGATTTGGAGAAATGTCCCTCTGTCCCTCATTCCTCCTCATTTGTCCCTCATTTTGGTCTGATCTATATAGTTGTATATAAAATGCACTTTTTATCTATCAAAAAGTGTTTTCCAGCGCTAAACTTTTCATCAAATCTCTAAATTGCTGCATTTGTAAATTCCAAAAGCCAATATAAAGGAATAGTAGTGGGTTTAACTAATCTTGTTTTTTTGTACAATTCTCCTTTAAGGGGGCATGGCAAGGGGTGTGTCCTATGCCTGCATACTGTTGCTGATAGGTGTCCCTCATTCCCATCTCAAAAAGTTGGGAGGTATGATTATAGTGAAAGGGGCGGCTAGACGCACCTAGCTGTTCAGAGCTGCAACGAGAATCAGAAGATTCCTGCTGCTTTAATTCGCACCGCCTTAATCGTGGGTGTGAATGTAGTGTAGCACACGGACCCTTTTCCCTACCTTTGGCTCACTTTTAGGAAAAGGGCACACCGTACTATATGCCCGTACCCTCCTGTGTGAAGAGGTTGAGCGGTGTAAATATAACTGGGTCTCCACAGCTAGGTTCTCCAGAGAATGGTTCTCCTCTCTCATGCGATAAAGACAAGTCTCTATTTCCCCCAATAACTCCAAGGTCCACACTAGTTGCAACTCCAACGTAGAGTTTAATTTCTCATATGCACAGTCACTAGATAGGAAAGGGTGGATGGAGAACAAGACAGCAAAAGGTGTTGGAGTAGTATGAATGGAGTAGTATGAATGTATGATTCACTACCTGTCTCTCAAGTAGGCTAAGCTCACACGGATAGTCTCCCATTAGAGTGGATCCTAGCAGCCGGCGTCAGTGATGCTCGAAATAGATTACACACAGTCTCTGCCCAAACTGTTACGGGTGAATTTGGGTCTCTGCCACAGACCTGGTGAACTTTGGGTCTCTGCCACAGACCTGGTGAACTTTGGGTCTCTGCCACAGACCTGGTGAACTTTGGGTCTCTGCCACAGACCGGGTGAACTTTGGGTCTCTGCCACAGACCGGGTGAACTTTGGGTCTCTGCCACAGACCGGGTGAACTTTGGGTCTCTGCCACAGACCGGGTTAACTTTGGGTCTCTGCCACAGACCGGGTGAACTTTGGGTCTCTGCCACAGACCGGGTGAACTTTGCTTGTGGTATTAGGCCTCTATCAGGGAGATGACATCCCTCCAGAGAGTTACCGGGCCCCTTCCTTCACTGTGATCTCTCACCAGTCCCTCAGAACGGTCCTCCCCCAGCCTCCTCTTTCAGATACGGGTCTCCTCGCAAGGCAGCACCCTGGGATTCCTCTTCCCTCCGTGGGCCCCAGCCAAAGGTGCTGGACCCAAGGCCTTCAGTTGCAGCCCCAGGGCTAAAGGTGCCTGGGACTGATCCGCCAGTGTACCGGGCCAGAAAGACCCAGTACTCTCGAACCTGGAACCCCACCCTCGGGCTGAAGGTGCCCGGGGTGGCCAACGAACAGAACAACGACACACTCCCCGGGGTAGGACCCCCGGGAGAAGAACACCCCACAGGCAGCGTCTGCCCCTTTTTATATCCTCTCCCGGCATGCACAGCAGGCCGACCACGCCCACCATACCACCGCCGAGAGGGGACATCCAAGGCACAGCACTATACCAGCTGTTCAATCCTAGCCCCTGATGGCAGCGCCATCCACAGGCCACATGGAACTATACACCAGTATCCCACCTGCGGTATAAAATGGTTAGCAAAGCCCTATCAAATAAGGTGGTTGAGTACAACTACCACTCAAACATTCCCCTAAATTTGAAGACCCCGCTACAGTAGCCTTATGCAATCAGATCGCTCTTCAGACAGCAACAGACAGGCGGTGAGGAAGTGTCGAACTGCCTTCCCACTGCCTGTTTCAACCCCCTAAATGCACGCTTTGTGTGCGGCTGTGGGGTGGTTGCTGGATGGCCCTATTCACTTGAACTGGTCACGATTGGCGGGTGGTACCCCCCCCCCCCCCCCGCCACTGAGGGCGACAGGGGGTATAATTTCTGCGGTGAAGAAAAGCATCCCAGCCGCAGCATGTGTACACCTCTCAGCAGCAACACTGGGAGCAGTTGAAGAGCAGTATAAACGCAGCTCAACTGCAGGGTTTTACCACCCCCCAAATCACAAGTGTAAACAAGGCCTAATAGAAACACAGGTCTTCAAATCTGTGCGATGGTTACTACATGCTCCCCAGCCCACTTGCTGAATAAATAAAAATGAATGATTCATCTATGGCCAGCAGACCCCTTTCACACTGGGGCGTATACACCACTCCTGCCAATTGAAATGAATGGGTTAAATGCGCCCGTATAGCGCCACTACCGAATTGCTTTGCAGGCGCTTTGACAGCGGCGCTACATGGGCTCATTTAACCCTTTATTCGGCCGCTAGCGGGGGTTAAAAGCACCCCGTTAGAGGTTGCATAGAGCTGCTAAAATGACAGTAAAGCGCTGCTAAAACTAGCAGACTGTGGTGCTGCTTTGGGTGAGGACACAGACTGTTTGGCTTCCTGTCTCATGACATATCACATGACCAGAGACAGGAAGAAGGACAAACTGCCTTTACTCCCCAGCAAATGCAATGCTGAGAAATCTACAGGGAACTGAGTAAGTACATAGAGGGTGGGGGCTTGGACCTCTCCTTCCCTCCACAGAACCCTGCAAGGGCCTTTTCATCCTCCCTCAGAGCCCCCCATATCCCTTTAGTTCCATGCACCACACATAATCCAGCTCCCATGCCAATTAGTCCTCCTCAGACCGACGCCACCAATGAAGAGACATTTTTTCCTGTCAGTGACACCACAGATGCAGAGACATTTTTTTCCTTCAGCACTGTAAGCCCCATATTTGTGCACTCATTTTAAAGGGTTAGTTCACCCGTCCGAGGCCGAGGATGAGAAGACATCCATGATAGGCGGAACACTGAACAGAGGCTCTGCTGGGAAACTGAGTGTTCCGCCTATCACGGAACAGCACGAGGAGGAGGCGCGGCTTTTGAACAATGGACACCGAAGTCTGACTGAGACTCTGCATACAGGTACCGGCGTATAAAACGACCCCCAAGTTTTGAGGCATATTTTTAAGTACAAAAGGTCGTCTTATACGCCGGAAAATACGGTACATATCTTATGAAGCCTGACTGAAAAACTTCTAGGACATTGCTAAGGACGTTGCTAAGAGAAACCCAGTCGTTGCTGCCCACCTCCACCATTCCAGTAAGTGAGCGCTCAAACGCTCAAAGCTATTGCATGGGGAGAGAAATTGCATGTGAGGGGGTTTGAATTAGGGGAAAAGCTTGCTCTTGTGATGGTGAGTAGTAACAGCTGAGCCTCTCTTAGGTAAGTGCTTAGCAACAACCTTCGGAATTTTCCAGTCGGGGTACATAAATGGCCTACACCTATAGCAAGGGTATTATTCAACTTCAGTCAGAGCTGCCCAGTTTGTTTTTATCCACAGACACCTCTTATCTGCATAGGCCGTTTTTAGTAAAGATGAATTATGACTTTAACTACTTCCGTACCGCCCGCTATCATTCTACGTCGGCTGTTTGAAGTGGAATACTGTTGGTATGGCAGAAGATAGCTACCATAACCCCGGTATCCTCTTCAACAGTGGGCGGTTCAGATAAAAGTGGTCTCTGCGGCCAATTCGCCACCTCCCGCCGCTTACCGGAGCCGTCGGTAGCTGCAGAGACGATCGCGTCCTTCCCCCTGACAGGCCTGGAGCCGAGTGAGGGAAAGATGGCCCCCACTCGGGCTCCATAACATTGGATGGCAGAAGGGACGTCAAAAGTCACTTCCGCCCAATGGTCTTAAAGGGGAATTTTTTTTTTTTTTTAATAAAATAAAAAAAAATATATATATTTTTTTTTCTTATTGCATTTTGTGTAAATGTGAGGTCTGAGGTCTTTTTGACCCCAGATCTCACATTTAAGAGGTCCTGTCGTGCTTTTTTTCTATTACAAGGGATGTTTACATTCCTTGTAATAGGAATAAAAGTGACCCAAATTTTTTTTTTTTTTAAGGACAGTGTAAAAAAATAAAATAAAAAGTTAAATAAATAAGCAAAAAAATTTATAAAAATTTAAAGCATCCCGCCGAGCTCACATGCAGAAGCGAATGCATACGTAAGTCGCGCCCGCATATGAAAACGGTGTTCAAACCACACGTGAGATATCTCTGCGATCGTTAGAGTGAGAGCAATAATTCTAGCACTTGACCTCCTCTGTAACTCAAAACTGGTAACCTTTAGAATATTTTAAACGTCGCCTATGGAGATTTTTAAGGGTCAAAGTTTGTCGCCATTCCATGAGCGGGCGCAATTTTTGAAGCGTGACATGTTGGGTATCAATTTACTTGGCGTAACATTATCTTTCACAATCTAAAAAAAAAAAATTGGGCTAACTTTACTGTTGTCCTATTTTTTTATTCAAATTTTTATTTTTTCCCAAAAAATTGCGTTTGTAAGACCGCTGCACAAATATGGTGTGACATAAAGTATTGCAACGACCGCAACTTTATTCTCTAGGGGTCTGAAAAAAATATATATAATGTTTGGGGGTTCTAAGTAATTTTCTAGCAAAAAAAAAAACTGATTTTAACTTGTAAACACCAAGTCTGAAAAATAGGCCTGGTCCTTAAAGCGGAGTTCCACCCGTTTTTTCATTTATTAAAAGTCAGCAGCTACAAAACGCATAGCTGCTGACTTTTAATAAACTGACACTTGCCTGCCCCATGGTCCAGCGATGCGGCCACCCAGAGGGCTCGCTCCTCTCCCCCTCCTCTCTTTGGCGCCATCATAGCAACTGTGGGCACCCGGCGCACGGGCGAGTCGCGTTGCGATCTGCTATTGGCCAGCCAATCTTCTGATACCTGTGTTGTGTCCCAGAAGATCGCTGGCAGGGAGGGGCCACCTAGGGCGAGAGGAGGAGTCACCTAGGCGGCCAAAAAGAGGAAGCAGGAAGTCCCACTAAAAATAGGGTACACACTCCCCCCCCCCCCCCGCAAAAATGACACGCCAAATGTGGCATGTCAGGGGGCGAGGAGTGCTTAATGCGGAAGTTCCACTTTTGGGTGAAACTCCGCCTTGAGTAGTTAAATAAGTACAAAGTTATTGCTAAATAAAGAGACCCATCGCAAAGATTGGGGTCTTGAAAAGTGCGAGCTGAAATAATTTTTTCATGTATGTGTAGCGCCCTGCTCCTATTGGGTAGGCGCTAGTGTAAATTTAGTTGTCTGAGTTATAGTTCAACTCAGAATAATTATACCAAATTAGTGGTCTCTGTTCCAGTTCAGCTGAGTTGCACATCTTCCACCTTCCTCTGGGGGTCGTTGTCACCACAGGTCGAGGTTGGAACTGCAGCTGGCTTGATGTATTGGGTACCTCTTGCCCAGAAGCAGCTCAGTGGGTTTGGTCACCCCGCTGTGCATTCTGGGAGAGGGTACTTAAGGGGCAGACACCGTTTTGGCGCGGTCTTCCGATCCTGCCCTGACGGCCCTCCTGGCCTCAGAGATGTGTTAGCAGTTTTATGCCTCGGGTCATGCGGACCACCCGAGGCTCCGTTACTGAGAGTAGGCCCAGAAGTAGGCTGAGGCCTACTGATCCAGAGATGGTCCTGTGTCGCCTTGCCTGCGGGAAGGGACCGAGCAATTGAGGACTCAATGAAGAAAAGAGAGATTACCGCTCCAGGTAAGTGCAGGTGAGTAATCAGTGTCTTCCCAGGAACCACGGGTGCTGGCAATGCTGTAGATGCGAAAAGGAAGGTAGAATGTATGGACAGCCGCACTCCAAGAACCATTGAGGTTGCCTTTATTGGGTAAAATACATGAAACACTGCAAGTCACAGCAAAAACAAAGGGGTACAGCCGACGCGTTTCACACTAGGGTCTAGTGCTTAGCCATGACTTAATTGGAGGACGCATCCGGATCAAAAATCTACCTCACAGTGCTGCCGGCCTGGCTGTAAGATCCTGGCGCTGTGTGTTGTCTTTCGGAACTTTACCAAGTGTGTGTTACACAAGTCTGTGGCAGAGACTATTTGAACGAGCTCGCACCAGCTGCTAGGTCAATGAGAGAGGCCTATCCGGTGGATGCTACATCCAGTGTGGAAGTTATTGGTTCTCTGGATAAAGGAAAGTACCCGTGATCCACAAAACCTAAGGTACCTGTAATCTCCCCAACCCTCCATCCCTCGGTCTGAAGTTCTTTAAATAAAACCTTGAGAAAAAGAGACTAGGACCCCATTCACACAGGGGCAACACGACTTCCAGCGCGACTTTGGGAGGCAACTTGGACACGACTTGAGTTTGCATCACAGCGCGACTTGGGGCGACTTACAACACGACTGAAGTCGCCTCCAGGACAGGAGACATTCCAGTGGCCAATCAAACAAGAATCAGCTCTGTGGGAGGGAGAGGTTTGCCTGAGAAATGTATGTTCTCTTCCTGGAAAGTTACTTCTGTTAAGGCAGTGATCCGACTTCTGAGATGACTTCCATTGAAATCAATGGGTACAAGTCGCCTAGAAGTCGGATTGAAGTTGTACAGGAACCTTTTCTGAAGTCGGAGCGACTGCAGTAGTGTGCATTAAGACGGCTCCATTCACTTACATTGATTTTCTCATGCAGCGTGACTTGAGGTGACTTGAAGTCGGATCCAAAGTCGTCCCTGTGTGAATGAGCTCTTAGTGTTTGGTGCAGACATTTATTTGACAACTCTTCAAGGAAGACCCCTAGACGGACGTGGTGAGCAGTAAGGTAACGGCAGGCCCAAATATTAAACCAGCGGCCCCTGCAGGGGTATTGCTACATATGCATATATCTATATACATAGATTTATATGTATATATTATGCAGAAATACTGATTGTGGACTTTATTTTTATACGGCTGAACACAGCTCAGACCTGAGCACAACACATAATATACACTACTGCTGTGTACAGGTTTTCTAGGGCTCTTGTACATGGGCTGCCTGGGCCAATTCAGCCTTGTATGTATTTCCTCATCCCAGGTGATGTATACAGCCTGTCATTGACATGAATGGCTGTACACCACTGTACTCCTGTATGTGGCAGTGCTACATGTATATCTGCTGTCTTCACATTTATATACTGTTTTGAAAGTTCAGATCGTGTTAGGACCCCTTTACATCAGGATTCCCAGAGCACCCCTTACATCAGAGTTTCCCTTTACATTACAATCCACAGAGCTCCCCCTTAGGGCCCTTTCACATGGGCGGACTCTGCCAAGCAGATTGGCCTACTTAGCGGGGGGGTCTCTCTGCTGATCCCCACTGAGCAGGCAGATGACAGGTCCGTGTTTGCTTCACTTGTGCAGAGCGGACACGGACACAGACCACTGTTATCTATGGGCCGATCTGACTGTCATCCAATCCACTAGATGGATGGTGAATGAATCCCCATTCATCTGTTTTAATTGTATCGGATGCAGGCAGGTGTAAATGGACACATGCCTGTTTACATCCGCCTCCCCATACAGAACAATGGGTGGTCCAATCAGTTTGCAGGTGTAAAAGGGCCCTTGCAGTGCAAGTGGAAATTCTGCAGACTCTGAAGTAACAGGGGCTCTGGGAACCCTGATTAAAGGGGAATGCTGGGAATGATGATGTCATTGGGGGCTCCAGTTATCAGGGAACCCCTTATATCAGAGTCTGTAGTGTTCCCCCTTACATCAGAGTTCTCACTGTTCTTCCTTAAATCAAAGTCCCCAGAGTTCTCCCTTATATCAGTCTGCACAGTCCCCCCTTATACTGTAAGGAACTCTGCAAGTTCAGATGTAAAAGGGAAACTGCGTATTCAGATGTAAGGCTACTTTCACACTGAAGCGTTGGTTGTGCTGGTGGTATAGCGGCGCTATTTTTAGCGCCGCTATACCGTAGTTTTTACCGCGATCTGCGGTCGCTAGCGGGGTGATTTTTAACCCCCGCTAGCGGCTGAAAAAGGGTTAAAAACGCCAGCAATAACGCCTCTTTATGCCGTTTTGGAGGCGCTACCCTATTGATTTCAATGGGCAGGGGCGCTACAGGAGCGGTATTTTTACCGCTCCTATCGCGCCTCAAAGATGCGGCTTGCAGGAGTTTTTTTTACCCTCTTGCCAGCGCACTGCTCCAGTGTGAAAGCCCTTGGGCTTTCACACTGGATACAAAGTAGCGGCTTTTTCAGGGCACTTTGCAGGCGCTATTTTTAGCGCAATAGCGCCTCAGTGTGAAAGGGGCCTAAAGGGGAACTCTGTGGACTCTGATGTAAGGGGGGACTCTTGTGATGAAATATACACAATTAGAATTGTTATTTAATCACAAAATATATGTATGGTGTATACTACAATAATTATTTGCTGTGCGCTGCTGAAGTCTTCGGGTTTGACTTGAAGAAAAGGTGGCAACTCTACCCAAGATGTCAGGAAGGGGTCCTGCTGCAGGACCATAATCGAGGGCCCGCGATGGGAGAAAAGGACCCCAGGATCAGAGGTCAGGGGGGCCCTTCATGGTTCCTTGAATCGTGGCCCTGAAGGTTCTAGTTACTCCTCTGGTCTGTACAGATCTGAATGCAGCTTCTTATGCCCATGTGCATGAGATTCTTATACATCAAAGCTCTGTAACTACAAGTCCCAGCACATCTCTGGAGAGCACCAAGGTACACAATCCTGAGATGATCTCCATTGTCCTTCTATAGACACAGAACTGTAGTGATCCTTCCATCCAGAGCACAGCTCCCTCCTCACACAGCACTTCACTATCACTAGATTGTCCTCCCCGGGCCGCCGTACTTCTCTCCTCCCCAATACACTCAGCTAGACTGCAAGCAATCTGTGCCCGGCTGGAGAAGGAGGAGGAGGTGGTATGTGTGTGTGTGGGGACTCTGCATGGATCCAGAGGATGACACTCACTCATCGCTCCAGGGAAACACTGGCTGCATGCTGACTGATGTCTGCCATGTAAGTATAGACAGGGGGCTCTGTGTATTGTATGTCTGTTATAGACTCTGAGCTCAGAGATGTCATCCCACAACTGTACTCATCACAACAATGTGGGGCCACAGCTGGACTTTAAATCCCCCCCCCCCCCCCAAAATCTTCTGTTTATTTGGGGATGACAACTTCTGTTCCTCCATATCAAGGTATGTGTTCCCTTTACTGTACTGTTTATGTGACTGTGATCATGGCTTTATCATTTATATACAGTGTCTAGAATCATTGTATTCAGTTATATACTCTTATATATAATGACTATGATCACTGCATTGTACTCTTATATACAGTGATTAGGATCATGGCTTTATACCTTATATACAATAACTATGATCATGGCTTCATCATTTATATACACTGACTACAATTGTAGCATTGTTCTGTGTTATATACAGTGATATAATATGCTAACTATGATCACTGCATTGTATTCCGTTATTTACAGTGACTATATGATACAGTGCCTATGATCATGGCTTTGTACTCTTATATACAGTGCCTATGATCATGGCTTTGTACTCTTATATACAGTGCCTATGATCATGGCTTTGTACTCTTATATACAGTGACTATGATCATGGCTTCATACTTCTTCTTTTTTTAAATATGCTTACTATGTATTCTGTTTATATACAGTGCCTATGATCATGGCTTTGTACTCTTTTATATACAGTGCCTATGATCACTGCATTGTATTCTGTTTATATACAGTGCCTATGATCATGGCTTTGTACTCTTTTATATACAGTGCCTATGATCACTGCATTGTATTCTGTTTATATACAGTGCTATGATCATGGCTTCATACTTCTTTTATTTTTATTTTTTTATATATGCTTACTATGATCACTGCATTGTATTCTGTTTTATATACAGTGACTATATGATACAGTGCCTATGATCATGGCTTTGTACTCTTATGTACAGTGACTATGACCGTGGATGGCTTTGTACTCTGTTATATACAGTAACCATGTGCTGTGTCCTGCACAGAGTTGCCGTTGGGTGATTGTGATGTGAGCACACCCTGCTTTGGATAAATGCATCCTTTGTGTCTCGGTGTATCTATGGATGCCGGGAGTCAGTTACCTGTCTGTCAATATAGAAAGTTGTAGTGAGTTTATTAAAGGATGGGCAGGCTGGGGATGATGGTCAGACTGGAGGTAGGCTGTGGGTATGCGGTTGTATTGTGGGCTTAAAGGAAACCTGTCCTGGGAGAGAAGCGTGGGGGTTATTGCTGAAATCTTGAAAATGCTAGTTGCCTGGTGTTCTTTCCAAACTACAGACGTATTGATGAACTGACTGAAATTCGCCCAGTTTGTGGCCCTGTCGGCTCCCTCCTGCCTGATATACCTTGAGTGAAAAATGGACAGCCAAACAGCGGTTAATTGCAATGGGGTGCAGCTGTCAGAATACAGAACCCAGCGGGAGATTTGTCTATCCACATTGCAAAACATGGACTGAGGAACCCGTTGGATTTTTTTTTTTATTTCCTAACCTATGTGTGTATGGCTAAACTTAAAGTGGTATCTAAGTCTGCTTTTTCACTTGTACCCACAGGTAAGGATAAGGCGTATTTGCAGATACAGTGAGTATCTCCCTAACACGCACTGTTTAGGAGATATGCACATTTGTAGCAGCCAGTGAGGTCACCACGCATGCGCACTGCCTTGTGAATGGATGGCACACTGAGTGAAGACATCGGATCCAGTAAAGGTGGCAGCAGGGTGGAGCACTTAGCTGTCTGCCTTGGAAGTGTGTCAACTGAAAGGTGACTCCACCACCAAGTGTAGGTCTGCTATGCACACTTTCACATTGTGGAATATGCTCCTATGGCCACACTCCCCCCCCCCCCCCCCCCACACACAATTTAATCGGAGTATTGACGCCAGAAGTTCATGTTAGCATTATTAGGAGAGGACAACAATGGCAGGCTTACAGTAGGCCTTGTTCACACTGGGCAATTTGATCCATGCCCGATGCAGGGCTGTGTATACCAGCACAGGCATGCATAGGTCTTCCAAGCATCCCCGTGCCAGCAGTCCCATAGCTGTCTATTGGGATGCAGCAGCTACATGGACACAGCTGCTGCTCCCAATATGACATCCGTATGAATGCAAGTGTGTGTGTGTCCCTAAACTCAATCTGGGTGTACTCGCCTTGCATGGACAACACATTGGGTGCAGCAGCTGCGTCCCAATAGACAACTATGGGACGGCCAAAAAAGGGATGCACGTAACGCCTGTACATCCCTGTGTGGGGCACGGAGCACACAAGCCTAAGGCTTGATCCTAATGCAGCGTACACATGACCGTTTTTAATGACGAGAAAACTGCCCTTTTTTTAGATTGGTTGTGAAAACCGGTTGTGTGTATGCTCCATAGCAGTTTTCTCGACGAGAAAACTGCCCGCAAAAAAATTAGAACCTGCTCTATTTTTTCTCGTCGTTTTTCCCATCGCGGAAACCGCTCGTGTGTATGCTTTTCCGAGGGGAAAAAAACCACGCATGCTCAGAATCAAGTATGAGATGGGAGCGCTCGTTCTGGTAAAACTAGCGTTTGTAATGGAGATAACACATTCGTCACGCTGTAACGGACTGAAAAACACGAGGCTGAAAAGCGCAAATCGTCTCTCACCAAACTTTACTAACACGAGATCAGCAAAAGCAGCCCAAAGGGTGGCGCAATTCGAATGGAACTTCCCCTTTATAGTGCCGTCGTACCTGTTGTCGTACGTGTTGTACGTCACTGCGCTTTGCTCGAGGTTTTTTTTTTCCTGAACGTGTGTATGCAAGGCAGGCTTGAGAGGAATCACGTAGAGAAAAACTTTGTTTTTTTGCATGACAGGAAAAACGGTCGTGTGTACGCGGCATCAGGACAATTGCTGGATTCCCACATAATTTTTGATGTGGACATTCCTCCCGCTACTTTATTCTGACAGCAGGAGGTTTCCCGGCAGCCAGAATATAATGATTACTGCCAGCAGCTGTAGCCACCAGAATTGATCAAGCGAAAAAACCCAGACAGGCTGGGTGTACTGATGTCGATCAATGCTGAAGTGGCCCAAAATTTGATCCGTCACTGGCCGGCATTACTTTTTAGGCTAGGTTCACACATGTCCGGTGCGAATTTCCCCTCTGTTTTCACTGCGAATTTCCCAAGCAGCAGTTCAGTTGCGATTTAGATGCAGTTCGGATGCAAATTTTTGGAGGAGCCAGCACCCACCGGCATCTTTAACGTTGGCTGGTTGTTAAGGAGCAGGCTGGGAAGCCGGCTGCCACATTCTTAACAATGGATGCAAAAAAAAAAAACCTTGTCAGCAATAAAAAAAATTGAGAAAAAAAACGGTGTGGGGGTTGTGAGGAAGAGGCCCCATAACCCCTACGCTGGGGTGCAGAGTCTGGTATGGATTCTGAAGGGGGCCCACGTTTTTTTATTTATTTTGTGGGCCCGAAAGGGCCTGGTATGGATTGGGGGGGGTAATCCCACGGACCCCCCCTCCCCCCACGTATTTCGGATCGTTTTTGTGTTCAACACTGATCAGATGTGCAAATCAGATGCGTTCCCATAGAAGGCAATGAGCCTGGAATTCACATCTGAACCGCACCTCTTAAATTTGCAGCAAATTCGCACTACCGCTGCACCACACACATGTGAACTGGCTCCATAGACAGCTGGTTTGATGTTAGAGCAGTGGCTATGGACCCTTTATTGTATAGCTGTTCATCAACATACATTATTACACCCCTTGTAGGAGTCTTGGGTCCACTGCCGAAAACTGCGGTATGTGATAATGTGCTTTGTATTGAGGTAGAACGTCCATTTTCAATGATCTGTCAATATATCACAGTGTAGGTAAAAACAAGAACCTCTTCCCTTTTTTTTTTTCCTCCCAGTCCAGTACTTCATATTTGTGGTATAACCCAGGTGTGCCATGCTGCACGATACATGTGCATATATATTGGGGTGCAATGCATGTGCTCAAATGCGGCCTTAGAAGATGCGCTTGTCCTTTTATATGATTGAGATGTGCCAGTTTAAGTTTTGTCTTTTGAAGTCTGTGATCTTTTTATGTGTTTTCAGTGAAAACCAAGTCCTGTTTCCTCCTGGAAAAGAGAATGATGATTCAGAGAAGTTTCCCAGAATAGGAGTCTTTGCAGCTCACTGTGATTATTGCTTATACACGAACATGCCTACAGACATGACCTAGGTTCATCCAGTTCATAAAAAAATCACAAAGGCACAAGCTAGCCCCACAGAAGTATTTGCTAATTGTAATGCAATCAAAGCTTGGCATTGAGGTTCAGTTACAGCTCGTGTTATCTCCAGCCATACCAACATGTCCCCTGAGAAAAGCTGAGAAATAGGAAGACCTCAGCAATGAGCAGTCTAAATGTAGATCGATTAGCAACCATTCTGCCTCAATTCAGATTGATAGAAAACGATTTTGTTTATTTTTTCTTACTCTGAGATCTGTTCCCATACCCTCAAGGTGGAGTACTCATTTAAAGTGGAGTTCCACCCTAAAAAAAAATAAAAAATTCACACAAAACCTGCAAAAAAATAGAAAAAACAAAATAGAAAAAACCAAAAAAATTTTACTCACCAGAAAAGGCGGTTGCTATGCGGAAGTTTCTAATCTGCCTCTTCATCCTCCGCGGCAGGTCTTCTTTCTTGTCCTCCTTGCGTTTGACTTCTGGAGAATGGGGCGCGCTGCCTTCTGGGAACTTTTGTGTATCCCAGAGAGCAGCCGCCCATTCATACAGCGCCGCGAGACTCGCGCATGCGCAGTAGGAAACGGGCAGTGAAGCCGCAAGGCTTCACTGCCTGTTTCCCTTAGTGAGGATGGCGGCACCAGGATCGAGGGATCGGCCTCGGCGGGCCGACATTGCGGGCGAGTAGGACAGGTAAGTATCCTTATTAAAAGCCAGCAGCTACAGTGTTTGTAGCTGCTGACTTTAAAAAAAAATTAAAAATCGTGGGTGGAACTCTGCTTTAAAGCTAGCCATCGATGGATCAAAATTTCACCAGTTTAGAAGGATCTAGCCTAATTTGGATTCAACTATGTCTGTTCTGGTTCAGCAGAAGTCGATCTAGCGATCCAATTCTGTCTAAGAGGACTGTTGGGAAAACTTTAACCACTTGCCGACCGCGCCATGTACAAAAGACGTCCACAGCGCGGTCGAGTTATCCTGAGTGGACGTCCCAGGGACGTCCTCACAGAATCTTGCTCCCGCGCGCCCCCTGGGGCGCGCTCCAGGATATGACCGTGACCGCCGGGTCCGGGAGACCCGGCGCATCACGGATCACGGTAGATGGCCGCTAATCGCGGCCGTTTACCACGTGATCGCTCGTCAAATGATGGAGCGATCACTTGTAAACAGACCGGCGTCATGTGATGACGTCGGTTCCTCCCTCCCCTCTCTGTACCGATCGGTACAGTGTGAGAGGAGAGGGGAGGGAGCGGATCATGTCCGCTCCCTCCCCCATGTCAGCTGTGGGCTGGATCTGTGACAATTGCAGTCACAGATCCAGTCATCCATCCATCCCTGCTCAGCCATCCCTGTGCAATACTCTGCAATACACCCTGCCAATACTCTGCAATACCCTGTGCAATACTCTGCAATACACCCTGCCAATACTCTGCAATACCCTGTGCAATACCCTGTGCAATACCCTGCCCATACTGTGCAATACCCTGCCCATACTCTGCCCATACTGTGCAATACCCTGCCATACTGTGCAATACTCTGCCATATTCTGCAATACCCTGCCATACTCCTCAATACCCTGCAATACTCCTCAATACCCCGCAATACCCCTCAATACCCGGCAATACTCGGCAATACTCCACAATACCCGGCAATACTCCACACTACCCGGCAATACTCCACACTACCCGGCAATACTCCACACTACCCGGTAATACTCCACAATACCCGGCAATACCCAGCAATACTCCTCAATACCCGGCAATACTCCTCAATACCCGGCAATACTCTGCAATAACCACTTCCCGCCCGCCGGCCGTCATATGACGTCCTTAACTTTATGCGGGGATATCTGAATGATGGGAGCAGCTACAGGCATCATTCAGATATTCGCTTTTTCAGCTGGCGATTCCCTGCACCATAAGAACGATCATAGCGGCTGTTCCACCACTTGATCGCTCTTACGGAAGGTGAGAGGGGATGCCCCCCCTCCCGCTGCCCTCCGGTGCTTCTACCGACTCACCGCTATGATCAAAGCCAAGATTGTTTGTTTTTTTTTGTTTTTTTTTCAGGCTTCCCAGCCTAGAGGTGAGATGTGGGGTCTTATTGACCCCATATCTCACTGTAAAGAGGACCTGTCATGCCATATTCCTATTCCAAGGGATGTTTACATTCCTTGTAATAGGAATAAAAGTGATCAAAAAAAAATTTGGGGCGGAAAAACATGTCAAACTAAAATAAAGTAAAATGAACAATAAAATATATATATATTTTTTAAAGCGCCCCTGCCCCCGCGAGCTCGCATGCAGAAGTGAACGCATACGTAAGCCCCGCCCACATATGAAAACGGTGTTCAAACCACACATGTGAGGTATCGTTGCGAACGTTAGAGCGAGAGCAATAATTTTGGCCCTAGACCTCCTCTGTAACTCAAAACATGTAACCAGTAAAAATATTTTAAGCGTTGCCTATGGGGATTTTTAAGTAGCGAAGTTTGGTGCCATTCCACGAGCGTGTGCAATTTTGAAGGGTGACATGTTAGGTATCTATTTACTCGGCGTAACTTCATCTTTCACATTATGCAAAAACATTGGGCTAACTTTACTGGGTTTTTTTTCTTTTAAGCACAAAACAGTTTTTTTCCGTAAAAAACGCGTTAGAAAAATTTCTGCGCAAATACCGTGCAAGATAAAAAGTTGCAATGACCACCATTATATTCTTTAAGGTCTTTGCTAAAAAAACATATATAATGTTTTAGGGTTCTATGTAATTTTCTAGCAAACAAATGATGATTTTTACATGTAGGAGAGAAATGTCAGAATTGGCCTGGGTGCTCCAGAACGCCTGAAGGTGCTCCCTGCATGTTGGGCCTCTGTATGTGGCCACGCTGTGTAAAAGTCTCACACATGTGGTATCGCCATACTCAGGAGTAATAGCAGAATGTGTTTTGGGGTGTAATTTGTGGTATGCATATGCTGTGTGTGAGAAATAACCTGCTAATATGACAATTTTGTGGAAAAAAAAAAAAAAATCTTGATTTTTGCAAAGAATTGTGGGAAAAAATGACAACTTCAAAAAACTCACAATGACTCTTTCTAAATACCTTGGAATGTCTTCTTTCCAAAAAGGGGTAATTTGGGGGGTATTTGTACTTTTCTGGCATGTTAGGGTCTCAGGAATTAAGATAGGCCGTCAGTACTTCAGGTGTGATCAATTTTCAGATATTGGCACCATAGCTTGTGGTCTCTATAACTTTCACAAAGACCAAATAATATCCACCAATTTGTACTTATTTTTACCAAAGATATGTAGCAGTATAAATTTTGGCCAAAATTTGTGAAGAAAAAATACTAATTTGCAAAATTTTATAACGGAAACAAAGAAAAATTCATTTTCTCAAGACGTCTTCCAGGACGGCACAATGAGAGATGACTAGTCCACCTGACAGGAAACACAATCAATCAAAGAGGTTAAAAACCCCACCCCTCCCTGTGCTCCTCAGTTTTTTGATTGTGTTTCCCCACAGCGAAACCGTTTGTTATTTTCTAAAGACCTAAAGGCCTGGTGCTGGAGGTCTCCCCCTGGGACCTAGGTCGAACGCTTAGGAAGCCTCTGGACCTAGCAGGACGGGCTCATCCTTCCTGGGGGGTCCCCCCTTTTGTTGTAACATACTCAGGGGGGAAGGAATAGCCTTGAAGAACCCCCCTGAGTTTTCTGAAGCCCTAAGGTACAGGGTACCTGGAAGCTTCAGGGGCCAAATATTTCCTCTTTTTTCCTCCCTACCTGGTGGGTGTCCACTTCGGAGGGGGGGCTGGCAGGTCTCCCGCAGATGCGGTGGTGAACCCAGCGGTGAAGCGCTGTTCTGGCTATTGGCGCCGCTCAGGCATGTGCGGCGCCATTTTCCCATGGCCTGGAGGACTCATTGATTTCCTCCTCTAGCGCCCGGAATGACGTCACCGCGCGCCGCGCCACTTCCGGTTTCCGGTCTACGGCAAGATGGCGACGGCCGGCGTCTTTTCAGCCAGCTTCAACTATAAAGATGCCAGGAAAAGAGGCGCCCATTCCTCCTGTTTGCTCTTAGCGACACGGTTCGAGCCCGGACGGCGCATGGAGCATGAGGAAAGGCCCGGTACGGCCAAGGCTACAGAGGAGGCCACAGGAGGTGAGTCCTACCCAGCCAGCAGGGGTTATGATGGGGGAGGTACCCCGACTCTTCCCCCTTTTTTTGCTCTGCACAGGGATGGTTGGTACTAAAAAATTCCCTGTGTATATTTGTTTTTTCTGCAGGAGGGGACGTCACTGCCCAGGGGTCTACCAGCCATCCCTCTAAAGCCCCTGCTCGCATCAAAAGATGTGGCTACTGCAACGATAGGTTGCCTCCAGACTATTCCAGACCTTTCTGTTTTAAATGCATTCAGAAATTGGCTGGAAAAGAAACATCGCAGGTCATGAAAGACTTCTTGTCTGTCCAGACCCAGATGCTGACTACACTTAAGGAATTTCAATCCTCACTCAGGTCTAGGGAACCAGAACCTCAGACAAGTGGGGGGGGGGCTCTTCCTCTCAGGAGAGTTCTTTGATTCCCAGGGTAGTTAAAAGACGCCCGCAGCCTCTAAAATCCCTACCTTCACAGGGTTCGGAGCCGGAGGAGGATTCAGATATCTCCGATCGAGAAGTATCTGATGAGGGTCTGGTGGATAGTCAGGCAGAGGACGAGGAAGAGGGCTCCAGGCCAGGAAGGCACATCTTCTCGGCCGATGATATGGAGGGCCTCCTTGGGGCAATTTATGCTTCTGAGGAGATCCAGGAGCCTGCGGAACAGGTTTCCGCACAGGATAGAATGTATCAGGGTTTGTTGAAGTCTCAACCCAAAACCTTCCCCGTCCACCAGGCACTGAAGGACATTATCCTTCAGGAATGGAAGGATCCTGAAAGGAAGCTCTTAAGACCAAAAACGTGGAAACGTAGGTGCCCCTTCAAGGAGGAGGATGAAGATAGGTTCTTCAAAACACCCAGATTGGATGCTTCCTTAGCCCAGGTATCCAAACAGTCTGACCTCTCCTTTGAGAATACTGGTAACCTCAAAGATCAGATGGATCGGCGTGCTGAAACCACCTTGCGGAGGGCCTGGGAAGCCAATGCGGCAGCCATGAGCCCGGCGCTGGCTTCAGCATGCGTAGCCAGGAATGCAGATGCATGGATCTCAAAATTAACGGACCATGTTTCAGGCACTTCCAAATCCAAGGAAGTCTTGGAGTCGTTGCAGCTAATAGGTAACGCGGTGGCGTACCTAGCGGACGCAGCGGTAGAAACCGTAAGAACCACCGCAAAGACTGGAGCCCTCTTAAACTCTGCTAGAAGAGCTGTATGGGTTAAAACCTGGGATGGTGATAGTGCATCCAAGACCCGTTTATGTGGTCTCCCATTTGAGGGCTCCCTTCTTTTCGGTACAGGACTGGACCAAGCCTTGTCCAGGTCCACCGAAAAGGGTAAGAAATTTCCTACCAAACCTAAAAAGGAAAAAAGGAGATTTTTTCGAGGCCCCCAGGGTAAGAACCGGTCTTCAGACAAAAGACCTATCAATACTAGGAGGTGGAGTGCTGGCAAGGACAAACAGAAGGGAGGTATCCTTTTCTCCAGCCAAAAGCCTAATGACAAGAACTCTAAGTGACGTAAGGGTAGGGGGAAGGCTTTCCCAGTTTCTCCCCAGATGGGAAAGCATATCTCAGAGCCCCCATGTCCTCCAAATTTTAAAGGAGGGCTACAAGCTAGAGTTCCTTCACACCCCTCCCCCGAAGTTTCTGGTAACGCATCTACCCAGGGACCCCTTAAAAGCTGCAGGTCTGGTACAGAATGTCTCAGATCGGGAAAGGCAGGGAGTAGTTATCCCAGTACCTACAGAACAACAAGGTTTGGGCGTCTATTCCCACGTTTTCGTTGTTCCAAAGCCGTCAGGGAAGCATCGACTTATAATAAACTTGAGACCCTTGAACGCTTATCTGCGTCGCAAGAGGTTTCGAATGGAGAGCGTGTACACTCTCAGGAAGCTTCTTCTGAGGGGGGTGTTCATGGTGACCATAGACCTAAAGGACGCCTATCTACACGTCCCGATATTCCCAGCACATCAGGCCTTCCTCAGGTTTGCAATCACTTCCGCCCAGGGAGTGCAGCATTGGCAGTTTGCTGCGCTTCCCTTCGGACTGTCATCCAGTCCAAGAGTCTTTACAAAGATCATGGCGGAGGTGATTGCTTACCTGCACCTGCAGGGTATAGCAGTAGTCCCCTACCTCGACGATCTGCTTCTCTACAATCAGAGTCGAGATCTCCTTCTTGCAGACCTGGCCAGGGTCGTGAGCACCTTGGAAAGCCTGGGGTGGATCATCAACAAAGAAAAATCCTCGATGGTCCCAGAACAGAAGAAAGTTTACTTGGGATTCCTAGTGGATTCCTTGGAAAGAAAACTTGTTTTACCCCAGGACAAGGTCCAAGGTCTTATGACAACGGTCAGGTCTATGTTGGAGGCAGAGGAATCTTCTTTCAGAAGCATCATGCGGGTGCTGGGTCTAATGACCTCTTGCATCCCAGCGGTGCCATGGGCTCAGCTCCACTCCAGACCTCTCCAAGAATTCCTTCTATCCTCTTGGGACGGATCAAGGGAATCTCTAGACTACAGGGTCCCCATCCCAGTTGTGGCAAAGGAATCTCTGAGGTGGTGGCTCCTTCCTCAGAATTTACTGGTGGGTCGTCTGTGGAGTCAGTCCAACCCTCTCAGGATAACCACAGACGCAAGCGCCTGGGGTTGGGGGGCTCACTTAGACGAGCTCAGAGCTCAGGGTTCCTGGAACCGAGGTCAGAGGGGCGCCTCCTCAAACCTCCGGGAATTGTTGGCGGTCCGGGAGGCTCTAAAGGCCTTCGAGGAGAGAGTCAGGGGCCGAGAGGTCCAGATTCTATCCGACAATGCCACCACAGTGGCATTCCTGAACCATCAGGGAGGCACCAGGTCGCGTACCCTTCTGGCTTTGTCTCTGGAGATCCTGAGCTGGGCAGAGCTCCGGATTCCCTCTATCACAGCGGTTCACATAAAAGGGGTTCACAACGTAGAGGCGGACTTTTTAAGTCGCCACCCGATTCTCCAGGGAGAATGGGAGTTGAACACAGAGGTGTTCGATCTGGTGTGCCAACGGTTCGGCAATCCGGAGATAGACCTCTTCGCCCGCAGGGAAAACAAAAAGCTAACGAGGTTCTTTTCCCTGACCCGGGAATGGGGCTCAGAGGGAGTGGATGCGCTGGCCCAGGTGTGGAGTTTTCATCTGGCCTATGCCTTTCCTCCTCTGAGTCTGATTCCGAGGATCCTGCAGAAGCTGGACCTCTCAGAATGCTGTCTCATTTTGGTCACCCCCTGGTGGCCCAAGAGAGCCTGGTTTCCCACTCTGGAGAACTGGTCGGTAGCTCCCCCTCTCCATCTACCAGTTCGGTCAGACCTTCTTCTTCAGGGTCCGGTCTTCCACCCAGAGCCCAGCTTCTTCAAACTGACGGCCTGGTGCTTGAAAGGCAGAACCTGCGGGAGAAGGGCTGTTCAGAGAGAGTGATCACCACTCTCCTCTCTAGTAGAAAGGAGGTCACCAGGCGGATTTATGCTAAGGTGTGGGGGGTCTTCTCTCGCTGGTGTTCAGAGAGAGAGGTTTCCCAACAGGAAACTTCGGTCATTCTGGAATTTCTCCAGGATGGAGTTGATCTGGGGCTGGCTACCAAGACACTAAGAGTTCAGGTAGCAGCCTTATCTTACTTCCTGGACAGAAGATTGTCCCAGGACCCATTGATTAAAAGATTCTTGTCAGCTAGGGACAGAATGTCTCCAGTACAGATCTCTAGGGTTCCACCCTGGGATCTCTCCTTGGTTCTAGAACAGTTAACTAAGGCTCCGTTCGAGCCTTTAGACAGTATTTCTATTAAACTTCTCACAGTTAAGTTTACCTTTCTGCTGGCGATAACGACAGCCAAAAGAGTAGGTGATATGCAGGCTCTGTCAATTAAAGAGCCGTTTTTTCGTTTATTTGAGGACAGGGTTGTTCTCAGGCAGGACCCCCTGTACCTTCCCAAGGTAGTATCAAAATTTCATAGAACGCAGGAAATAATACTCCCTTCTTTTTGTTCCAATCCCCAGAATGAAAGGGAGGCTTCCTTTCATTGTTTGGATGTCAGACGATGTCTGCTTTCTTATTTGGATAGAGTTAGCATTTTCAGAAAATCCAGCCACTTATTTATTAATTTTTTCTGGTCAGAAAAAGGGCCAACAGGCTTCTAGAGTAACCATAGCTAGGTGGATAAAACAAGCAATCTCCCTAGCTTATGACCAGGCTGCTAAGACAGCCCGAAGGTTAAAGCACATTCCACTCGGTCTCTAGCGACTTCCTGGGCAGAAAGGGCCGGAGCTTCGGTCGAACAAATCTGCCAAGCTGCGACATGGTCAAGCCAGAACACTTTTTTGAAGCATTACAGAGTGGAGTTGCTGTCGCCTCAGGACCTCTCATTTGGTAGGAAGGTCCTGCAAGCGGTCGTCCCACCCTAAGGTAGGCCTGCAAATTACTTGCTTCTCTCTCATTGTGCCGTCCTGGAAGACGTCTTGAGAAAAGTACCAGTTACTTACCGGTAATGGTCTTTCTGGTAAGTCTTCCAGGACGGCAGGCCTACTTCCCACCGCTCTGGTTAAGTATATTAATATATATATATATATATATATATATAGAGTTGTTGTATGTTGTTTTCACTCCCGTGCACTAGTGTGGAGTACTTTTTCACAAACTGAGGAGCACAGGGAGGGGTGGGGTTTTTAACCTCTTTGATTGATTGTGTTTCCTGTCAGGTGGACTAGTCATCTCTCATTGTGCCGTCCTGGAAGACTTACCAGAAAGACCATTACCGGTAAGTAACTGGTACTTTTTTTACAAAATTTTCAGTCTTTTTTCTCTTATAGCGCAAAAAATAAAAAACCCAACAGTGATTAAATACCACCAAAAGAAACCTCTATTTGTGTGAAAAAAAGGACAAAAATTTCATATGGGTACAGTGTTGTATGACTGAGTAATTGTCATTCAAACTGTGAGAGCACCGAAAGCTGAAAATTCGTCTGGTTAGGAAGGGGGTTTAAGTGCCCAGTTGTCAAGTGGTTAAATCAGCGGCTGAAGCCAGTTGGCTACAGTGCTTGATCAGTGTATTCTACGCTGTAAGAATACATTGGCACAGCTGGGAGGATTCCTCCACCCACCTAGCTTGTGTTGATGGGGTAAGGCCTCTTGCATAAGATACTCCTGTTTGAGCATCTACTTTTTCAGACTTCTTTTTTTTTTTTTTTTTTATGTATTTTCGCGCATATGCGTTTGTGTTAATTCACGCACACGCACGGAAACGTATTCTCGTCTTTTTTGTTCTGCACAGTACATAAATGGACATTTGCGCACAATCATGCGTATTTGCATGCATGAGGCGTAAATTACTGACCAAAAATGCAGATTTTTCTATTTATTTTTATTTTTTTAATGAAGAATGCACAGCTCTTGTTTAGGCGCCTGTGTGCATAGGCACATTACAATTAATGGGCTGTATTTTAGCTCAGTAAGAAAAAAAAAAAAAGCTGTACTGAGCTTTTTCAAGCTGCAGTTTGCAAGAGGCCTTACACTATTTATTTTTTTTGATCAGCCCACTTCTGATTAAAAAAAAACAAAACATCTGTGCTCAGCCTAAGGGCTTTCTACCCTAGCGTTTGCACCATCAAAAGCAGGTCGGCAACAATAGTTCTCATATTTCTTTCCTGACAGGTTTCCTTTTAAGCAAGCCTTATCAATTTTATAGGCCTCTTTAACACGGATGGATGGAATTAATTACTGATGTTTATACACAGGATCTTGCTATAAGATGCTGGTCAGAAGAGCCTGAGCAAAAATTGCAGGTTATGTCCTGTAAAGATTATGCATATACACAGGGCTTTTTTTCAGAGGGAGTTCCACCACCTGTGGCTCAGACCCTTTGGTGCCTGCTCACCACAATCACTTGTAAACACAGAAGTTTGGTTTCTGTGTTTACAAGTGACAGCTCTGCACTCTGTATGTAATGCAATCCTGGTATTTAATGCCCCTTTAAGACCCTCCTACTGTTTTCGTGAAATTTGACTGACCACAACCACTATTTGATGTGATTTGGAGGGTGTGTGTGTAGGGGGAGGGGTTTTGTGGGGCCGTGGTTAAGTTCCAGCACCTATTGTTTGAGAAAAAAAACCCTGCATATACACCTGTAGACGTGTGTATGTATGTACATGGACACATTTCTTCTCCATCCTATCCTAGCTGCCAATGTTGCATATATACTTGTATGTATTTCTGTACATGTAAATTTGTATTTTTTTGTTTTGTTTAGTGCCCCGAACGCATACCTGCATTACATACCATCTCACAGCTGTGTGCATTGTTCTAAGGCCAGGTTCACATTAGCGCGGGTGTGGGAATGCGTGTAAATTGCATGCAGCCACACACAAAATGTGGTGCTTTAAAACAGAAGTGCAAGGGTGCCAATAACTATTTAAAAGCACCCCCTTGCACTGAAAAAGTAAGTGCAGTTTCTGGCACGTGGCATGGTGCCAAAGCACTCTGTGGTTTCCGTGCGGCCGTGTTTTAAAAAAGTTGCCGGAACCTTTTTCCTGCATGAAAATTCAGGCACCCCATTCAAATGAATGGGCTGTGGTGCCTGCACAAACCTGGCAAGCAGTACTGCGCTTATGTAAACCTAGCCCTAAGTTGGCCATAGACAAAGCAGTTTTCTTTCCTGCCACCACGAGTTGCAGGAAAGAGAAAATCGCTTGATTCCTCCACCAACACAGTTAGTGTTGATGGGGGAATCCCTCCTGCGAAGCCATTGTGTTCTCCCAGCAGGGGAAGCAATCTCTTCCCGGAGAACACCGTGATTATTTCTAGCAGCTGCAGTAGCCGCTGGCAATAATCGCATGTAAAATCTGACAGGCTGGTTGTACCTAATAAACAATACAAGTGTCGTGCTGTTCTCTGCACCAAATTATATCCTGTGAATTAGTTCAAAAATCATATCCAGTGCATAATGTTATGTAAACGGATCTATACATATAAGAGGTGTTTCCTATTACATGCGTACACTGAAATGCTCATATATACAGTGCATATTAATTTCAAATAAACAAACTTTTAAATACACAGTGGGTACGGATAGTATTCAGACCCCCTTAAATTTTTCACTCTTTGTTATATTGCAGCCATTTGCTAAAATAATTTAAAGCAGAGGTCCACCCTGAAATTTTTTTTACACTAAAATTCATTAAAAAAAAAAGAAAAAAATTAATATAATTTTTTTTTTTTTTTTTTATACTCACCCGAAATGCCCGTTGCTATGCGGAAGTCCCCTAATCTGCCTCTAATGTGCCTCTTCCTTATCCTCGGATTGAGAACTTCCGTTTCCTCTTCTTGTGAATGGGGCGTGCTGCCTTCTGGGAACTGTGTGTATCCCAGGAGGCAAGCCGCCCATTCACAAAGCGCCGTGCGAGTGGCGCATGCGCAGTAGGAAATGGGCAGTGAAGCCGTAAAGCTTCACTGCCATTTTCCCTTAGTCAGGATGGAGAAGCCGGGACCTGCCAGCAGCGATCGATTGCCGTCGGGGGACCGACATCACGGGAGAGTAGGACAGGTAAGTGTCTTTATTAAAAGTCAGCAGCTACACTGTTAGTAGTTGCTGACTTAAAAAAAAAAAATCTGGGTGGAGCTCCGCTTTAAGTTCATTTTTTTCCCCTCATTAATGACAGAAAAACACAGAATTGTTGACATTTTTGCAGATTTATTAAAAAAGAAAAACTGAAATATCACATGGTCCTAAGTCAGGGCTTGACAAATTTGCTTGGAATCTAGGAGCCAGCTAAAAAAGTTAGGAGCCAGGAACGCGCCCTGTCCCACCGAGCTTGCGCGCAGAAGCGAACGCATATGTGAGTAGCGCCTTCATATGAAAGCGGTGTTCAAACCACACATGTGAGGTATCGCCGCTATTGGTAGAGCGAGAGCAATAATTTTAGCCCTAGACCTCCTCTGTAACTCAAAACATGCAACCTGTAGAATTTTTTTTAAACGTCGCCTATGGAGATTTTAAAGGGTTAAAGTTTGTCGCTATTCCACGAGCGGACGCAATTTTGAAGCGTGACATGTTGGGTATCAATTTACTCGGCGTAACATTATCTTTCACAATATAAAAAAAAAATGGGCTAACTTTACTGTTGTCGTCTTATTTTTTAATTAAAAAAAGTGTATTCTTTCCCAAAAAAAGACCGCTGCGCAAATACGGTGTGACAGAAAGTATTGCAACGACCGCCATTTTATTCTCTAGGGTGTTAGAATAAAAAAAAATATATATATATATATATATATATATAATGTTTGGGGGTTATAATTAGAGGGAAGGAGATGGAAGTGAAAACAGACGGGAAGCTTCATTAGCATTGCTGGTCGTCTTGTCATACCAACGACCACCACAAGATGGCGCCAGATCACAGAAGGAAGCATAGGCCTGCAGAAGGCCTCAAAGCCGGCCCAACGCGATCGCGCGGCGGGGGGCGCACGGAGACACAGGATATCCCAGCTGTGCAGCGCCAGTTTGCTAATTCTAGTCGCAATGGCGATCTGGCGCCCGGGGTTTGTCAAACCCTGTCCTAAGTATTCAGACCCTTTGCTGTGACACTCATATATTTAACTCAGGTGCTGTCCATTTCTTCTGATCATCCTTGAGATGGTTCTACACCTTCATTTGAGTCCAGCTGTGTTTGATTATACTGATTGGACTTGATTAGGAAAGCCACACACCTGTCTATATAAGACCTTACAGCTCACAGTGCATGTCAGAGCAAATGAGAGTCATGAGGTCAAAGGAACTGCCTGAAGAGCTCAGACAGAATTCCTAGAGCTGGCCGTCTGGCCAAACTGAGCTATAGGGGGAGAAGAGCCTTGGTGAGAGAGGTAAAGAAGAACCCAAAGATCACTGTGGCTGAGCTCCAGAGATGCAGTCGGGAGATGGGAGAAAGTTGTAGAAAGTCAACTATCACTGCAGCCCTCCACCAGTCGGGGCTTTATGGCAGAGTGGCCCAACGGAAGCCTCTCCTCAGTGCAAGACACATGAAAGCCTGCATGGAGTTTGCTAAAAAAAAACACCTGAAGAACCCCAAGATGGTGAGAAATAAGATTCTCTGGTCTGATGAGACCAAGATAGAACTTTTTGGCCTTAATTCTAAGTGGTATGTGTGGAGAAAACCAGGCACTGCTCATCACCTGTCCAATACAGTCCCAACAGTGAAGCATGGTGGTGGCAGCATCATGCTGTGGGGGTGTTTTTCAGCTGCAGGGATGGGACAACTGGTTGCAATCAAGGGAAAGATGAATGCGGCCAAGTACAGGGATATCCTGGACGAAAACCTTCTCCAGAGTGCTCAGGACCTCAGACTGGGCCGAAGGTTTACCTTCCAACAAGACAATGACCCTAAGCCAGGGGTCTCAAACTGGTGGCCCTCCAGCTGTTGCAAAACTACAAGTCCCATCATGCCTCTGCCTGTGGGAGTCATGCTTGTAACGGTCAGTCCTGCAATGCCTCGTGGGACTTGTAGTTTCGCAACAGCTGGAGGGCCGCCAGTTTGAGACCCCTGCCCTAAGCACACAGCTAAAATAACGAAGGAGTGGCTTCACAACAACTCCGTGACTGTTCTTGAATGGCCCAGCCAGAGCCCTGACTTAAACCCAATTGAGCATCTCTGGAGAGACCTAAAAATGGCCGTCCACCAACGTTTACCATCCAACCTGACAGAACTGGAGAGGATCTGCAAGGAGGAGTGGCAGAGGATCCCCAAATCCAGGTGTGAAAAACTTGTTGCATCTTTCCCAAAAAGACTCATGGCTGTATTAGATCAAAAGGGTGATTCTACTAAATACTGAGCAAAGGGTCTGAATACTCAGGACCATGTGATATTTCAGTTTTTCTTTTTTAATAAATCTGCAAAAATGTCAACAATTCTGTGTTTTTCTGTCAATATGGGGTGCTGTGTGTACATAAATGAGGGAAACAAAAAAAGCACTTAAATGATTTTAGCAAATGGCTGCAATATAACAAAGAGTGAACAATTTAAGGGGGTCTGAATACTTTCCGTACCCACTGTATGATAATATTACTGTCCCGTGTGTGCACTTATGTGCTAAAATATTTAAGTCCATTTATATGTGTCCTTGGTGACTTTCAATAAAAGTAAATCCTTGTGATGGTGCTCCAAACTTATTCAAAGTGCCAACACTCTCGTGCTCCCCCCCCAGTGTTATCCTCACCTTAGGGCCTGTGACCACTGGGCTTTATGGTATGTGGAATCTTCAGGCTCCTGAGCTGTTCTATGAATCGGTCTCCTCGGTGCATGTATATGAAAGACAAGCTACATGGTGCTTTATCGTTTAAAAACACAATTTTATTAAAATAATTGTCATACATCCAAGATGCTTACAGAACACCACTCTGTCAGACAGATCTTTATAAAATCCCAAATGGAGCCGCAGGGCCGTTTGTTTTATCCGCAGCTGCTTGTCCTAGCAAGGCTGCTGCTGCCTACACCGTCCAGTCCTCTCCCCAACGTGTGTCGACACAGGGGTCACGTGTCTTCCTCAGGGGCATTGATATTTGTTGGATAGTAATAGTAAAATATATAGTGTGTTGGTGGACATTTTCCTGTAGTCTAGACTCGTGCCATCTTATTGTAGTTCTGAGTGGCGCTTCCTGAGATATGCACAGCATAGCAGCTGCTGTGTATGCCGTACACTCTTTAACTAATAATTATATACTAACGGGCTAATAATAAAGGAATGTATGGACGGTATAGAAAACAGTAATGCGCCTTCATGGGTTATACGTTAACATAGTGCACATTAAAATCCTATATAAACAATCAAGTTAAAGCAATCTGCTAAATTGCATTGCTACAACATCCAATCACTTGGTGTGACCCAATAATGAAAACTGTGCTGTAATTCTATACCAAAACCAGGCTGGTTGTACCTAAGATTGATCAACTTGGGTACATTCAGCCTGCCCATACATGGTTTGAATCTTGGCCGATCCCTGCTGAACTGGCCAAAATTTGAACCGTCTATGGCTAACTTTAGACAACAATGCGTCTGTGTTCAGATCCGTAGTAAAAACACTACATGGCTACAAACGCTGCATTTTTTTTTTTCTTTTGCCCATGTGTAATAGACCTTCTTTATTGAAATGCCAATTGGTTGTCTTTTGGGATGGAATAGAGAAGGCCCTGTAGAAGGCCAAATGGAATGTCTGTGAGACCTTTGGATAACAAAGTACTGTGTACAGAGAGTGACTTGACTGTGTTTACCCAAGGATACAGTACTGTTTGTGCAGGGTCATGGGTAATGCACAGAGGCTCAGGCTCATTGTGTACAATCAAATTTCATACTTGGCAAATGAGATAGGACAGCTATGGCAGGACATAATGTGTGTGTGTGTGTGTGTGTGTGTGTGTGTGTGTGTGTGTGTGTGTGTGGTCTGCTTATTATTCATTATTTACTGTGATCTGCGATAAGGGATAGCTGAGATGGCGGTCTTGTTTTCAGGGATGTCCAAGGTCACATTTCCCAAACAATAGAGGACTGGTCTGTACGCTGATATCTGTTTCAGCTCTGCCGTCGTGTTCTTTGTTAGCAGTGCTCTCAGTGAATTATAAACTGTAGTACTTGTCTTTGCCAAAATTTCAAATTTGATGCAAGAAGGTATAAAAGGGCAACTTCACTCCAAAATGTTGATTCAGTCTTGAGTGGGCACCACTGAGACACCAATAGTAGGATTTTGTTTCCCAGTGATCTCGTACAAGACATTATACAAGGTGTAATTCTCTGGCTGGTAAACTCCTCAACTGTTTGTTTTAGATTATTTAATTTGCATATTTATAGACCTAACACCCATGATGTATATAAAAGGTAATTTACATCAGTCCCCACATAGCAAAGAAATCATTAGGGGAGGGTGACCCCGTCACCTGACATGTAATGGACAGGAAATATAAAAGTTGGATTCTTCAAAAGATAATGGTCTTGGCAATGCAAATGTATAATTATCAATTTCGGGTGTAGCTATTAATGTACAGCTGAACTTCCCTATGTAAAGCCCAGTAGGTGTTTCCCCACCCCCTCGGGTAGTAATCCAAAAATCTGACTGATATTTTGTATTTTTATTTTTCACCCACTGTTGGTTGTGTTGGCAAACATAATGCTAGAAAATAGAAAATAAATCTAAAATCCTTCAAGCTGAACTCCAGGGAAAGGTAAATGCTCATTTAGGTCTAGGAGACCAAAGTTTTACCATTCCCTCTAGGTTGTAAGAGCGGTCCTTGCAGCCTCCTCTTTTCTATGGTCCTGTGGATGCATGTCCTCTGATTTCATCAGGTCCAGTACAGAACCCATGGACATGAGTGCCAAGGAACCTGCCCATAGGGTAGAGGGGAGCGTGGGCTGCCAGGGGGGAATGGAGGACTGGGTAACCTAAACTGCATTTTTTGGCTCCCTACATATAAACAGACATTTAACTCTTGCAGTGTGGAGGCAGCCCCACTACAGGGAAGTCTTTTTCATATAGTTCTCTGCTTTATTTTTATTTACAAGAAGAGCCCCAGCAAAAGATTTTTATTGGGGAAGTTTCCCCTTGCCTCACTTCAAAGATGTGACAGACTGTGGAAAAGTCCTAGCTTTGACTATTGTCACTGGAAAAGTGTGCTATAGGACCAGTAACCAGGGAAAAGATGGCAAATGGTAACCTCCCTTCCGCCCTCGTGAGGAGGGGATGGTGCTAATTGAGGCACGGGCGCTGTGCCAGGGTGTATGTAATGTTTGTGATATTGTTACCAAAAAACTGCCTATGCAGATAAGGTGTCCTGTAGAATAAAAATAAAAATTTTGACTAAAATAATTCCTTTTCTATAGGTGTAGGCCATTTTACGTACCTCTTAAAGCCTGACTGGAATACTCCTAGGATGTTGCTAGGACATTGCTACGAGAGGCCTTGTCTTTACTGGTCTACCATCATAAGAGCAAGCTCTCAAATGCTAAACCCAGAGTTACTGCATCAGGGGAGTGAGAGTGGGCATGTGAGGGGTCTGGATCAGAGAAAAGGCTCACTCCTGTGATGGTGGAGGTGAGCAGTAATAACTAGGCCTCTGTTGGCAACGTTCCTGGGAGTATTTCAGTCACGCCTCTTGTGTTGCGTAAATGGCCTACACCTATAGTAAGGGCAATATTCCACTTTAGTCAGAGCTACACAGTTTTTATCTAGACACCCCCATGTCTGCATAGGAAGGTTTTTTTTTGGTAATGGTGAACTAATCCTTTAAATAGTACCAGTTGTTATGGTACGCTGCAGGGAACTGAAAAGTTTAAAATCCATGCACCAATATGGGGTTAACCCTGGTGAAGGGGATAAATGTCCCTGTCTCGGTAATGTGTCCGGAAGCCACAAAAATTGTTCTGTGGCCAGACAGTTTGTAGGCATCTTGGTTAGACCGTAATGTAAAAGGGAGAGACAAGACAGGTTTTTATTTTGAAATAGAAATTAGAGAATTATTTTAGAAATAATAGCCACATTTATTTTGCAGTGGCTGGAGAGTGCAGCTTCAAATATCGATTGCGTCACATCGCGCAAAGGTAGATTTGTTTCTTTGATGTTTTTGGCAACCCATTGAAATTAATAGGCTGTCCTATGAGTGTAGTGCTGTTTTGCGTGCAAAAACCCGTGTTCACAAGATGCTAGGTGTTGAACCTTGTCGTGGGGGGGGGGTGTTCTTAAGAGAATAGGGAAGGTCTAGGTCTGAGTTGTCCCCCCACAATCTGTGGACTCACAGTTCAGACCTCCTTCTCAGCATGGCGCCCTCTGGGAATAAATGATGCTTTTCCTTCTTCTCCTCAATTGCCTGGTAATGGGAGACAGGAAGAAGGGCTGCCTTCACTCCCCAGGCGCACTGCACTGAGACGAAGGTGTGCTCACAGTAGGCACCTGCTCTCTTCTGCCCTCAGCAGGCTGCTATTGGAGGGAAGAAAGAGCAGAATCCCCCGTCTCCATCAGCTATGGAGGCATATGATCCTTCTGACAGGTGTGATGCTGACAGGAGTGACTCTGCAATCTCTGCGATCAGTGGGGCACTGGGGAATTGAGTGGCTGAAGCTCCCATTTCACTACCTTCCACATGTTGGCACGGCATCCGGGGTCTGCGCCACCCCCCCCCTTTTCTTTCCATGTCTTGGCCCTGTGTAGGATGACTCCTGTTTGGGTGACGGCTCTAAAATTTGAATAAGGCCCTACGTACCGATGAGCTATGCACAGTAGTGACGGTTTAGATTGGACAGGTTTTTCAGATAACATGGCCTTTTCTTTTCTCTTAGCGATTGTCACATCTGGGAGACACAGGTTACTCTGTATTCCATTTCAGAAAAAGCTGTAGAATTGGAAACAAGTTAAATAAATGATCTGCTGACAGTCATGTCAGTCCTATTGCTTAAAAGTCCTGCCAGTGTTGTCACGTTTTAATACTTCCTGAAGGAACGCGACTGAACATATTAAAACAGGTGATTCACTTTCCTGCCATGTGTGTTCCTCATTATCATCTTGTATTATAAGCTGCTCACGCTTGCGGTATTAAACTATAGCTCAGGTATTTATGGTTACATAATATTCTGATGAATCCAATCTTGTGAATCTGATTTTGTGTGCTTGTTATTGGTGAGTGATTTGGCTACCTAATGCGACTATACACTGGCTGATATTTAGCAGATGTATGTCATTTTTTTTAAGTCCTCTGTGCTGTTGGATGTGTTTTAAACTGCATTCGCTTTGCATAACATGTGAATCAAACAGGCTTTCTATGGAGCCGGTTCACATATATGCGATGCAGCGGCAATGCAAATTTGCTGCGAATTTAAAAAGAGTCCTGGTGTGTTTTCTGAGCACTGCGGTGCGACTCAGAATTCCAGGTGCATTGCATTCTATGGGAGCGCATCTGAATCGCACATCTGCTCAGTTTTGCACACAAATTTAATCTGAAAGAAAAAAAAAACAGCGTGGGGGGCCCCCCCCCAATCCATACCTGGCCCCTAAAGTGAAAAATAAAAAATGGCGTGCCCCCCAAATTCCATAACGGACCCTTATCCGAGCATGCAGGCCAGGAAAGGGGAGGGGGACGAGCGAGCGCCCCCCTCCTGAACCATACCAGACAACATGCCCTCAACATGGGGTGTGGTGCTTTTTTTTTTTTCTGGAATCATACTTGCCAAGGTGGATGCTGCATCTGTCCCCCGCCAGCTCTAAGACTGAGAACTGAGCGATTGAGTCCGCTGATCGCTCAGTTTTCAGTGCTCCCTGAGCAGAGAGCTAGTGACTGTCGGTTAACGCTGTCTGCTCTGCCCCCCCCCCTTTGCGCTCATTGAAGTGCTGATCTGTGGAGGGGTGGGAGCAGCTGGCCCAGGCTCTCAGTGGCTCACTGTGAGGCTGAGCCAGGTGCCAGTCCAGGCTCCTGGGTAAATGCTGACTGTATGGTCGTCATCTCTCCCCAGCCTGGATTGACAGCCAACTGACAGCGGGCATGCAGAACAAACTGCACTCCTGTGATACAGCTTTGGCTGTACTCCTCTCTTCTCCCATTGGCCACCAATGAATAGGACTACTACACTGACTATCAAAAAAATAAGCCACATTTCCACTGTCCACCAATGTAAAGGGCACTACAATTTTTACTGTTTCTTTTCTGGCCATTATTAATAATTGTTCCATTTATAGAGTTTAAAAAAAAATCTGCTCTGGGTGTCGTGTGTGTGTGTGTGTGTGTGTGTGTGTGTGTGTGTGTGTGTGTATGTATGTATGTATGTATGTATATATATATATATATATATATATATATATATATATATATATATATATATATATATATATATATATATATATATTGTGACAGCAGGAAGGTAAAGTCACCTGGTTGCATCCAGGGGGGTAGATATATTTCGCCCAGATTCAGGCTTTACGCCGACTTATACAACTAGGTGGAGAGTTGTATAAGCCCAGCTGAGGCTAGTGGGCTCATGGATGACTCGTACCTCTAGGGAGAGTGTGGGGCGTCGTGCAGACAGGGAGTTGATGAGACCAGCTGAAGCTTGTCAGCTCATTTAGGCCTCTATAAGAACTCCCAGATTCATTAGGTGTTAGCTCATGCCTGGACCCAGACCTGTGTGGACTGTCTAGGGAGAGTGAACCCCTGTGCGGTGAGGCAAAGCCTGTGTGGCTATTTATTTGGACATTGACTAAACCAGGGACTTAGGGACTAGGACAGCACCAGGCTGATCCCAGTTGTTAGTTAGGAAACCTGCATGTTTAGTCAGAGGTCAAGCTGACCAGGATTTATTTTGTTTATGTTTCTTTTTGGTTTTGCTGTGTTTTTGTCACTGTAAATAGAAAATAAACCGCACCTTTTTGATCTTGAAAACCACAACCTCCGTTTGCTGGGCCTGTTTTTGTGTGGGGAGCCCATCCCGGGGGTCACACACACCGCTGCCGAGCTAACCCCCTCACAGTTGGTGGAGAACCAGTGGCAGTTTTTTTTAAGCCAGCATGGAGGAGATACTGAAACAGCTGGCTCTAGCAAATGCCAATCAACAGCAGACAAATGCAGGTTTGCAAAGGAGCCTTGCAGCCCAGCAGCAAGCTCATCAACAGAGCCTTGCAGCCCAGCAGCAAGCTCATCAACAGAGCCTTGCAGCCCAGCAGCAAGCTCACCAACAGAGTCTGGAAGCTCAGCAACAAGCCCAGCAGCAATCTGAGGCCCGCTTCATAGACCTGTTACAGAAGCAAGAGCAGAGACTACGACAAATGGAAGCAGTAGTGCAGCAACGTCCGCAGACCAGTGAGGAAAGCCGTCCCACTAATACCGCGTCCTTTGGGGTGAGTCGTTTATTGACAAAAATGACTGGAGAGGATGATCCAGAGGTATTTTTGACCACATTTGAAAGGACTGCTGAAAGAGAAAAGTGGCCTGAGGAGCAGTGGGCTGGACTGGTGGCTCCTCTGTTAACTGGTGAATCACAGAAGGCTTACTATGACCTAGAGCCTGACCAAGCAAAAGACTATGTCATGCTAAAAGCTGAAATATTGGCAAGGCTGGGTGTCACCCTGGCTGTCCGGGCTCAGCGTGTGCATAACTGGACTCTCCAGCTTGGAAAACCCCCCAGGTCTCAAATGTATGATCTCATTCACCTGAGCAGGAAGTGGCTACAGCCAGAGACTTTGTCCGCACCAGAGATTGTGGAACGTGTTGTAATGGATCGGTTTTTGAGAGCTCTTCCTACTGCCATCCAAAAGTGGGTAAGCCATGGAGACCCAGAGTCGGCCGGTGGTCTTGTGGATCGTGTGGAGAAATACTTGGCTACAGAGAACCTGACGGCCTCTTCCAGAGACACTCGGACTTTCCACCCTAAGACCAGACTATCCCCAGGGGCGGATAAGAGGATTCCAAGGGGTGAGGGTGGAGAGAGTGAGAGGGTGGGAGCTCTACCCCAAGTTTGGCGAGAACAGCCTGGGAAATCAGCGGCTCAAGAGGCGGCAAGAAGGATCGTTTGCTACCGCTGCCGGCAAGCGGGACATATTGCAGCAAATTGCCCGGTTGTGGAGGAACCCATGCAATGTGACTTTCTGACGGGCAGACGTCAGTCGCTGTGTGCGACAGTCGCATGCACTGCCATTCGAGGAACTGAGAAACATTTATGCAAAATGTGTGTTAATGGTAGAAATGTTGTGGTATTGCTGGATTCAGGTAGCCTTGTGACCCTGATAAAGGCTGAATTAGTTAACAGAGGTCTCTGGGAATAGCAAGGTAGCTGTTATTTGTGTGCATGGGGACACCCGAGAGTATCCAGTGACTACAGTGTGTTTCGAGACCCCCAAAGGTACCCTCTCTCATCCAGTGGGGTTAGTATCTCAATTACCGCATGATGCCATTGTGGGAAGGGATTTTCCGAAGTTCTGGGAACTGTGGGATGATCCTGAGCCCCCCACTGGTGCCCCTATGTACCAGGAATGTGATAGCCAGAACTCCTCTGAGAGTGGTGAGGACTCTCCAGAATTTCCCTTGTCAGTATTGGCAGGGGAGACTCAAGAAACTGGAGAGGAGCCCACCTCCTCAGACGAAAACCTACCGTCTGTGGAGTTTTCTGATCTGGAGGTTCACAGGGAAAATTTTGCCACAGAACAGTTAAAAGACCCCGCCCTAATAAAGGCACGGGAAAACGTAGTGGAAATAGATGGCGAGTTAGTGAACCCAGATAATACCTGCACTTACCCATACTTCAGCGTAGAGAAGGACCTACTGTATCGGGTGGCAAAAAGGGCAGAAGAAACCGTTGAGCAGCTTGTGGTGCCCAAACCTTACAGGAAGTTGGTGTTGGAGTTGGCCCATGGGCACATTCTTGGAGGTCATCTGGGGACAGAGAAAACCCGAGAGAGGGTATTACAGAGATTCTATTGGCCTGGGGTGATGAAGGACATAGAAAATTATTGTTCCTCCTGCCCTGTGTGTCAGAGGTCGGCCCCGATGCCACATTTCCGTAGCCCGCTGGTCCCTCTACCCATCATTGAGGTCCCGTTTGAGAGAATCGCAATGGATTTGGTAGGTCCTATAATCAAGTCCGCTAGGGGGCACCAGTACATATTGGTTATAATGGACTATGCCACCCGTTATCCAGAAGCGATCCCTCTCAGAAATACCTCGGCCAAAACCATAGCCAAAGAGCTATCTCTTGTTTTTAGCCGGGTGGGTATTTGTAAAGAACTGCTTACGGACCAAGGTACACCCTTTATGTCCCGGGTTATGAAAGAGCTGTGTAAATTGTTCAAAGTGACGCAATTGCGTACATCTGTGTATCACCCCCAAACCGATGGGCTGGTTGAAAGATTCAACAAAACCCTAAAACAAATGTTGAAGAAAGTGGTGGATAGAGATGGAAAGGATTGGGACTGTCTACTTCCTTATTTGATGTTTGCTATTAGGGAGGTGCCCCAATCCTCTACGGGATTCTCCCCCTTTGAGTTACTGTATGGGAGACACCCAAGAGGGCTGTTGGATATTGCCAAGGAAACTTGGGAAAGTGAGAGTTCTCCCCACAGGAGTGTGATTGAGCATGTCGCCCTGATGCAAGACCGAATTGCACAGGTAATGCCCATCGTGAAGGAACATTTGGCCCAAGCGCAGTTAGCACAGCAGAGAGTGTACAACCGTGGAGCCAAGACCCGTACCTTTTCCCCAGGGGATAGGATACTGGTACTTGTCCCTACGGTTGAAAGTAAATTCCTTGCCAAATGGCAAGGCCCCTATGAGATAATGGAAAAAGTGAGCAAAGTGAATTACAAGGTCAGACAACCAGGAAGGCGAAAGCCCGAACAGATCTATCACGTTAATCTGTTGAAAGCCTGGAGGGATAGAGAGTCCCTAGTCGCAGACACTTGGTCACCAGCTCAAACTGGTTGCGTGATTCCTGAGGTTGGAATAGCAGCCACCTTGTCACAACCCCAACAACAGGAGGTTAAGGAGTTTGTGCTTCGCAACAAGGAGGTATTCTCTGAGCTGCCGGGACAAACATCTGGGGTAGAGCATGACATCATTACCCCGCCCGGTGAAAGGGTGAAGTTAAAACCCTATCGGATCCCAGAGGCCCGACGGGAGGCAATACGGGAGGAAGTACAGAAAATGCTGAACTTAGGGGTGATAGAGGAGTCCCAAAGTGATTGGTCTAGTCCCATTGTGTTGGTGCCTAAACCGGATGGGAGCTGGCGATTTTGTAACGATTTTCGTCAGTTGAACAAAGTTACAAAATTTGACACCTACCCCATGCCACGTATAGATGAGTTGATCGACCGGCTGGGAACAGCCCGATACATGACGACTCTTGACCTCACAAAAGGGTATTGGCAAATCCCCCTGGCCAAGTCGGCCAAAGAGAAAACCGCATTTGTAACCCCAGACGGGGCGTTCCAATATAAAAGAATGCCGTTCGGGTTACAGAATGCGCCGGCCACATTCCAGCGGAAAATGGACCAGATGCTGAGGCCCCATCGGAAGTATGCTGCGGCTTACCTGGATGACGTAATTGTCCATAGCACAGATTGGGCCTCACATCTGCCAAAAGTGCAAGCAGTCCTGGACTCTGTTCGGGAAGCGGGGTTTACGGCTAACCCCAAGAAGTGTACCATTGGGCAGGAGGAGGCCAAACATCTTGGGTACACCATTGGGAGGGGAGTAATAAAACCCCAACTCAACAAAGTCGAGGCCATCCAGAGTTGGCCACGTCCCAACAGCAAGAAGCAGGTACGAGCCTTTCTGGGAATCGCTGGGTATTATCGGCGATTCATTCCCCACTTTGCTTCTAAGGCTGTGCCCCTAACCAACCTGACGAAGGGGAAAGGGTCGGTCATGATTAAATGGACCCCCGAGGCTGAGGCAGCATTCCAATTCTTGAAACAAGCCTTATGTAGCCAGCCAGTGTTGTACTCACCCGACTTCTCTAAAGACTTTGTCGTACAAAGTGATGCGTCAGATGTGGGGTTAGGAGCAGTATTGTCCCAGGTCTGGAACGGGGAAGAGCACCCAGTCATTTACCTCAGCAGGAAGTTGAAGTCCCATGAGGTAAATTACGCCACCGTTGAAAAGGAGTGTTTAGCGGTGAAGTGGGCTCTAGATTCCCTTCGGTACTACCTGCTAGGTAGGCACTTTGACATGGTTACGGATCACGCTCCGTTAAAGTGGATGGCTCAAAACAAGGAAACAAATAGAAGAGTGAATAGGTGGTTCCTGGCCCTCCAGGAATTCAACTTCACAGTAAAGCATCGCCCTGGCGTTCAAATGGGGAATGTGGATGCTTTGTCTCGAGTACATGAATGCCTGATTGCTGGTGTTCCAACCCCGAGGTTAAAACAAGAGGGGGGGGTATGTGACAGCAGGAAGGTAAAGTCACCTGGTTGCATCCAGGGGGGTAGATATATTTCGCCCAGATTCAGGCTTTACGCCGACTTATACAACTAGGTGGAGAGTTGTATAAGCCCAGCTGAGGCTAGTGGGCTCATGGATGACTCATACCTCTAGGGAGAGTGTGGGGCGTCGTGCAGACAGGGAGTTGATGAGACCAGCTGAAGCTTGTCAGCTCATTTAGGCCTCTATAAGAACTCCCAGATTCATTAGGTGTTAGCTCATGCCTGGACCCAGACCTGTGTGGACTGTCTAGGGAGAGTGAACCCCTGTGCGGTGAGGCAAAGCCTGTGTGGCTATTTATTTGGACATTGACTAAACCAGGGACTTAGGGACTAGGACAGCACCAGGCTGATCCCAGTTGTTAGTTAGGAAACCTGCATGTTTAGTCAGAGGTCAAGCTGACCAGGATTTATTTTGTTTATGTTTCTTTTTGGTTTTGCTGTGTTTTTGTCACTGTAAATAGAAAATAAACCGCACCTTTTTGATCTTGAAAACCACAACCTCCGTTTGCTGGGCCTGTTTTTGTGTGGGGAGCCCATCCCGGGGGTCACACACACCCGCTGCCGAGCTAACCCCCTCACAATATATATAAAATTAGAAGTCCCATCATGCCTCTGTCTCTGGGAGTCATGCTTGTAACTGTCAGCCTTGCAATGCCTCATGGGACTCGTAGTTCTGCAACAGGTGGAGGGCCGCCAGTTTGACACCTGATACACTACATTTCTTCTTTTATGCATTATTTTATTTACAACTGACCATGCAAATGTGCTATGAGATAGAGATGTAATATTAAGCAGGAGTTCCTGTATACATGAAAATTATTTCAAGGGTTCCTCTGTAATAAAAGTTGAGAGCGGCTGCCCTCGGAGATAAGGGAAGGTATGCATAGACATCCTCTTATGCCTACTTTGTTTCCTCAGATTGAAGTGTAAAGCTTTACTTTAGCGTGGGTTAAATGCACACATAAACTATGCATATACTTCACACAATGTGACAAAGCTTTTAGCGTCATTGTCAGCATGGTTGATGACTAAGCCTTGAAAAATGACACATTTTACACATCTGGCTCATTTACTTGTAGGCATGGAAAATCTGTCATTCAGGCGTAAAACCGATAAGGGTCTTGGTTTGGGTTCTCACCTCGATATGCCATAGTGCTAAGTATGTTTGAACCAAAAAAAATAAAAATAAACATTCAGATCCATTATACAGCTTTGTGTCCTGCTTTTAGATAAGTCTTCACCTTGGTCAATATATTAGTAAAGTGGAGGGCAAAGACATCAGACTTCTGAGGAAGCTGGCATCTCGACTGTATGTTGCCATTTTCCATTGCAAAGAAAAAAAAAGTGTAATTTTATTTATTTCAAGTATTTAAATGCCATAGACAGTTTATGCAGCGCTTTAAAAATTGTACATTTACATCAGTCTCTGCTCTCAAGGAGTTTACAGTCTAAGGCCCCTAACTGTTTACAGGTTCTTTAAGGGCCCATTGACACAATGCATAATCCGCGGTAAAAGAATCTTTGTTTTAATGCATAGTTGGGGTGTAATGCACTACTGCAGTAGTAAGTAATGTACTGCGGTGCATCGCAACACACGTTTGCATCTTGGAGTTTTGCATAAATAACAATCTGCTTTTTTTTTCTTTCTGGTGCATTAAATTGTGCTGCCACCCCAATTCAGAATTCACACATCGGTGCAGCACATTTTGGGTTCTATTTATATATTGAAATGTAAAATAAGCTATTTGGCCAGCGGCGCTGTATGTACCTTACTTCTGTGCTAATTGGGAAGAAACAAATGTAATTCAGGCTATTTTCTCCTCTGAATTTTTTTTATGGATGGTAGAAAAATACCACATTATGGCCTCCTAGATGCTCCAGGGAATAGGTAAACAAATGTAACCATTGTTTCCATCGGTTTGCAAATTCTTAAAAACCTACTTTAAAATTATTACATTGTATGTCCATTAAAAAGATACTATTTCCCATGTTTCTCAGCACCATCTAGTGGCCATGTAGTATTTTACTACTGCCCATAATTAAAGAGCATTTCTTCAGAAAATAAAAATCCAAAAAGAATTCATTTTTGGCCAGTTAGCACAGAACTAATGTGCTTACAGATTCTGTTTTCGAATGGCTGTGCACATTTTTTACAAATGGGCCTCATTGTGTGAATAAGCCTCTAGACCTGCCATTCACAACCAACCTCCAGATGTGGCTCATTGTCCTTCCATCCGATGGAGTCTATATAGCAGGGGTGTCCAAACTTTTTTTCAAAGAGGGCCAGATTTGATGAAGTGAACATGTGTGAGGGCCGACCATTTTGCCTGACATTCTGTACACCATTAAAATTTGGTCTGTGTGTTAGTTCGAGCACTAATACACAATGCCCAACAAGAATACCCTTGCCTTTGTGGCTGTGTGTGGTGAAGAGATGAGCTTAGCCGTGTTATTTGGATATACCGTATTTATCGGCGTATAACACGCACCTTCACTTTAAAAAATCGTACATTTTAAATAAAGAACTGTGAATCAAAATAAGGGTCACTGTCATCAATACAGCCTCACAAGTGCACCCCCCCCCCCGTTGCCCTGAATGCAGCACCCCCCCCCCAGTTGCCCTGGGGGGGGGGGTGGGACGAGCGTCGACAGACATACAGGAGAATTTCCTGTTTTCTTGGCGGCCTCTTTAATCAAAGGTCCCGCCTCCTATGATGGACAGAACAGTCGTCCAATGGCAGCGCAGGAGGTCGCTGTGTAAAAAGGAAGTACTCCTGTATGCACAGCGCTCGTTCCGCATCCTCCTCGGCAGCCAGCATGTATTTCTTTTGTGGCCCCCGGCGCTCGGGGATTTGTTGGGGGCCACAAAAGACATACATGTCAAAATGACCGTGCGGGCCGTCCGAAACCGGAACGCGGGCCGGATTTTGGACATGCCTGCTTATATAGTTTCATGTCTGGTGTCACTTGGCAGAGCCGGTGGCATGACACCAATGATCTTTTTTGCCATCTGTAAAGGTGGCACTCTGATCACCACTTTGAGGGTATTCCTTGTATTGTCCCCCAATGTTAGTGGTGGTGTTCCCCACTAACTCCTGATGGCGTAGGGCCCGTTTTTCTGCACCAATGCAGTCAGTTTCTGCACCAGAAACTGACCGAAACTGACTGCACTGGTGTGAACTAGAGCCATTGGATTACATAGAAAACACTGTGCATGCATTTTTAATACAGAAAAAAAAAGCACACAGAACTGCATCTGGTGTGAACTGGCCCTTAAAGTACACGTAAACGATCAGCTTGTAAAACAACCTATTCAGTTTAGAAAAGAAATGAAAGGAAAAACATTTTTTTTTGTTTTTTTCACCCCCCCCCCCCCATTTTCTTATTAATGATCACATTCCCTCTTTTCTCAGATGCATAGGAACTAGGGGGGGGGGGGGGGAAACAGCAATGCACTGAGCTTCCAAGTGAAAAGCTGTGGGGGGATGGTGTCAGGACAAGTCTGATCATTGGAGGAGAGCAGGCTGACTTCCCAGCATAGCTAGAGAACTGACCACAGTGTGTTCCCCCGCCTAGTGTGGTCAGTTTTTAATAGCAAAGCAGAGGGACTGGCAGGAACACCAGGGATGTCACACAAAGGAAGCAATACAAAGAGAACAGGATACTTTCTCATACAAGTACATGGTACAGCAGGCATATATCGGGAATATGAAGTGTTGGGTTTCCATACTCTTTATTTTATCATGGGTTACCCAAGACCTGACAATTATTTTATGGATTCTCCTGGAGTAAAAAGTTTGAGAATGTCTGCCCTAGACTGCACCCCTTTCAGTTATACTAGAGTTCTTATTTATTACAATGATGCAAAATAATGGAAAACTAGAAATATGCAATGTAAAATGTTAATTATACAATGTCGTTACTAATTTCCTGTGCATTGCAGAAATCGCATCGGCATGCACAGTTTTGCCAGCTTTTAGGGTATTTAAAAAAAAAAATATATATATATATATATATATATATATATATATATATATATATATATATATATATATATGCAAATCTTTTTTAACACGTGAATGCAGCTCCTAATTATGCAGGCAAAGCTGAACCTACTTGTGAGGGTGAAGAAGCTGTAAATATGTAAATATGGGCACTTCTATCCTCCAAATACAAAGCAGAGCAGAGAGAATGGGCAGGTTTCAGCCCTGCGTCTGGACAGTTGGGAGGAGTGTCCCCAATGTGCATTCATTCACTTGTGTCACGCTGCGTCCCAGCTAACAAAGAAGTGAGAGCGCAGCACATGACGGCACTATGTACTGGGAAGCTAGTATTTACTGCCTTCATTGTGAAACTGTTATTGTTGCATTTTTCAAATGTGTTGGAAAGCCGGTGCTATCCCCTGTAATCCCTGTGTGTGTCGGCAGAGCACACAGCAAGCACTGCATTGCACTGCCATAAATTTTACTGTTTGCCGCTGTCTCATGCTGGCTGTTCTTTCTGTTATTCCAGGTTGTGAAAATCTGACAGCGATTCCCTCCACCCCGCGGCCCACCCTTCTTTTTTCTACTTGGTAACAAAAGCCCAGGAGCATGGGAAGTCGCGGTCGCATCGGCACATGCTGACAGCAGTGGGCTCTCTGTACCTGAGCCCTGCACTATGTAACAATGCAGCGGGACTGACTGGCAGCACTACGGCCCCTGGGAGGAACTTGTACATTTTTTATTTTTTTATTTATTGCTTTTTTTACACAAAGGAATTTTTAACCCCAAATAATGGCAACGATGGAATCTGGAACAACCATAACCAGTCGCTTGAAAAACCTGCTCCGCTCACCTTCGATAAAGCTGCGAAGACACAAGCCTGGAGCTAAGAAGGAAGACATTGGCAGCAAGGTGGGTTCATGTGTGTCTGATTTCTGACCTGTTCACTTGTGTTTTGTCCTATGTCAGTGCAGCGATCGAAGGGATTGGACTAACCAACTGTTCTGCAGATTTTTGTGTGTCTTCCTCCTTCAACCAACAGTTTGTGGGCACCTGACCATGACGCGTGTATGAGCTTCAGCTTCTCTGCTCTTCTGGGAAGGATTAAAAAAGACTGTTTCTGTGATGCCCTTTGTGAGGTCAGGTACTGATGTTGGATGAGAAGACATGGCTTGTGACTAATGTTCCAATAAATCCCAGAGGTGTTCAGTAGGATTAAAGCGGAGTTCCACCCGAAAATGGAACTTTTGCTTTCCGGTGTCAAATTTGGCACCTTTCAGGGGGGGGCAGATACCTGTTTTAATACAGGTATTTGCTCCCAATTCTGGTGGAAAGATAGCTGCATTATCTGCGGCTATCTACACCACGTCCGGGGCCTTGTCCCCCCCCCCCCCCGCTGTCTTCTGGGAGACGCACAGGTCCCAGAAGACAGCAGGACCCATTCGGATCACACAGCGCGACTCGCGCATGCGCAGTAGGGAACCAGGAAGTGAAACCGCAAGGCTTCACTTCCTGATTCCCTTACCGAAGATGGCGGCGGCAGCACCCCAGAGCCGAGGAAGAGATCGGCTTCGGGTGCCGACATCGCGGGCGCCCATGACAGGTAAGTGTCCCTATTTTAAAAGTCAGCAGCTGCATTATTTGTAGCTACTGACTTTAAAAAAAAAAAAATAATAATAATTTCCGTGGACCTCCGATTTAAGGTCAGGACACCCCAGTTCGCCACACCAAACTGGTCAAACCATGTCTTTATGGAGCTGGATTTGAGCTCACCACACACAATACAACCTGATTTGTATAATCTTGTTTAGATCTACCAACAACTCTGTTGTATAGGGCCTACCTGACTGGATGCAAGTTGATTGAGTAGATTAGATAGGTCCTCATATTACATAGTTTTGGTAAATCTAAATTTGATTGTACATTAGATTTGAATGTGTGTGATGACCCTAATGCCTAGTACACACATTCAGAAAATTTTACGGAAAATACTGCTTTTGAAGTGATCTTACGACAATCTGATTATTAGTACACAGCTTTCAAGAGCCGATCGCGACCGTTTGTCTGAAATTATCCAATGGGACAAACCCAAAAAGTTTTTCGTATGATACAAGATCATACACTTTTTGTTTAATCAGAACAGTATTCATCTGAGAAAAATCAGAAGAGCAAGACCACGCATGTACGGAAATGATGGAATACATTACATTCTGTCGTCCAAATATTTTTGTAACTATAGTAACCTCTTCATTTTTTATGGCTGGGTTCACACTATACGACACGACTTTCATCCTACTTTGCTCTGCGACATCTGTCCGACATTGGTCCGACATTGGTCCGACATTGGTCCGACATTGGTCCGACATCCATCCGACATTCATGAACAGGATACTACTTTGATCCGACATTGTGCTAGTCTGACTTGTCCTTTGACCAATCAAAACAATCCCAGGGTGAGATAAATTCCTTTTACTGCTGCTGTAATCACAATGTCGGATGCCAAAGTCGTATGGTTAGGACAAGGATCCGACTTTGATCCGACTTCAATGATAGTCAATGGGCTGAAGTCGGATCAAAGTCGGACAGAAGTAGTACAGGGAGAATTTTTAATGTCGGACCGACATGTGTCGGACCAGTTAAGACGGCTCCCATAGGGAAACATTGATTTTCACACGTCATGCGACATGAGCTCCTAATGTCGGAGCGTTTGTCGCCCCAGTGTGAACCAGGCCTAAATGAGAATAGCATGCAAAAAAATAAAAAAAAAACCGACAATCATTTGTCCGATAATCTCATTGTGTGTACGAGGCTTTTTGCACAGGGGTACATGCAGGAATAGAAAGAGCCTTCCCCAAACTGTTGCCAGAACGCTGGAAGCATACAATTGTATTAATGGTCATTAAAAGTATTCTTCACTGGAAATACATGAACTCGGTTGTTTGAGCTTCGTCCAGACTTTGTCATCTAATGTATTTAAACGACCATTGTTGTTCATTGAATATGTTCATTGTCTGGCTATCAGGCCCCGTTCACACCTGAGCGTATTGGAATTGCAGGCAGATTCGCACAATTCTGCCTGCGATTCCAGAATCGCAGAAAAATGTGGGATGCTTTTGCAGTGCCATTTATTTCTCAATGGCACCCCAAACGTGATGCTATTTTTGCCGTGATTGTTGTGCAACAAAACGCATGAAAGTAACAGAAAGACAAACAACACCAAACGCGCCTGGCTCTGTGACAAATTTTGGTTCACAAACTTCTTTTGTGCTTTTTTGGATCTGAGGGAGGCCTATTCAAAATGAATGGTGCCGCTCCAAAAACGAACCACAAAATCTTGCAAAAAAGTGATGCGACAGTGTCACTCAGATGTGAATGGGGCCTTCTCCGTACCCAGATGTACCTGGTATTTCCACAGTTTTCAGCAGCTGATTGGTCTGACAGCAGAGTGAAATAAATCAGGAAATCCGGCTTTAAAAGTAAACCTGCTGCCCAAGGGCATAAAGCGAGGACCACCCCTTTTCTTCCTGACTCACAAGGACTAAATCAGGCCCTGGCAGGGTGGATTGGATTTAAATAAAGTCGATTTATATCATGATTAGTAAAAAGGCTTGATTTATTTTAAATCAACGCGACTTATATCCATGATTTTTAAATAGCGACTGTCATCTCTGTCCCGCAGCGGCTCCTCCTCTGACTCGCTGTTGACTCACCGACAGTCCCATTCACTTTAATGGGACAGCTGGGGATGCAGCAGTGACACAACAAGGTGAGGGACGTGACGGCAGCAGGTGAGTGGATGCCCGCTAACAGGCGCTGCCACGATGGATCTGAAATGACAGGCTCTCTTTAAATGTAAGGACTCATTCTTGCTAATAGTTAGAATCTTTAATATTTGCAAATAAAATGAAGGTTTCCTATTTAGAATAATAAGCTGTTCAGGTTAGTAAAACAGCGATATCAGAACCGATCCAATCATACAGTTTGTAGTGTACATAGATTTGTAAAACAATGGGATAAAGGAATATTCCTGAACTTTGTTTTATCTCATGGTTACTGTGAAATTGTGTGAATGCATCAATGCAGTGCATGTTATCTCAGCTTGCAGAGCTTGGATTCATTGAATGAGTTCACCAAAAATGTAAATATTGCAAAATATACAGCCTCATGCTACATAACGAACCCCATTTCATGCTAAATTATTAATGTATCTTAAATGGAAAACTATCTTTAGATAGATTTTTACTCCAAAAGCATTTTATTAAAATGAATTTGATAAAAATCAAACAAATCTGATTTAAATGGAAAAAAAAGTGTACGTGTGTGTGTGTATAGATAAATTTATTATAAAAAAAAAAAAAAAATGTAATCCTTGATTTTCATCTACCCTGGGACCTAGATAACAAGGGCCCAGGGTGATATTCGTGTGTGTGTGTGTGTGTGTGTGTGTGTGTGTGTGTCTTTAAGGCTACGCTAACTGGAAATGGCAGAGTGGGGACAGATGACCCTTCCTCGTCTCACAAGGGAAGGAAGGTGTTAATCTCACATATACCCCTTTTGGTCTGTCGGGCAAGCCGTATGGCAGTCGGTGATCCCATCACCACAGAAGACAGGCACATGTTCCACATGTCATCCTCAGCCCTTCTATTTCCAGCTGGCGGCTTTTCCAATTATTATTTTTTTTTTACCTCTTTCTTTTTCCCATAATTGGGCAAACATGAGGAGCATTTATTTTTCAGCACATTGTGGAATATCAGTCTTTTAATAGGTCAACAAAGACCATGAAAGTTTATATTTATATGGAAACAAATGGGGAGGTACAGTAGCATTTGGGTACATTTTTGTTACGGTTAGTTTAATGGTTGTTGATTTGTACACTTCTATTTCATTGATTTCAGCACTGGGTGATTAGAGCTGATGGGAAGTTCTCATTTCATTGTCCTGTATGGGGACCTGCAGCGGGTGGTCATCTTCCAGCTGTCATTTCTTAAGCTGTAGGTTCATTTCTATAGACAGCAGGCACTGTACTCCTCTGCTAAGTACTGTCAGAGAAAAGGAGAGCTGACATTACTGACCTGCTTTTAAATTGTTAGCCCTCTCCCTGTTATGCTGACTTTTTCTAGCTTGAATTTTTTCCCAGTCCCTGACCTGGAACAAGTCTGCAGCTCAGGAAAGTCCTGGAAGTCAGCATTACAGCCAAGCGGCTTGGTGACAGCCTTTTGTGTGTTTTAAAGTGTAGCTAACCCCATAAACATAAATGTATTATTACAGCTTACCAGTCCTGAGATGTGGTTGCTGCATTCGTTTTTCACTTTTCAGGCTTATACATTTTCAGCAAGAACAGAAATTGCTGATTGATCCTGCCAGGAAGGCAGTGGTCCCCGTGCATTAAAAACTCACAAAGAACCTTAACTTTAATTGTGTGAACTACTAGTCCCATCAGTCCATCATGTAATGAAGATAAAGGCATCCATGTTGTGACAACTATGGCACCAGAGATGAGAGTGGGGGGAAAACATACACATGAGGGGACAGGAAGTGTTCTTTTTACAAGAAAGTGAGAAAATTACACTGGACCCAACGTGTTCAATCTCACTGGTGTTGTAAATCCTGATTCCGGGGCAGACAGCTTATACACCCCAGAGGATCTCCACGGTCTCCTTGGCTTGTAGTGTAACAATGTAAACTGAAGCTCCACATCACTGCTAAGCGGTCCAGATATAACCATCCTAAAATTACCCAACGCATTTCATACAAGAGCTTCATCAGGGCTTGATTGACAACAATGTGAATAGTCTAATATTGAACTGGACCTTTTTATTGTTGTTTTTCAGTGCGATTACAAGCACAGGTCTTGTCAGCAGGTGGTTTGGCAGCCAAACCAGAGCACATTGGATATATTTTAGATTGTCTCCCTGACTTTTATTGGATTACATTTGTATGTAGACCTCTTAGCAGTGCTTTGGTGCTTCTATTTCCCTATTTTTTTTATCACCTGATAAACCTTAAAATAATCTACATCTAAAGAGTAGTAAGTTGCAATATAGTATGTTTTTGGCGTTTAGATACCTATATTTAATTAAAGCTCACCTTTTTGAGTGGGGGATAGAGTATGGAAGGGTTTAAAATCCTTCAGACTGTAAGTGTGTCCCTTTTTGGTAGATATTCCTTCCTGTCCTGAGTGAACCCAAAATTTACCATCACTTCCTGTCCTAATGACAGTTATCACATAGGCAAAAGGTGAGGGGGAATTTCTCCAGTGGGACGCAGACAGAAAGAAAAAAGAACGTTGTAAATCCTCTTCCATTCTTTTCTACAAAAATATTTGGCTTTAGAAAAGCAAAAGCCATAAGGTGTTCTTTTCCTCCCTATTTGTCCTGGTGACGTTTGGCTCTCGTACAATAAATGATGGGTTATCCAAAATATGTCACAAGAACAGAAATGGGGAGGGGGGGGTTCCTCTTACTTCCTGTTAATTCTCTGTAACAGGAAGTGAAGAGAATGGTGTGGCTGTGTGGGCAGAGGCATGTACATTTATGCTATATTTAAACTCCTCTTTGCAGGAAGGTGTAGCCTGCTCTTCAAATTGGTGTTTTGGGCTCACTGGGGGTGGGCTGGGGAGCGGGACCATTTTAAAGCTGAACTACACTTCATCTAAGCACCACAAACCAAAAATGCTATATTTTATTATTCAAAGCAAACTCGCCCGTTCCATCCATGTTTCCATGCTTAATTTTGTTGAGAAATCACTTTGACGAACACCCCCTAGCATTTCTGGCTGTGGCGCCATCTTGAGTAAGGGTAGGTGATTCATGTAGCATTTACTTCCTGGAATCTACCTGCCCTTAGCTCAGGCATGCAGGCAGCAGGGTGTGCTTGGCTGGGAAAGCCCCTCTTCCCCTACTGAAGACTCCTGGGATGTATGACATTATTTGCCTAGGCAAGAAGCCAGAAAGTAACTAAAGAAATGTTAAAAAATACATAAGTAAAACAAGAAAATATATTATATAAAATACTTTATACTTTCCTATCTATTTACTAATGCTAGCAGCATAAGGATTAAAAATAGTCAATGTTGATTAAGAGAGTGAAGTTCTGCTTTTAATGTTGCACCTTTAAACATACAGTGTAGCCCTGTACACACGGCCGGGAATCCCGTCAGGAAAAAACGTCGGTTTTCCTGAAGGGATTCCTGGCAAACTTTTCTTGCTCACCGAGTGTACACACGGCACATTCAAAAGAACCGCCGTTCTTTTGAATGGCAAGAACTCGGTGACGTCATCGACGACATTCGATGCCGTCGCCGCCATCTTGCTTCACCCTACACTACCCTTGTAAGCTACCGCGCATGCGTCAAAGTCTCCGAAGTCTCATCGAGCATGCGCAGGTTTACCTGGAGACAGGTAAGCATACACACGCACTGTTTTCTGATCGGGAAACAAGCCGACGAGAATCCCGACGAGAAAATAGAGAGCAGGTTCTCTGTTTTTCTCGTCGAGATTCCCGGCAGTTTTCCCGACGAGAAACCATACACACGAACGTTTTTCTCTGCAAAAAGCTCTCCCAGCAGTTTTCTTGTCGAGAAAACCGGCCGTGTGTACAAGGCTTGTGGGTAACATGAAACCCGGTATGAAAGGTGGACTATCCCTTTTTAACCATTTCTTTTATATATCCAAAACCAAAGTTTTGGCATTACAAACACTTTTAACTACTATGTGAACAGCGAGCATTGCTTCTCGGAACTGTTGACTCCATCATGCCTTGTGCACATTAAACACTTTACTCTGTGGTCAGGGATTCACCCTCGCTCAGTCCAAAAACTCTGCTTGGAGTGTTTGAGGTGAGAAAAGCAAAGATTTCCTTTAGGAAGCGGATTTATTTTTCTCAGATGTATTGTATAGAATGTCTTTGCACAGAACAGAGAATTGTCCGATTCTGTATCTTATTGTAGACAGAATGACATGATTAGTATCAGTCATCTGGGATTGATCCCGGCCCCTGCACCAGATGCAGAATAACCTTTTCAACTTTTTGGGCCTGGCCATTACACGGCTCTTGTGGGATTATCAGTGTTTTTTAGAAAAATTCCTCCTTTCATAGAGGACAATAAATGTAGCTATAATTCTCCTGGTCATGTTCAATGGAAGCTGGTTAATCTCCTAGGAAAGGTTCTTGGTCTTGACAGGTAGCTGGAGCATGGATCTAACAAAGTACAGCATGTTTGTTTATTGCAGGCCTGTACTGTGGAAGGTACATGCAGAACCTCAAAGCTGGTTTTTGATTGGAATGCAGCCGATCCAGCAGCCACCAGCCAAATTGCAATCAGTGCATTGGCCCTCCTGCTAAACAGATGTCTATTCTGTTAAGGGATGTGCTGGAAATTTTTTCCATCAATCTGCAGCTGTAAACATCAAGTGCTGCTGTAACAATAGTATCCCATCTGGGGGAGAAGGGGAGGATTCCTCCAACCACCTGTGTGGAATGAGGAATCTGTTAGTTTGTTTAGCTTGCTGGCTAAATGGGGGAAAAAATTAACCATGTGTTTTTAAAGGCTCAAGGTTTTTTACCATCATGCATTTTATGCATGAAGGTAAAAAAACCTGTGTGCAGTGGCCCCCGTAATACTTGCCCAAGCTCCCTCTTCATGCAGCGATGTACACGAGATCAGAGCTTCTCCTGGGTCTCTCATTCCTCGTTGGCTCAGACAGCAGCGGGAGCCATTGGCTCCCGCTACTGTCTGTCACAGCCAATGAGGAGCGAGCAGAAGACGGGGTCATGCTGCAGCTCTGTGTGTCTAATGGGCGCATAGAGTGGGGCTCAGGAATGAGCATGCACCAGTGCCCCCCAGAGCCAAGCGGCTTGCTATTGGGGGCACTGGCTGAAGAGGAGGAGCCAGGAGCATCGGCGAGGGACCTGAAAAAAGAAGGATCAGGGCTGCTCTGTGCAAAACCACTGCACAGAACAGGTAAGTACGATGTCAGTTTTTTTTTTTAAATACCCAGGTTTTATTGTCAAAGCATAATTGATTAAGCTGGAATTAGAAGCTGACTGGCTACCCATGCACAGCGGAACCAGATTTTGCACTCTTCAGTCTTTTTAGTAAATCAACCCCACTGTGGTCAGTTCTTTAGCTATGCTGGGAACTCAGTCTGCTCTCCTCCAATGATCAGACTTGTCCTGACACAGCCTTTCACTGGGAAGATCGGTGCACTGTTGCTTTTCCTCCCTCCAACTCTTATGCAACTGAGAACAGATGGCATGTGATCACCTTAAAAAATAAAATAAAAAGGCCATTTATGAATAGCTTTGTTGTATGTAAATGTACTGTGAGTCAAGTTGGCCGTACATTATACAATTTTCTTCAATTTCCTTTAGATTTTCCTTCAAATATGTAGTGCAAGGGCCTGTCTGATTGCACACAAATCTAAAGTGTTTAAAGTGGGTGTAATCCCTCTCCTATACCCAATGAAGTGAACAGTCTCAGATGATAAACAGGGATGAAATCTCCCTACATACGTTTTTTCCATGTATATCCGCTTTCTTTTCCTTTCTACACCCTTTAGAAAGTGCAGATCGTGTTAGAAATTTTCTTCCTGTTTCAGCAGTGGAAGTAGAGTCTGAGCTTACTCTGTGTGAGCTGATTGGTGGGAAGGCACACCCCCTCCACATAGGCAGAGGAACAAAGGAACTTGCAGAGCTGCAGTCTGAATAGACCAGCTCTCTACTTATCTAACTCTAAAGCCCTGTACACACGATCGGATATCCTATGGATTCTAATCCGATGGTTTTTTCCCATCGGAAATCCGATGAAACTGTCTTCCATCAGTCTTGCCCACACACCGTCAGTCAAAAAACTGACCGTTTCAAACGCGGTGACGTAAAATACTCCTATGAGCCTAGAGAAATTAAGTTCAATGCTTCTGAGCATGTGTCGACTTGATTCTGAGCATGCGTGGGTTTTTCATCCGATGGAGTTCCCCACAGACGATAGTAATTTGCTATTGGTTTTTTAACCATCGGATAAATTTAAAACATGTTCTATTTTTAAACACCGATGGAAGAAAGACCGATGGGGCCCATACGCGATCGGTTTGTCCGATGAAAACAGTCCATCGGACTGTTTTCATCGGTAAAACCTATCGTGTGTACACGGCTTATGTTCCCTCTCTGACACAAATTTCCAGCTGCTTTTATCTCGTGTGTCGGAGAGCTTGTCAGAAGTTATTATGCTGATAACAGAGGAATAGAGCAGCACAAAGACACTGGACTTAGCGCTTTGGAGAGAGATAAGTAAACACTACAGATATATGTGCAAGGGTCAGATATCATGAATGTGTTTTACATCCGCTTTAAAGCGGAGTTCCGCCCCCAAATTTTTTTTTTTTTTTAAAGTCAGCAGCTACAAATACTTCAGCTGCTGACTTTTACAATATGGACACTTACCTGTCCAGGGCGCCCGCGATGACCTCAACCAAAGCTGATCTGTCCCTTGGCTCTCGGGTGGAGGCCCGCCATCTTCAGTAAGGGAATCTGGAAGTGAAGTCCACAGCTTGATTCCTTACTGCGCGAGTGGCGCGGCGCATTTTCACTGGTCCCTGCTGTCATCTGGGACATGTGTGTCTCCCAGAAGACAGTGGGGGGGGGGGGTTCGGACATGGCATAGATCGCCACAGAGCCTGCAGGGATCTATGCCCAGAAGTGGGAGCAAATGCCTGTATTAGACGGGTATCTGATTCCCCCCCCCCCCCCGAAAGGTGCTAAATGTGACACCGGAGGGGGGGAGGATTCCGAAAAGCGGAAGTTCCGTTTTTGGGTAGAACTCCGCTTTAATCTGACCTCATATTTTATGGTTTCTAAAGGAAATTTGTATAATGTATGTCCACCTTAGAAGTCATGTGTTTAACATTTTATTATTATGACTATTTTAATAGACTTATTGTTATATTTAAAAAAAAATAAAAAATAATTAATGAATGACCTTCAGGATGCTTAAAGGGGTTGTAAAGGTACATGTTTTTTCACCTTAATGCATCCTATGCATTAAGGTGAAAAAACATCCGACAGTAGCACCCCCCCCCCGAGCCCCCGTTTTACTTATCTGGCCCCTCGAAAGTCCCGCGCTCGTCCCCGTCATCCTCCTCGGTTCTCAGCCTGGCCGGCGATTTGGCTACACTGGATGGATTGAAAGCAGCGCAGCCATTGGCTGGCGCTGCTGTCAATTACATCCAATGACGCGGCACGCCGGGGGGCGGGGCTGAGTGATACAGTCGGCGGCTATGGCCGCCGCTGTATCACGGGAGCGCGCCCGCAATAACTCCACACCATGCGAGCTCGCTCGCATGAAGGTGTGGAGTCCTTGCGGGGAGGAGCTGAGACAGCCGCTGAGGGACCCCAGAAGACCAGGATCGGAGCCACTCTGTGCAAAACGAGCTGCACAGTGGAGGTAAGTATAAACTGTTTGTTTTTTTTGTGAAAAAAAAAGGGAAGCTTTAGTGTCCCTTTAACTGTGAAGTCCAGCCTTAGAGATGGAATAAACATAACTTGTCGGGAAAGAGCAACCAATGCTTTCTCTAAGCTTAGACATTGAGTTTACAGGATATTATTCTGTTATGTTTTTTTTGACGGTTGTTAAGCTACAACGTTAGAACTTTAGCAAACTGGTATCCAAAGGATTAGCTGGAGTTTTGAAGAAATGTGTGCTTTAGAACACTGCTGTTACATTTAAGTGTGCGTGTGTGTTTTTTTTTTTTACCTTGAAGAATTATTAAAGTGAACCCATCTGCCTAAAAAACAGGGCCTGCAGTTGCTTTCCTGTATATAAAGCATTTTGTAACTTAAAGGGATATTAAAGTCAGTAAAAAAAGAGGCTTATAATTACATGTTGCTGCCCCCTTACCTCCTCTTCTGGGGCCCCCCGCTGGCACAGTCCTTCTCTAACTGACTCCCTAGGAAGCTGTGGGATATGGGGGCACTTCCGTGTGGGCACACTTCTGAGCCAGGCTGTGTGTGTTCATAGAGGCACACAGCCCTGTCCTACTCGAGAAAGAGCAGAGCTTGCTGCCAGCGGGGACAGTGCTGGATTGGGAATGGTGTCCAGTAAGTGTTTTCGGATGGGGGGGGGAACCCACAAACCTCCAAAAGTGGGAGAGGAGGGGACGAAGCATGTGTTAAACCAGAACTTCTCTTTTAAGGCTCCGTTCACATCTTGACGTATCGGGCGACAATGGTGGTAAAATCGCGCAAACAGAATTGCGGCATGCCTATTGCCCAAAAGAAGCTCTTCTTCTTTTGGGCGTCAGGCGTCCCGTGATTCTGTCTGCGTGATTTTACTGCGATTGTCGCACAGTGAATCGTGGAAAAATTGAGGCATGTTTTGGGGTGCTATTGAAATTGACAGGGAACGCATAGGTGTCCCGAGATTTGCCGCTATTTCGATTTGCGGTGATTCCGCCCACGATTCGGAACGCAGAGATGTGAACGGAACATTATGGTAAAGTTCCACTTTAAAGTGGTTATAAAGGCAAAACGTCTCTTACTTTCTAAGTAAAAAACATTTTGCCTCTATAACCATTTTAACTTTGAGTATTTAAAGTGGAGCTTTGCCTTAAAGGGGAAGTTCTGCTTTAAAACAGCCTTTCTCCCCTTCTCGCCCGTTTTTTGGAGGTTTGTGGTTTTTGATTTGTTTGGTTTTTTTCTTTGGGGGGAGGGAGGGTGAGCAGGTACCTAGTTTTAGGAGTTCTCCCCGCCCGCAGCTTTCTGGGACAGGACATAGGTCCCAGGAGGCTGCGGGACCATTCATACAGCACAGCGTAGAGGAAATACGGCTGTGAAGCCACAAGGAGGAAGGAACCAGCCCGGGTGAGGACACTGCTGAATCCATAGACAGGTAAGTGTTCTTTAACAAAAGTCAGCAACTACAGTATTTGTAGTTGCTGACTTTTTAAAAAAATTTTTTTTTTTTTTTTTATAGGACTGAAGGTCCTCTTTAAAGCTGAACTTTTCTTAATTTCAAGTACTTGAATTTGACCTGTTGTCTGCCTCTTGCCATCCACTATACAGCAGCATTCAGATTTTATTTATTCATATATAGCGCCAACAATTTATGCTGTGCTTTTCATATATATTTTACATTCACATCAGTCCCTGTCCTCAAGGAGCTTGCAATCTATGGTCCCTAACTCACATTCATACATACACATACTAGAGCCAGTTAACCTACCAGCATGACTTTTTGGAGTGTGGGCGGAAACCAGAGGACCTTGAGGAAACACATGCAGGGGCAGATAGAATGCAAATTCCATGCAGGCAGTGCCATGGTTGCGATTCGAAGCGATCACAGTGCTGCCAGGCAGATTGGGAGAGGGAGAAAAAACACAGGTAGTTGGCTGTGCAAGCAAGAAACTTGTGGATAGGTGTGAGAGCGATGAGCCAATTGGTCTGCAGGTTCTTGTTCCACTGCCTAGTCAGAGGCTGGGGTAGGCACAAGACCTATAAGGGTACATTCACACCTACCTCCAATTAGATACGAGAACTCCAGCAGCAGGGGGTTCCTGGTGATTAACTGAGGGAGGCAGCCCCATTGAAATCGGTGAGAGGCTGATGGATCCCACAGCTAATCATGGCCACTCGCATGTAATCTGTCATGTGACTATCGCACGTGAGAATTAATTCTTCTAAAACTTTGTGTATTAGTACTGCATGGACCTTGAAAAAGGGGGTACACCTTAATGAGGAAGTAAAGCCTCCGGAAAAAAATAAATACACCCTACAAGACGAAGGCATAATGAGCTAGTATGCATGTCATACTAGCTCATTATGAAGTACTTACCTGAGATCGAAGCCCCCGCAGCCGTCCTCATTCGCCTCCCCCATCGTCGCCATCTCTCCCCGAGTGACTTCCGGGTATCGCGACTGCGGCGCTGTGACTGGCCGGAGCCGCGATGACGTCACTCCCATGCATACACACGGGTGCCACCACTAACGGCATAATCACCGTTGGAAACGGCACGCTCAGTGCACCTGCGCGCCGTAGACATCGGTGCATGTCTTTTGCAAATATCTCCTAAACTGTGTAGGTTTAGGAAATATTTCTTGCACCTACAGGTAAGCCTTAATCTAGGCTTACATGTAGGTAAAAGTGGTCTGTAAGGGTTTACAACCACTTTAAAAGCTTGTCCTGGAAATTTGGATGTTGGTGCAAATAAAAAAAGTATTGTGGACAGTACTCGGATATATATAAATCCAAACGCTTTGGCAGGTAAAACAGCTGTCATTTATTGATTTTTATCTGTTTTTGTCGGTTTGCCTGGAGTTCAGCTTTAACAGCTATGTGCAGCCAAAAGATGTTGACTCAGATATGAGCACAACCAATAAAGCCAAAGGAGTCAATCAGATAAGCGGATCCTGGGTTCTCTCTTCAGATTCAAGCTGTTCTGGTTTTTAGCATAAATACTGCTAGAATTTGGCAGCCTGCTATGAAAATGTTCTAGTGCCTGCAAAGACTTTAACACATAATAAAAACTACCTTGTACTGTATTGTCCTGTTTGATCTTACAGTACAGTCTTCCACAAATCCTTGTACTGGAATCCTGTTAAAGTAAATTTATCACAAACTTGGGCAGTTCAAACTGAACACATGATGTAAAAATGTATATCTTTCACTGAACGCCACACCTCAAAGTAGATCAGAAGTACAAATTTGGACCATTCCTATAAAGTTGAGGTTGACTCCACAACCTCGGGTGCTGCTGCCATCATCTTGCCTTGTGGCTTCACAGCTGCTTCCATGCTGCTCATGCATGAAGCACGCTGCACTTTGTCAATTGCCTGGCGGTGGGGGGGCCCAACTTCTGGCTGAGTTTGCTGCGGTAAAGTCAGCTGGAACTGGGAGCGGGTACTTGTCAAAACCAGGTACCAGCTTCCCCCTCCCTCCTGAAAGGTGCCAAATGTGGCAGCAGAGACAAACCAGCAGAGGTTCCCCTTTTGGGTGGAGCTCCGCTTTAATCTTTTCACACAAAGCAGTATGATGCAGTATGTGTTTGAGCACATGTGTATTGGGGTGCTATTCGAAGTGAATGGTCATGCTATGCGTTAATGCATGTAATGCACATTTAGGTTACCCATGGGTTTCTGCAACGCACAGATCTAAATCGGCCCTAAGGTAACGCCGTCATACGTTATGTCCTCAAAATGTCCTCAATGTGTCCCTATAAAAAAAGGAAGTCTGGATGATCCAAGGCCTAAAATAGACAGAGTGATGGGTATTTTTATTTGGAATTAGTGATAATAGATAGTCATTAATGTTGCATGAACTTTATGCTGACTACAATCTGGTGATAAACTCTTTGGGAGATTTTGCAGAGATTGTACCAACACAGAATTACTGTATGCTCTTCTGCTAATGTGTAATAAATTGGTACAGCAAATGCCCTAAGGACTGTAATACAGGTGGCTCTGAGTGTATCACTAGAGCTTTGCTATGCATAGTGTATAATACAAGATCATCTTTATATTTTTTATGAAGTTTAATGATGTGGGTTAAATGATGTCTGCTGGTTTGGGATTTCTCTGGTGTTGGGCTTTACCTTTTTTTTTTTTAAAGGGTAAATTTTATTAATCTCGCATAAAAAGAAAAAATACATAGAAATACAGTGTACAAAACATTTCTCTTACATAGGAAAAAAACCTTTGGATACCAAGACATTAACCAATATATAAAGTAGTAGGAACACCGTATTAAAGGTACTCATGTTACATATACATTGACTGATCATCTATGCATAGTTTCAACCTCCTACATCACCGGGGAAATACCCCTAGGTGCAAGCATGTAAACGCAGAGTATTTAATAGAGAGTATAAAAAAACAAAACAACAGTATAATGGAAGTAGTCCACATTTGAAACTCAGTCAATAGACTCATCCCTCCTATTATATATAGGGAGACATGTGCATCTGCATACATCAGTTTATTTCCTGGTAAGGAAGTCGGTTAACCGACATGGTCCCATCCTGTCTGCCTCACACCTCTATATCCCCTGACACCGATTTAATCCAACCAGCCCATATTTTGTTAAATTTCATGGGGTTGCCCGAAAAAATTTAAGTCGGCTTATATTTTGGTAGGGCTCCATTGACCAGGTCAATCCAATATTGAAGGGACGGAGGCCTATCATCTTTCCATTTCAAAGCCAGTGCTTTTTTAGCATGAAAGAAGTGAATTCTCAGAGTCTTTTTGGATTCTGACAGCTCCTCATCTCCAAAGTTACCTAGTATACATCTAGCTGGAGTACACATGTTCGGGAGGGCCAGCTTATATTCAATGAATGACATGATGTTCGACCAGAACCCCCCCACCCGGGGACAAAGCCATATCATGTGAAAGTAATCTCCCACCCCTCATCTATTGCATTCTGGTGATTCTACCCTGCCCATCTTAAAAAGCCTCACCGGAGTGTAATACACTCGGTGCAGAAAATTAAACTGAATAACTTTGTCTCTGGCTGAAATCACAGACGGCAACAGTGACGCGGTGACTGCAGCCCAAGATTCCTTGGTGAGGTCTGGGATATCATTTTGCCATTGAGCTTCCACCCTCTCCATCCTGGGAGAAGAGGAGGTCAGCAATGAGAAGTAATATCTGGAGATGAATTTTGAGTGGTCTTCCTCCTGCAACAATTTCTCCAGCTCAGAGTGTGCCAGTTGGACCCTCTGATACCAAATTGAGCTGCTACAGAGTGGCGCAGCTGGAGATACTGAAAAAAGTAGGGGCTTTACCTTTTAACTGAGGCTGACTTCTTTTTTTTTTTCAAAATTCCACAATTTGGATTACTGGATTAGTTGAAATCTTTTGTGTGTGACCTTGTTAAGTGACCACTGGTTTGGAGGTGGAAGGGGGGCTCTGTGGACTGATACATGACAGCTGCATGGGTTGTGTAGTAATTGTGGTTATGTCAGTGTTAGGAGCAGTTCCTGGGTTAGTTGACCTTGTGGGCTCCTAAAGGTATTTGTAATACTTGTTCTTTTTGAATTTAAAGACTAAATATTGAAAGAACTATTTAAGAAGTACAGATCATACTAGTTGATGTTCCTTACCTACTATGCTTCAAATAAGGATCAGTTGCCCTTTTTTCAAAAGCTTTTCCAAGAACTGTCCACCCTGTTTTCAGGGTACACTTTTGATGGTCGGGCGCTCCAATATAACACTAGACTCCTCTTTGGATAAGACTCTCCCCCCAGGATCCCAAATTTTGAAGCCCACAAAGTTGAGCACTAAATTTGCGAAACCACTGCATGACAATGACTTACTAGACATTTGGAGGGAATTTAACATGCTTCAAAACATGACTACACTTTTTATTCCATTATGTCCATCTGTCATACTCATGGATACACCATGTCTTCAGGCCTGCCACGTCATTACCCTTCTGCATGTCTTCTAAGATCTTAAAGACCCCGTGGTCTGATCATTCCCCAGTAATGGTCCTCCTTTCTTCTTTGCAAAGCTCTTTGACTTCCTGTGCCTGGCGCCTGAATGAATCGCACCTTGGCAGTCCACCCACCTGCCTTGATATTGAAATGGCTCTTAAGGAGTGCTTCTCCCTGAATGACCCAGCACATACCTCCCCATTGTGCACCTGGGCCGCTCACAAGGCCACGATCAGGGGTATTTTGATTCAGATGGCCGCTATGTATAAGAGACATCATGAGCTGTGCTGAAGCAAAAAGAGGATGACCTAGCAGCTATACTTAAAGAAAATAAACGCAACCCCCAGTTGGACTTGCGTAGTCGGATTGAGGCCACTTGATTGGAATTAAATGTTTGTCTTGCAAGAAAAGCAGATAAACAATTACGCTGAACACAGACCAGGTTCTACTCCCAAGTGGACAAACTGGGTAAACTGTTAGCGACAAGGTTAGTCTCTAGATGCCACCCCTCACATTCTCAAGCTTAGAAAACTGGACGGCACCTTTACCCAAAACCCCAATTTGGTTTTGTGGGAATTTCATGTCTACTAAAAGAAATTATATGAGGCCTCGTACACACGACCGATTTTCTCGTCGTAAACAGTCAAGAAAAGTGCCGCGAGAGTTTTTTTGTCTAGAAAAACGTTCGTGTGTGTGGTTTTACGACGAGAAACTTGACGAGAATCTCGACGAGAAAATAGAGAACCTGCTCTCTATTTTCTCGTCAGGAGTCCAGATTTCCTCGTCGTGTTTCTCGTCGGCCTGTTTTGTGACGAGAAAATGGTTCGTGTGTATGCTTTTACGACTCTTCCAAAAGCGCGCATGCTCAGAATCAAGTATGAGACGGGAGCGCATCTTCTGGTAAAACAAGCCTTCGTAATGGAAATAGCACATTCGTCACGCTAAAACGAACTGAAAGCACGAAGACTGAAAAGCGCGAATCGTCTCTTCCCAAACTTTTACTTCACACGCGGTAACACGAGATCAGCAAAAGCAGCCCAAGGGGTGGCGCCAAGAAAAAAGATCTTCCCCTTTATAGTGCCGTCGTACGTGCTGGACGTGAGCGCAGAGAACCACGAGGAAATTGGGAAATGACAGTGTGTACGCATAGAAAGCTTGACGAGAAAATCGACAAGCTTAACAAGAATCTCGTCGAAAAAAACGACGTGTTTTTTACGACGAGAAAATCGGTCGTGTGTACGAGGCCTGACAGTAGGAACGATCCTGGTCCGCCAGAGTCTGATGACTTAGTCGACCAGCTCCCCATCCCAACTCTAACAGACGAACATAGAGACGTTTTAGATAAGGAAATTACAGTGAAGGAGGTATTGGTGGTCATTAAACAAGCCCCACTATGCAAAGTGCAGGGCCCGGATGTGTTCACAACCCTATACTATAAAGAATTTGCTCCCTTTTTGGCCCCATCCTTTAGTGCTATTCTTTAAAGCCATCCAAAAGGGCGATCCAATCGACATGGATTCTCATAGAGCATTTATTACTTTCATTCCTAAGCCCCATAAAGACTACAGTGACGTAGCTAACTGCCGTCCAATATCCTTTAATTAATACTAACTTAAAAATGTTTACAATAAATTTTGATAAATAAGCTGTCATCATTTTTAGCTAGCTACGTACACTCTGACCAGGTAGGATTTTTGCCACAGACAGACTGTCGACCTGGTCTGTAGAGCAATTGACCTTTTTTCCATACCTCACTCCTCCAGGGATGGCGGAATGAATAGGACCGGGATGCTGCTGTCCCTTGACATCCATAAAGCTTTTAATTTCCTCTCGTGGCCTTTTCTTTTCCAGGTGTTATCGCAATGGAACTTCGATCTTAAGTGCTTGGCCTCTCTGCACTCATTATATAGCTCAGATAGTTCTGAGGGGCCACAGATCCGACCCGATACCCGTCTCGTCAGGCACTCTGCAAGGATGTCTGTTATCTCCTATACTGTTCCTCATAGCCATCAAAACTCTTGCAATAGCTATACGTCAGAACCCAGACATTTTGGGGATAGAGAGTGGGGGGGGGGGGGAGCCATAAGTGTGCTTTATTCGCAGATGATCTGATGATGTTCATCACCTCTCCCCACACTACTCTACCAAACTTACTGTCTCTTCTGGGCCGCTTTTGGAAGAGTTTCGGGGCTCATAGTTAATCACGATAAATCTACAGAGTATTCAGTCTCAATACCTTGTTTCAGTGGCAGCAGACATTCCTCTCCTATTTAGGAATCCGACTGACCCCCAGCGTTTCCTCCCCTTTACAAGGCCAGCTACCCTACTCTATTTGCTAGGCTTTTAGAAGACATGCAGGCATTGTCAGACGTGAATTTGTCATGAATGGGTAGGGTTTCCTCCATGAAAATGACAGTCCCGCCCAGGCTACTATATTTTTACCGTACTTTGCCAATCCAGGTCCCTGTTAACGCCACTCGATGATTTAGATCCAAAATTCTCTGTTTTATCTGGGGTACCAAAGGACCCAGAATAGCAAGGACCACGTGGACATTGTGCTTTTTTTGTGTGTAGCTGCTTTAGCTGAGCACATACTAGATGGATAGGTGTAAAATGGGAACAAAAAAAATCCAATAATAACCAATAATGGTCTGGATGGTGCTCTAATGGGGGTGTTGGAGATACCAAACATTGCTTTGGTGGTCTTCCAGCGGGTGAAAAAAACACACAAACACACACTCACTCTTGGTTTATGAATAAGGAGGTTTGACCAATTTACATACTAGCAGCTCTGCCAGCTTCAGAATGTGAGACAAAAATTTAGGTTATATTTATAGATCTAAACAGCTGAGCCACTTGTGGGGGAGACAAAAAATTATCTCCACGGGGCATTGACTTTCATTGCTTTCCTCAGTGGGGAGAGTGTTCAGTATATGGACCTGAATACCACCGGCACCAAATGGTTTTCTGCATCCACTGCCATTCTGAACATAATCTAAAAATGTCTGTCTGCATGTTCTGTAACAATCAAAAGAGTATCCAGTGTGTTTTGGGGGTCCAAAACTGCCACCTTCACCAGGTTGAAAACAATATAAATTGATTAGAAGTGAACTGGACCTTTTTAACCACTTGATGACCAGTGATGTACCGGTACGTCTCTGGACTTCAAGTGGTTATACCGGGATTGGCTCTCTTGTAAAAGCAATCCAGCGGCTAACTAGCCACTTGATTGCTCTTACATGCAGCAGGAGGAAATGTTTCCCCCCTCCCTCCGCAGCTATATCGGGCTGTCCCATCCCTAATCGACCAGCCGGCTCTTTCGTCAGCTGGTCATAGAGATAAACAAAGACTGGATCTGCTCTGTTCGTCTCTGATGTAGGGAACTGGAAGCGATGACTGTGCATTTCTGATTTAAACTGCGCCATTTTTACAAATGAAAAGCATTTGATCACACTGTTTAAATGCTTTTAAGGGCAGAGGAGGAATACAGGGTCTTCTAGACCCCAGATCTCTCCATAAACAGTACCTGTTGCATGGGAGTGCACTGTTTTAAAATGTGACTTGTTTGGTAACTATTTACTCGGCGTAACATCATTTTTTTTTTTTAACCCCAAAAAAAGCGTGTTTTTTATGTTTTTTGTTTTTGCATTGAAATCCATCAAGTGCATTTTTTCCCCCCAAAAAAATGTGTTTGAAAAAACGCTGTGCAAATACTGTGCGGCATAAAACAACATATATTCTCTATACCTGCTTTAAAAAATATATAATAATTGGGGGGATCTAAAAAGAATTCTAGCAAAAAATACTGATTATCACATGTAAACAACTGCAAGGAAACGTCTGGTCTTTAAGTGGTTAATGATTTTTTTTCAGTGTGATTCCAATCAGATTTTGGCAACAGTCTCCTGTTATTGGGGTTTAGAGACCCCCCCCCCCCCCACAAAGTTGCTTTTTCCCACTCCAGGCCTGTGTAATAGTTTTTGGGAAGTGTTGCAGTGGTTGTACATGACTTAGTTCTGTTTATGGGTTTGCACAGTGTTGTAATGTCTACCACTCCATGACATTTTCATTTCCAATAGAGGAAGGTCATATACATAGGATTTGGTTGCTGTGAGCACTGCTTTTTCTATGTTGCTTCCAGCCTTGTTTTGGTTTTCATGTACAATCAGTGCAGATGTTTTTTCCTTAGTCACCATGCTGTGGGTTCTCTCTCCTCTTACTGTATTGTGCGATGGAACGCTTGGCGTTGCTATGCAGACCTTATGCTGCGTCTATTCCCCGGAGATTGCTGATAGGTAACTAAGGAGACATGCAGACAACAGTGACTGTTCAAAATATAGCTCAGCCAGTGCTCAGGATCTGTAAATAACACTGAAGTTTCTTATTTTGGTAATATTTTGTTCTTGTAAAGGCCAACTCAGTCCCAGCCTGATGATGTTTTAGGTGGGCACTTGACTTGTGGGTAGGTTTAGGTCAAGCTTCTTGTATCTCTTTATAGTGTCCAATGGCAGAATATTCTGTTTTGCCAAAGGTGTCGCTCTCATGCAGCTGAATTTGTTCTGTTATGTGAACTCTATTGGGGGGAATGACACGTTCCTTGGCTACGAAATGCTGGTGGTGTTGGTCAGAGCTTGGAATTCTTTGGAAATCTCCACCTTTACTAGAATCTCTAAGAGATGCAAGAAGTTGGCATCGGGTAAACTTGCAGTAGTCATGAATAACTGAAATGGTTTTGGGTGAGGATGGGCTTTAAATTCAAGAATAAATCTCTAATGTGATAATATACAGCAACCGTAAGAATTTTCAAAAAAGCTGTACTCTTCTCTTTAAAAAGCAGACCCTGTGCCCCAGCCTGGTGACGAATCATCATTTATTTTTTTCGCCCATTTTTGTAGTCCTATCTTTACTCGCACTTAGATCAGGAGGGCTGCATAATTCTCATGTGACAGTTTTAGCTCTTAACACTATTGACGTCGACAGGACATTTGTACACCAAAACCCAACTTCACTAAGGCTGGTGCGATGCCAGACATCACATGTGATGTCTGTGTGATGCTAATTCAGCCATACAGTTTCTTTGGCTGAAATCGCATCGCATTCGCACCAAAATGGCACAGGACCCTTTTGGATCGGATCGTATGGGTGTTCAGACCCGTGCGATCCGAGTCCACAGTTCGCACAGCGTTCTGCAAACCGATTTGGGGGTGTCATTAACTTTATATCGAAACCCGCAGCGGTTCAGGGAGCGGTGCGAACTGCCTACGATTTCAGATGCAATGCGGGAACCTGCAGGAATCGCTGTGGTTTCTGCATGGCAGGAGTGTGAACCCAGCCTTAATGGCACACCAGGACCCAGTGACAAATTTATCCAGCCTGCCAGCCTGCCTGTCCCCAGCGCAGGTTACCCATCCGCTCCACAACAGTTGTTTGCCCGGACCACCCATAATGACTTATGCACAAGTACCAGAGTATTGTGATGGGGGCCCTGAAGTAAGGGGGTAATCCAATAGGGGAAACTCTATTTGGGGGCACCTGAGGTACCTGGGATTCTGCTAGCGGGCACCTGAAGTAAGGTGGCACTCTGTTGGGGGGGGACCTGATGTGAGATGGTACTTTGACAGGGTTTAGCCTGATGGGGGGGGGAGCTCTGATGAGGGTGGGGGGGGACTGAGGTAACAGGGCTCTCTGTTGGGGGCACCTGAGGAATGTATATACTCTATCTGAGTTGTAGCACAAACATGAGATTTGGAACTCTGTTGGAAGAAACTGCAGACAGACATCCATGGTCTCATCTTGACTAGCACACCTTCACTTACCAATATGTGCTTTTGAGGTTGCAATGAATTAGGAGATGTAATGCACACCTGGTGGACCTGTCCTATGCTTAGAAGATTTTGGACTAAAGTACTTAAACTTTTACAGACCCTATATAAAGTGTCGCTAAACCCACATCATAAAATAAAAATAAAAAAACTCCATAAATGATGCATTACATGCTGTTTTTTATACCCACTCTGTCACTATGAGATTCGTTTTCTGTATTCTGTAAAACACCTGGTTGATCCTGCTGCTCTCTATCTCCACCTTTTTGTCCAAGTCCCCAATGCACTTGAGGATTTTGCAGAGCCGTGTTGTCAGCTTTCCACATGCTCAGTTTTCAGTGAGTTTCTATGCTGTGCATTTCCTCCCTATCACAACTGAGCAGCCCATTTGGAGTATAGGGTCACACATGTGGGTGTATACAAGTGGTAAATGACAGCCCACTCCCTTCCTTCCTTCCTTCCTCCTCCATGCCCACTAACCAGCTAAACACAATGGGAGTGGGATATTGCATCTTGATTGATGGAGGCTTCACCTTCCTGTTGTTCTAATACACAGGCTGGAGGGGCATGACACAGCCTGGGACTGGCAGAAATCTGCCCACACCATGTTATTGCTAAAAATAATAAAGATTTGATTTCAAATATTTATTTGCATGACAATTTAAAACTATTGATGTTAATTATTTTTATGCTGTATCTCAAAGGCTGTTATTTATTTATTTATTTTGAACATGTGACCACCAGCAGAGGACTAAGAGCTCCTCCTGCTTATATTTCCCTGCAGACAGGCTGGGAAAGATCTGGGTCATGTGACAGCTGTGTATCAATTAGGAAAATAGTACTTGCATGTCCTTTCACAAGAGACCCCTGCTTTATGCTTCTTCATCCTAAACCCCTGACCTTAACCAAGACTCTATTTAATGTAGCTATACTGTATATGTACGGTTGGCTTCAAACTATAGCGAGAGCTTGTAAGAAACAATTTACGCAATTCATAGAACTTCATCAGCAAATAGATACCGTATATACTCGAGTATAAGCCGAGATTTTCAGCCCTTTTTTTTGGGCTGAAAGTCCCCCCCCCTCGGCTTATACTCGAGTCAGCGAAATTTTACATTGTAAAATGTACCTATAGGCTGCGGCGTCCATCGTTTAAAACCCGCGGGCTCTTCCTGGTCCCTTCCGTGATAGGCGGAACTGTGTCTGCCGAGAATCGCCTATCACGAACGTTCTCTCATCCTCAGTTTCCCAGCAGACGTCCGTGATTGGCGGAAACTGAACACAGTGTCTGCTGGGATGGGTGAAGATGAGAGAACGTTTGTGATAGGCGATTCTCAGCAGGCAGTTCCGCCTATCACGGAAGAGACCAGGAAGAGAGCGCAAGTTTTAAACGATGGACGCCGCAGCCTTCAGGTACAATTTTACAATGTTCAATTACAATTCTAAGGAAACAGTGAGGGTGAGGGTGGGCACAGGTGAGGATGGGAACAGTGAGGATGGGAACAGTAAGGTGGCAATGGGCTTAGTGCAGTTGCAATGGGTGGGCATTGTTGACCCTCGGCTTATACTCGAGTCAGTAAGTTTTCCCAGGTTTTTTTGGTAACATTATTAGGTTCCTCGGCTTATACTCGTGTCGGCTTATACTCGAGTATATACGGTACTTACTTTTTTTCTGGTTGATTAAAAAAAAAAAAACACCAAAAAAAACCTCCCTATAGGCAATGTGCCTTGGGATGATGCATGCAGAAGGCCCATGGTGTCCTCTCCCCTCTTCCTACATCCCCAATCCCTCCCTCTTTACCTCACAACCTTACTACTTCTCCCCTAACCCCTTTTTGTAACTTTTTTTTTTCCTTCATTCTTCTTTCCTCTTGTTAAAGGTGGGAGTTTTTCCTTTGCCCTCTTTTTGAAATGGACCACATTCTTTCAATTGCTCCAAACTCACACTGCTACTGGCATTTGAGCAGAAGCCACCTACCCACCAAGATCCTGAATATGTTCATTCTATTTAAAGCAAAATAACCTTCCTCCTTTAATCTCAATGTGACAATTTCCAAACATAAGTCAGCACAAGGGACTTGTTCCATGTGCCAATTTTTATGCTTTTTTTTGTGTTTTGTTTTGTTTTTTAGCCCAAGCTAAACTTGGGCTTTAACACTTTTCGACCTGGATCCCTTATTTCTGAACATTCTGCACAAATTCTTTTCTATAATCTTGTATTTATTACCAACTGGGATGTTGCCCTACACTGTCCACTATGGACATTTTGGTAATTTAGTCAACTGAATAACCCAATGTTCTCTTTTGACAATTGTTGGTCTTCAGAATGCTTTAAAAATGTACTCAATGTGGAACATTTTGTTGTCATGTGTAAAAGTAAATGGGACCAATTGGCACTTTTATATCTGTAGTAACTCTTGTAATTTTAAAATGATCACTGGCCAAATTCGGGAGTACTGCCGTGCCAATGTTCAGATGTGTAAGCTTCATCCATCTCCGAAGAAGGGGACGAACTTTGCCATACTCAGCTTTGGTGTCGATGGACCTTGCACCAGCACTGCCTCATGTAATTACTCAAGCTTGAACAGGTCAATCATATATTACATGGAGGGGAGTTTTCTGACTCTAAAGCCCTCCGTTTGACCTTCTTTATTACAGTTTTAGATCCATGAGAGTGTAACACAAGTGTCTATTTTAATAGGTTGGTTTAAGAGCTTTGGTAATGGGATGACAGGATTGCTCTTACTGAATCAGCCATTCTGTTCGTGAAGAATTATTGTAGACTAATAGATGTATCACATGTGAAGTCATGCTGTAGAATAGAGGGAGGAGGGGATACCTGGTGCATTCCGACTTAAAGCTTTCTTCCTTTTCTGAATAGTGTCTTCTTTTTTTTTTAAATTTAATAGCTATGAAAAGAGAAGCTACTACCGTATCTATTTTCTTATATGTTTCTTTATAGAGTACATAGAGCAATTCCCATCAATCCCATGCATCTGTCTCTGAAGTACTTGCCATCTAAAGCTGGCCTTACCTTCTAATATCTCCTTTAGATTCAACAACTAAGGAGGACCTACTTAAAGCGGAGGTTCTGCGGTCCATCGTTTTTTTTTTTTTTAATCATTGCATTGAATGTTGTTTCAGTTAGCAACCTAGTTCTCACATGTTTGAAGATTTGAATCATCCCCCATCTGATTTCTTAGAAAAAGTAAACTTGTAAAATACGATGCATGAATTTGCCATTTTGCTTGTGGGCATTGTGAAGCCCACAAGCACATACTTCCGGGAAGCGGTGAATGCTAGTCACGCGACGAGTGAAATCCCGCGAGATTTTGATCGTCGGCGTTGAGAATTGTCTCCAGGGAAGCATGACACTGTGCTCCCAGGAGACATTGCGAACACCTCCCAGCAAACACTGGGGCGCTGGGGGAGAGAAAAGATATGCCCGCTCCCACGGGAGGGATACCCGGAAGTCTCAATAAACACTCCTGATTCACGGTATTTAAATCCACAAAAAAAAATTAATAGCCAAAAGTTTATGTATGTACTCCATAGATCTGGATAAGCTAATGTGTATATTTAGGGTGAACCTACGCTTGAAACAATTTTATTAGATATATCTGGTCGAGTATAGCTGTTGGAGAAAAAAAAATTTTTTTATACTGTAGCGGGTATTTGAATTTAGGGGAAGCATCTGGGTGGTAGTGTAATCCAGATGCACTGATTGTTAGGGAATTTGGGACCATTTTATGGTTCTTGGAGGACTCTGGTGGTGTGAGGTTCCCTGCGGCCTGCAGGAGGCGCTGTTGCCCTGGGCCGGAGTTGAACCCACACCACAAGACTGCATCCTTTTTGTCCTTTCCTGGCGCTTGTACGGCAGGGACGGGGAACCTGCTGTGACGCAAAGGGAGAGGAGATAAAAGGGGCGGATGCCCTGAACACGGGGTTCAGAGTCGGAGGACGCGGCCGCGCCCAGGCACCTTCAGCCTGGGTGCTGGCGTTCCGGAGTTCCAGGCCCAGGTGCCCTTGACCTGGCCGGAGTGGGTGATGGAGTCCATCCCAGGCACCTTTTAGCCCTGGGGTGAGGTACTACTGAGGAGGCCTGGGACCCAGTACCTTCGACTGGGTTCCGTGAGGGTGGAGGCGTCCGAGGGGCCCTAAGGTGTTGGGCGCCCGAATCTGAGATGAGGAGGCCGGGGAGTGTAACCCTTCCGAACAGCCCGGGGCAGCATTGCCGGTGACGGCGGGGCCTCCGGTAACTCTCTCGGAAGGAAGTCTTCCCTCTGACAGGGGCCGCATCCACAAGAAGGTAACTCCTGTTTCATGTTCATTAGAGTTGCTGGTAGAGACTCAGAAAAGGAAAGAAGTACATTCACAGCCACTGTGCGTTATAACCATTGGTATTATCTCAATGGTTTAGCTTGATTAAGGATCGTGCCTTGACCTACTCCCCACCATTACTGAACTGTTCTTTGGTCACAACCTGTCTGTGCTGAGTGACGATTTATTTGCTGCTAAGGAATAAATAAGAGTTGGACCTTTTTCAGTGGTGTGGAACTCCGGTTACTGGGAGCAAAGGGGAGGGTCATATCAAGGAAAGACTTGGCTCTGGGTTATACACACGACCCGATGGTAAAAATACATTCGGGCCTTCACCTCTATCCAGAAGAGGACATGGGCCGTGGTGGTTCTCATCCCTCCTCCCAGGTTCCCCTAGACAAGACAGCAAGCCGAGAAGAAGAAAGGGTGAGAGGGGTGGGCCCCGCTACAATACCATCAGATTTTATCATGTTTGTAGTCACCTGAAGCCTAGTACACACAATCAGAAAATCGGATGAAAAAATACCACTTTCGAAAGCAATCGTATGATGAATTTTTTTCTCGTACGATGCCTGAACAAACTATTTTAGTTTAATCAGTTCAGTGTTAGTCCGAAAAAAATCGGAAGCCCAAGACCACGCATGCTCAGAAATAAAGGAATACATTACAATACATCACATCACTTCCAAACCCTCACAAATGCTTTTTTTTTTTTTTTTTTTGCGTTTTTAGTATAATTTGTGTGTGTGTGTGTGTGTGTGTGTGTGTTTTTTTTTTTTCTAACTTTGGCCTTTTTGCTATTCCAGCCTAGGCCAGGAAGATGTGTCCCTGGTCCTGTAGCCTCTTGTCATTTGAACAGCGGATCGCAGCGTTACAATGCTGGATGAGCTGTACAGTTGGGGGGGGGGGTGATCTGCCCAGTAACACCTGTATTAGCGAGCCACTGCTCTGGATGAATGAGAACAGTGGACAGCACAGATCTGGGGGGCTTGGTTCCAAGGTGAGTATTTCATAATGTGCTAGTATGTCATTGCCTTGCAGGTGTTGTGTTTTTTTTTTTTTTAAACAGCCACGGTTTACTCCTGTTTAAAGGTTTTTCATCTTAATGCATTGGCAGCACAGTGGTGTAGTGGTTAGCACTTTCACCTAGCAGCAAAAATGGTCGCTGGTTCGAATCCCGACCATGACACATCTGCCTGGAGTTTGCATGTTCTCCCTGTGCCTGCGTGGGTTTCCTCCCGGGTAATCCGGTTTCCTCCTACACTCTAAAGACACACTGGTAGGTTAATCGGATCCGGTCTGAAAAAATTGGCCCTAGTATATGTATGAATGTGTGTTAGGGACCTTAGGTTGTAAGCTCCTTGAGGGCAGGGACTAATGTGAATGTACAATGTATATGTAAAGCGCTGCGTAAAATTGACGGCGCTATATAAGTACCTGAAATAAATAAATACTGAGAGGTCCTCAACTGTTGAATGGGGCTATGCAACAAATCCAATTGCTTGGCAGATGCAGCCTTCCATGGATAAGGGGAATCCAACATGGAACTACAAAAGCAAAGAAACGGGAAGGTGCAAGCGCCTAGTGCATTACTAAAAATCTAAATAAAATGTATGAAGAGTGAATATTTACAAAAATGCAACTGTTAAAAACACATAAGCCACAAGATGCCATGCAGTGTAGGCATGGTACTCCTATTCCATCTTGCTATATAGCCAAGTTGACGCGTTTTGGGGGGCGTACCCCATTTATTACTGAGCTTTTTTGTAAGTATTCAATCTTCATACATTTTATTTACTATAATATTTTTTTGGTAATGCACTAGGTACTTGCGTCTTCCTGTTTTTGCTTTTATAGATGAGTGGGAGCATACTGCGGGAAAAGGACAGCACTCCCTTCTATAGCACTAGGGCGCTTGTTCAAACGGCTACTAAGATGGGATGGAGCCATGCAGAGCAGTGGCATTTTTTTCCAGCAGGCTTCCGTTATTGTGATAATGCCCACAGGTATGTGGCCAGAGAAGAGGAAGACCTGATCAGCATAAGGTGCTGATAGTATGTAGTGTGACTGCATAGGTTGTTTTTATTTATTAGTTATTAATAAAGCTGATCTAACCTTATATATACTGTATATCCCAGGCTTTTCTATTGGGGAAATTGTGTATTGTTAGCCCTACAGTCATTCATATGTGATTCTTCTGACAAGGACAATGTGCCAGTTGTGTATTTTCTTGTAATATTAATGGGAGGGGTCTAATTTCCTATTGCTGCTCCCTTTTAAATTGTCTAACAGCCCCCGTTCCTCTTTTAGTGACAGGGTGGATGAAGGCAGCAGATAATTCTTTGTCATCAAAGATTATAATACAATATGCTTTAATGTTCTAATCCTTCCCAGATTGGGCTGTATTTGTACAATACATTTGTACCTAGCCATGTCCTATGTTGTTTTTTTTTATAGTGGGGGCAGGGTTACAAGCACAGTCTGGCCTTTGTTGCCGTATTCAGTTTAGTGAGTGACTACAATTCCTGTGCATGGGACAAAAAATGAGTGTAAATCTTCCAACCCAAATGGCAACACAGACATTTGTTTTCAAGAGTGGAGAAGAACCTCTGTCAGGTTTTTACTGCTGAAGACCAAGACGATATATAGAATACAGTTGCCAGACTAAAATATTCAACTTCAACCCAGCTCTGACTCCAGTGTGGCTTTTATACCCACCTTCCATCCAGAGCTGTCACTGCAGTACCTGTACAAGATGTTAATGCCATAGCGAAGTAAACGTCATTCAGTTAGGCTTTACATCTACTTTAGTAAAAATGTTCTTTAAAGATGGGGAGACGTTGATAAATCCTGGCACATGTCATATTAAAAAGCACTTTACAATTTCCTGATTACTGAAAGTAGAGCCCATTTATTACAAAAACATTGGGCAAGATCCATAAGAAATGTCAGTAGTGCATAGCAAGGGCAGATATTATTCCACCTGTCATTCCTGAGACCCATCGATCATTATGGCTAGCCGTACATCTACATAAGCTGCCCAGTATTCACTGTAACCAGTTGGAGCATCACTATTCCTATTTGGCTGAGCAGATAAAGTTGGATGAGTGCTCAGCAGTTAGATGGGTAGCTAGATTTGTGACTTACTAATCTTTATTTCGCTAGCCTTGTTTTTTTTTTTTTTTTTTTGCCTTACATAGACATTTTTCATGTTTTTTTTTTTAAGCCCTACCTATGAGATGGGGGTAAACAAAATAAAAAAATTATAATTTTATAATAATAAATAAATATATGTGTGTGTGTGTGTGTGATATAATATACACACACTAACTATGAGGGGGGTTGGACCCCCTTTTGCTTTCAGAACCGCCTTAATTCTTCATGGCATAGATTCAACAAGATGTCAGAAACAGTCCTCAGATTTTGGTCCATATTGACATGATGGCATCACGCAGTTGCTGCAAATTTTTTTGGCTGCACATCCATGATGCGAATCTCACATTCCACCACACCCCTACACCCCTTCCACCACACCAGGTGCTCTATTGGATTGAGATCTGGTGACTGGGGGGCCATTGCAGTACAGTGATCTCATTGTCATGTTCAAGAAACCAGTGGTGAGATGGTTTGAGCTTTGTGACATGGAAGGAGCCATCAGAAGATGAGTACACTGTAGTCCCAAACGGATGGACAATACTCAGGTAGGCCGTGGTGTTTAAACGATGCTCAATTGGTACTAAGGGATGCAAAGTGTGCCAAGAAAATATCCCTCACACCAATACACCACCACCTCCAGCCTGAACCGTTGTAAAAGGCAGGATGGATCCATACTTTCATGTTTATGCCAAATTCTGCTCTGACATCAACAAGGCATTTTCTTCCACACAACTGCCGCTCTCTGGATATTTTCTCTTTTTTCAGACCTTTCTCTGTAAACCCCAGAGATGGTTATGTGTAGAAATCCCAGTAGATCAGCAGTTTTTGAAATAATCAGACCAGCCCGTCTGGCACCCACCACCATGCCACATTCAAAGTCACTTAAATCCCAATTTTTCTCCATTCTGATGCTTGGGTTGAACTTCAGCAAGTCGTCTTTTCCATGTCCTGTTGCCTAAATGTATTGAGTTGCTGCCATGTAATTGGCTTATTAGCAATTTGTGTTAACGAGCAATTGAACAGGTGTACCTAATAAAGTGGCCGGCGAATGTATATAATATTGCCAAATTTTCATGTGGTTTTTATAGGGCTGGGAAAAAAATCGATTTTAATCTTGAATCGAGTTTTGAGCTCAAATCGATTCAGTTTTGAAGAAAATCGATTTTTTTAGATTTTTTTTTTTTTGAAAAAAAAAAAAAAAAATTTTTTTTTTTTTATTTTTTTTTTCCCTTCAAAGTTTCCGTAGCAGGACTGCAGGGGGCGTATCCGGAATGGCACTGGGCAGCGTTACCCCAATTACATCTACTCGCTGCAGCCGCCCTCTGCCTACCTGATCAGCGTGTCATGCAGACAGACGGCGGCCATTGCAGTGTTCAAAAGCCGCGCCTCCCGAGTCCTCGTCGTCTGTGATAGGCGGAACACTCAATTTCACAGCAGGCAGTGTTCAGCCTATCACGGACATCCTCTCATCCTCGTCTGTGTTATGAGGATGACCATGATAGGCGGAACACTGAATGCTGGGAAATTGAGTGTTCCGCCTATGACAGACGAGGAGGAGGCGCGGCTTTTGAATACTGGAATGGCCACCGGTGTAGCAGTAAAATCCGTATACCATGAAAATCTGCATCAGGTACGGGCACAGTGATTGAAGCATGGGCACAGTGAGACACGGGCACAGTGAGACAAGGGTACAGTGAGGCATGGACACAGTTCAATTCAACTAAGAGTAACCTCAGGATTTTTTGTTGTTTTATTAGCTAAATCCAAATACAGTATTAATAATTTGGATGTTTAACAATCTTTGTTGCACACTGCAAAAAACAACAAAAGGTCACAAGCGCTAAATTGGTGGATAAAGAAAAAAATATAATGGATGATAATAATAATAATAATAAAAAAATCCCAAATATTTTGGGAAGTACAAAGTATCCAAAAGGGGGAAAAAAACAGGATCCAGCGCAGCAAGAAAAAATCCGTACCCAGAAGTACAAAATACACAACATGCACACAATATAATCCAGCGCTCATGGAACATACATTATTAACTATTGAAAACTCTTGAAGAATTGATAAAAAAGCTTAGTCCATTTATCACAATAAAGAGAGGGATCCAATCCCAAATGTGCAGAGGGCAAATGAATCTTAACTCTCCAGTTGCCAGTGGTGACAAACTTGTTAAACTTGCAGTGACATCCGTGGAGCAAGGAGGGGTTAAAAAAGTCAAAACAAAGCCTGTGGCATGATCTCCGTGTGAGCACAGTACCTTGAATGATGGACAACAGGCAGACCAGCGTGTGGAGGGCCCTCCAACCCAAAAGGATGCAGAGCCAGGATCGCAGCAAGGCTGGGACAGAAGGAATCACACACAGAGTTTCAAGAGTTTTCAATAGTTAATAATGTATGTTCCATGAGCGCTGGAATATATTGTGTGTTTGTTGCACACTGACTTTGCAGTTAGAGAAAGGGTTTGCCTTTGCAATTTTGTTTGTTGATGCACTTTAATTAATATAATAAAAAAAAAAATCGAATCGTAAATCGAGTTTTTTATAAAAAAATCGCAGATTTTTTTTGGGGGGAAAATCGCCCAGCCCTAGGTTTTTAGTCCTTTTGTTTTTTATTTTTTTTAAGCTAGACCTATTTAGTTATCACAGGCTTGGGGACAATACATCTCTAAACGTAGCTAGCCACACTATGTAACTTAGCTGTAAGCCAATCGCAGACATGTCTTGTGCCTCTCTATTGGCTAATTTAAGGGAAAAATCAATAGAGTGTAGGGATTTCTCAGATGTCCACTTGCTACTCTGCCTGATAAGCCATTCACTGGCAATGTCTGCTGATGACCGTTAAACCATCAGTCATGGTGACTTTAAGCATTAGGTCGTATCCTAATCTGTGTGAGAGAAGTTGGATTAGAACACTGTCTGATGTCGCCTTCATATTTGTCTTGCAGAGGAACTTCAAGGCTCTGTGTAATTGTTAGCTGTCTCTTGTAGTGGCTCAAAGCAACCTTTTGTAGTATCTGGCAGATCATTGTACAAATGGATGTTGCGTGTTCACTTGAAGGCTCCGTGGACCACCAGTGTTGTACAAATCACAGCTAGCGGAGACAAGGGTCTGACCTTGGGGTCCATTGGGATTTTATTAGCACATTCCACCTAGGGAAGTTACATTCCTTTTTGTTTTAGTTTAGAACTGGAATAGGTACAACTGGGAATCGTGTATGTGGTGAAAGAAGCAACATTTATGTTATTGATTTCAAGAGAACATAACCGTGTTGGAACATGAGGATTTTGTCTTAAAATATGTTTGTTCCTTGGACACACATTTGTACAGTATATATTCATGATGGACTGCGTCCCTTTTTTACTGTTAATGATTACTATGCAGTGCAGTGGCATTCAGCCTGCTTAGAAGGCATCCAGGCACTATAATTGTAAGACTTGGGGGCTATTTGCAAAATGCTTTATTTGGAAGTTGCGAGTCAAATATGGTCTGTGGTTTTCATGTAAAATCTGTTGGGTTCAGCATTTTTTGATATTTGCAGCCAACCACATATCAGCTTTTGAGCAGCAGCTTTAAAGCACTTCCCCAATTGTGAAACTGCACAAGAAAGTCCTTGGGTGTCAATAAATTCAATATTGTAAATGCCCACATATACCAAAAATGTTAAAGACTGTTAAATCGGCCAAATCCTGTGTTTTTTTTTGTTTTTTTTTTTAGCTGATTTTGTTATCTGCAAACTCCTGCCACACAGTACAACCAGGAAAAGACCCTTCAATTTGTGTAGTTTTCTATGTCATCTTCCTGCTTCTTTCTTTAGTCTTTGGATTAGAAGTATCAACCCTACCCTGCTTGTGGTCTTTTCAGTTCCGAAATTACAAGTACCTCCCATATCACCAACAAAGAGTATTGTACAAAGTAATTGCATGTGACTAGCTTGCTCTGCAGAATCGCACATTGTTTATCCTTACGGCACCAAGCCGTCAGTAGCAGATCCTTAAAGTCCTGTAAGTTGCGAGGTGGAGCCTCCATGGATCGGACTTTTTCCAGCACATCCCACAGGTGCTCTATTTGGATCTGGAGAATTTTGAGGCTAATGCGCCGTACCCGCAATCTGAAAATCGGATGACATATCGTCCATTTTTTATTTATTTTTTGCATGCTAGTCGTATATCAAACATGAAGAGTTTTTAGTAAAGCAGCGAAAATTCTCGTATGACAGAATAAAAAAATCGGAAGTGTTGTAGTGTATTTTGTATTGTATTTTCGGACGACAACTGTACTGACTAAACGAAAATCGTACGATCTAATATCGTACAAGAACATTTTTTGTGTTTGTCCGATCGGATAATATCAGATTGTACTGTTGTGATCGGCTCTCGAAAGCTCTGTATTAACGATCCGATTATCATACAATCGCGTCAAAAGCGGTATTTTTCATCCGATTTTGACTTATGGCCCGTATGTACATATGTCAGAAGTTCTCATACTTGTCCAAGTAGCATCGCAGGTCTACTCCAACGCTGGTCGCAGACTGTCCTGTCAGAATGCTTTGACGTCAAGTGTAATTTATGCCTTTTAAATCCCTCCACTGGGCTTGCAGTTTATTATTCAATGCACAGTGTGGAATGTTGCTTGGACAGCTAGACATCGGCTGGTCATATATTCAAACATGATGCTAGCTCAATGGAGTATGCTTGGTGCACACATGGTTTGAATGAGGCAAATCAGACTAAATAAAAACATTTGCGCTCTAGTCTTTTTTTTTTTTTTTTTTTACCCCCGATCCTTTATTTTCTTTCTCTCGCACATGACCCGGTGGGATAACCATGTGTTTAACCTATAGCAATTGCATAATAGGTTTGTTGGAAAATGTTAAAGCTTAACACCAGGCAAAGAAATAATTACACAATTGGAAAACTGTGTCACTGGCTAAAGAGCTAGTAGATCTGTTCAACAGTATTATGAACCTGGTCTTGCTGCCGGGCCTTGGACCCTACTGTAGACCAGTGTTTCTCAACCTTTTTTCCAACAAGATACCCTTCAAAATCCTGCACAATCTTGAGGCACGCCATTCTAAAGTAGCAATATTCACACATGTAGGGCACCCAACATTAGAGGTTATTTATTCTTCCATAGCAAATATACCTTTTGTACACTGGTGCTGACTAGTATGCTAATGTTTCTCTTCTCCCACAGCTTCTCTCCTTCACTCTGTGTGACCCCAGTGCTGACAGACAGGGGCAAACAAGGATGCTGTGCTGGTGCCTATTGTCCTCCTCATCGGCCAATGATGTTAATTGTTACAACACTGGTGGCTAGAGGGTTATGCAGACTTGATCCACCCATTGGCTTGTATACAGTTTTTGGGCAATTTTTAATCATTTTGCCAAATCGCCCTTGAGGAAACCTGAAACTACCCCGGTTGAAAAAGGCTGCTGTAGACTACTTTGCATTCAGGCAACCGTACCTCTTCCAGGACCTACCCTCAGTCTGTGACAAGACAGGCATAGTTCAGTCTTCAGGCTTGAATGGCACCCATTATCATGCACCCCCCCCCCATCCCAAAAAAGGACTAGTATAAGTGCAGAGTGTCAAGGCCTAGTCTCTGTGAGGGCATCCACATTGCACCTTGGAACTTGGTGTAATGATGCAGGTAGTGGAGCTTACATCATTGGGCACCATCGGCAAAGAGGAGAAGAGGTCACCACAAGCCTGAAGACATCTGGAGACAGTAAATATTAAAATACCAAAAAGTTTATAGCCCAAGCCTCCTGCTATGTCTGCTTTCTCCATGTTGTAAAGTCACAGGATGACCCATGTAAGACTGTGACAGGTGGGAACCTGCCAACTCAGCTGAAAAAAAATCTCACAATCCTTAAGCCAGTGTTCTGCCAAAACAGCCAACTTGACAAAATCTCCAACCACGTCGCTTCCGGTGACTTTCCAACAGCAGTAATTGCAGATTTCGATGACTTGGCTGTTTTCATGGAACACCGGCAGCGTATACACTACGGTACACGACGAGTTGGCTGTTTTGCTAGAACACCGGCTAAGGAGTAAAAAAGTTGTTTAGAAAATGTGTGTTTTGGGAATATCCATTCAATCTTTTAATCGTTAATGAGGTCAAATCGATAATTGTTTTTGACCACAGTGATGAGAAATTTTCAAGAAGCAAGATGGAAAATATTTCTTGGTTAAGCAAATTTCTAGCCGGTTATGCATTTTTGGTTTGGGAAATTCCATTCATACCAAAATCAAATGCCAAAAGCAAACACAATTTAGATTTTTGGTAGGAATGTTTGCATAGCTACCCAGTAGGCTCTATTCGCACATATGCTTATTGGAATTATGATGGCCTTTATAATGCACATATTACAACACATTCTATCTAAGTTGCATTGCCATTTTCTTCTGAATGTCAATTCACATGTACACTCTAAACCAGGGGTCTTCAGACTTTCTAAGCAAATGGCCAGTTTACTGTCCTTCAGGCTTTAGGGACCGGACTGTGCCCAGTGGGGGTAGAAAATGCCCCAACATCGGTGCCCCATCATTGGCGTTAATAGGAGAAATGGTGCCCCATTGTTGGTATCAATGGAAGAATAGTGCCCCATCGATGGTGTCCGTATGGGAAATAGTGCCCCATTATTGGTGTTGGTTGGTGAAATAGTGTCCCAAGGGCCAGATAAAGACCAGCAAAGGGCCACATCCTGCCCCCACCAACAGTTTGGTGACCACAAATCTAAACAAAAGCACATAACTTTCAGTGCACCTGAATGCTCAAATGTGAATGCTCTGTGTATTGTCCTGCACTGTACTGGCCAAAAGTCTTGCAGGTCAGTTTTTTGTGTTCAGGGCCAATTCAGTGTAAACGGGCTGCCTTAATGCAGCACAAAAAAGTGAGCGATTTAATAAGCCACACTACCTACCCTTAGGCCTGCCATACATGGTTTGAATCATTAATGGGCCGGCTGCATGTACTAAGTTGATCGATCAACTTGGGTGCAACCAGCCTGCTGAATTTGCTTGTGATTATTGTAAGTGGCGCTATAGCTGCTAGCGATAATAACGGTCTACTCCCAGCAGGGATGGCTGCCCCCCCAGCAGTTCTCGTACCCCTCTCCGGCTGGCAACATCTCGGGGGTTGCTTCCAGGTATCACCTCTCCGGCGCTGTGATTGGCCGGATCCGCAATGACGCCACTCCCGCACATGTGCGCGGGAGCCGCTGGTAACGGCACACTGACTGAAGCAATGGCACATACTAGTTTGCTTTAGTGCGCATGTGCCGATGACAGGGGATATCTCCTAAACCATGCAGGTTTAGGAGATATCCTGTGTAGCTACAGGTAAGCCTTATTATAGGCTTACCTGTAGCATAAAGTGGTTGTAAAGGGTTTACAACGACTTTAACTATGCTTTTATCTTTGTCCAAGGGCCAACTTGCCCACTTCTCAGGTTATCCAAGCACTTTGTTTACTTAAAGGGCCAGGGATAGCTTTTCCCATCACCTTTTAAATAATTGTTTTGAACTATATGAAAGGGGAGTTTTTTGGTGAAACAGAAATTGGAAGGATTATGAAGGCTTTTAGAAGCTGTTAACACTCTCCACTCCCACTAAAGTCATCACAGTCTCCCAAACTCTGTGGGATTCCTGTGGCAGTTTGTCAGCCGCCCCTTTACCAGTGTGTCCAGATATATTTACAGTTGACTGTTTATTTATAAAGAGGCAGTGTGTTCCGGCAGCAGTCTGGGACACTTGTAATAATAATTGCAGAGCTGGGCTTGTGCAGAAGCCTGCAGACCTACAAGCCGGGGCTTGAGTTACTTGGAATTTTGAAGGCACTGAGGACTTGTGTTCCGGGTTACAATGGGTGGATCTCTTCTCACCACTATTGGCGTGTAGTCAGAATTGTGGATTTTCACTAATCAACATGGCAGCTCCCAGGAAAACATGTGTAAATGTAAGTGTGTGTGTGTGTGTGTGTGCGCTTTCTGTTGTTTAGCATGATGAGTTCCACAGATTTCTGTTGTGGCATATGTGGAAGATTGGTGTGTGTGTGTGTGTGTGTGTGTGTGTGTTTTTTCCTTCTTAATTTTAAGCATTTTATTTAATTATAAATTAATGTCGTGTTCAGATTTCGTTTTTTTTATTTTAATTTTTTTACTTTTATGAAAGATATTTAAAAATAATCTTTTCAAAGTAAATCACATTTCAGCGTAATGTTTATCTTGGTTGAGCAGAATTGGTACCCCTTGGATTTTGTTGCATAAATGTTGTGGGTTTGTTTTGTTTTATTGTTTGTTTTTTGTTGTGTGTTTGTGTTGTTGTTTTTATATTTCCCCTATTTGTGGGTTTTTTGATTAGTTTTAGGCTCCATGTACACAGAAGCTGATAAACTGCAGTTTATTGGCGTTTTTTTAAACAGCCCATTAACTGCACTCTATGTTAGCCTATGTGTTCATGTACACATAACGTTTTTTAGCTTTAATGAGCAGTGGAGTTAATGGCCTTTTTTCTGAACGCAAGAAATTCGCGTTCAAAGTGCTGTTTTTCAGCAGAAAAAAGCGCTCAAACGCTGGCCGCGAGCGTTTTTTAATGTTTTTTGGTCCATTAAAAAAAAAAAAAAAAAAAACGCTACACTGAAAAACGCTAATAAAAGCTAGTAAAAAAAGTTGATAAAAGCTAGCTTTTTCTGCTGCTTTAAAAACGACCGTTTTTGAGCTTCTGTGTACATGGAGCCTAAGGGACAGGTTATTCTTGTGTTTAATGTATATTTTGGTGGTTGCTTCATGCATTACTGTATGTTTTAATGTGTTGCACAGTATTCTTTGCACAGAGTTTTAAAGATGGACTCAATGGAAAAGAAAAGGTGAACATTTCATAGGTGAATAGTTGTACTGTCTTACGGATTTCAAATTCTGTGCCGCCAGTCCTGTGTTTTGCACAGCCACATTTACCCAATGCAATTGGTAATGCAGCTTGGTCTCCAACTAGCACTGTTGGCTGATTTGGACCATGAAGGAGCACTTTATCCTTATTATTTTTATTACTTTGGGGCTCATGTACACTACAGCTAAAAAAAAAAAAAAAAGCTGCTGTTTTTATTGAGCGAGCTTCTTTGAGCTTTTCTGAGCATAAGCTTTTTTTTCATAAACCCTCCTCCCAGATCATTTTTTCCTATTTTATCTTTTTTTGTGTGTTTTCGAGCTTCTTTGAGCATTTTTCATGCTTTTCTTTGCATGTTTTCAGGCACTTGAACGTCTTCTGCTCAACAGCTCCTCTCAAAAACGCGAGTTTGGAGGTATATATTTTTTTTGGCTTCCATGAATAGCAAGAATAGATGGCTAATGAATGCCATCAAATCCTTTGCGGGGAAAAGGTTTTCTCCATTTGGTTGTCGGCTCCATCAGAACAAAAAAGGTTGCAGTGCTAGTGTGTTGTAGATACAACTGTGCAGATATGTCTACATTTCTTGCTCGATTCGAGGTCTCCCTGTCTACCACAACAGTAAAATTAGATTGTATATGCAGTAAGTCATGCTTGTTATACTCCCTGTGGAACCTAAGTCTGTTAATCCTCCGCATTGTGTAAAAAGGCTGTTTTATCCTGTATTCTCTGATCCTCCCCTTCTTCCACTGTCCCCAATCCATCTCCTTATAGTATAGAACAGAGCCTTGGGGGCAAGCTGCACATGCTCAGTTTGGTGTGTATTGCTGAAAGTTTTTTGTTTTTGTTTTTTGTTTTTTTCTTGGGAGGGAGCATGATATCAGTACAGGGCCAATTGGCACTGCCCAGATGGAGGGTCAGGGGTCCTGCAGCCTCATAGGACAATCGGACACTCCTCCTACAAGCTTTACCCAGTGCTCTGCTGGACACCGATCGATAGAATTAACTGCTGATGAGAAAAAGTATTTAGCAGTTTATATTTACAAAAATAGTTGCATTTCTGTGTACTGTGGGAGACCAGATATAGTGATTGCAGGGTCCTGGATTTAGTGACACCTTAAGATGGCCATTGACAGCTCAATCTTGAGAGGCTTCGGTATTTTAGTCACTGAAACAGGAGGTAAGTGTAAATATAACAAAAAGAGGAAAGGGAAGTGCATCCATATAGCACCATAAAAACACTTTATTCAAATAAAAGTAAAATGGACCATTGCACTCACGTGTTCAAATCGAAAGGGTTCCACACTATAAACGGAGAATACTACCATCAGGGGGGTTACCATTTATTGTAAAGGACAGTTGTCCTCTTCCTCCAGCTTACTGTCGGACTGGGCAAGATGGCGCACTCCCATGCCCATCAAACTGCACCCTGGGGATCTCCACTGGCAGCAGCTGGAGCCTGGCTGCTGCAAGTACCCCACCTGCCCAGGCTAGCAGCGTGGAGGAGCTTAGGGGAGTGGAGGATCTTGTAACTAAAACTGTTTTTTACCTGGTCCCCTAGACATAAACCAGCAATTAACCCTTGCAATGTGGATGCTTTTTTCCACGGAGTTCAGCTTTAACAGCTTCAGAAATTGGAGTAAATTTATAAGTGGATTTTTACTCCTGCTTTTTTTTATTTTTTATAGCTGTACACTCTTCAATAACACAGCATGCTGCCCTATGATCTTATGGTGGCAGTAGGTGCATGCGGAGGATGGTAGGACCCCTGGGATACAGATGTTCTCTAGTGCCATCATCTATAGAGCATGAGTTCATTTTTAAAACAATGATAGAGTGGGGGTAGTGGCGATATCTGCCCTTGATCGACCAAGGGGTCTATGGGGTAGTAAACCCACAACAAGCTCAGCCTAGGCCTAGCCCGTGGTACCAGGGATAAGCTAGGCAGACTGCCTCAGACGACGTCCTATAACGAAACGCGTACGACGGAGCCATGCACAATACTTCACTTCCGCCTTCAGAGCAGCTGGTGGAACGCAGTTGGAGTGCATGCCACGATCCCCAGTGTTTGTTTGCTCGTTTGTTCTGTCCCACGCTGTATGACAGTAGTGGTTGGATATCTGGTGTAATTCTTTTTAAACTTTTTATAATTAAACATTACCTTTTTACTACTACACCATGGGAGCCAATTTCTTTCTTATTTGAGGAATATTGAAGTACCAAACTTTTTTGCCTTTCACCTCCGGACTTGGAGAAGAGTATCCTGGAGTTCCAGTGAGCGGCGGCAAGGAGGTCCTGGGCCCGTTGTGCATTTGATCCTACACAATGTTTGCCCCTGCAGGGGCTGCGGCATCTGGTGAGTGGGGGAGCACCTGAAGTCACCTGTTTACCCCTGCCAGCACGGAGCACCAGTCACTTTATGAACTGTTAAAAGATTTTTTTTTCCTGAACATTTAACCCATGTACTGCCTGCTTGCGGATAACTCTGGGAGCCTTAAAGGTGTAGTCATCCTTTCAATTGGATTCACCCGTTGGGGACACATGCAGTGTTGGACAATATTTTTTTATGTCTATGGACTAAGGCCCGGTTCACACAGGGGCGGCATGACTTTGGGGGCGACTCGGCGAAGCGATCTCAAGACGACTTGAGAGGCCCGGTTCAGGCGATTTGCATAATGACTTATGTATACAAGTCAATGCTAGTCGTCCTGAGTCGCCCCCAAAGTAGTCCAGGAACGTTTTTCTAAGTCGGAGCGATCTGAGTCACTCCTATTAGAACGGTTCCATTAAACAGAGCGGGACGCGACTCGTCAGGCGACCCAGCGCGACTTTGGGAGGCAACTTGGACACGACTTGAGTATGAATCACAGCGCGACCTGGAGCTACTTACAAGGCAATTTCAAGTTGCCTCCAGGACAGGAGACATTCCAGTGGCCAATCAAACAAGAATCAGCTCTGTGGGAGGGAGGGGGGGAGGGAGAGGTTTGCCTGAGAAATGCATGTTCTCTTCCTGGAAAGTTGCTTCTGTTAAGACAGGGGATCCGACTTCTGAGCGTCTTCCATTGAAATCAATGGGTACAGGTCACCTAGCAGTTGCCTAAAAGTCGGATTGAAGTAGTACAGGGACCTTTTTTGAAGTCGGAGCGACTGCAGTAGTGTGCATTAAGACGGCTCCATTCACTTACATTGATTTTCTCATGCAGCGCGACTTGAGGCGACTTGAAGTCAGATCCAAAGTTGCCCCTGTGTTAATGGGCTCTTAGCCATTTGTTTATTTTGCCTTTTTTTGTTCATTCTTTGGTTATTATTTTATGGCCATCTAGTCTCTTTTTGCACACTGCTGACTACTTTGTTTCAGTAGCCACCTCCCATCTCTGAGGGAGCATTATTTTATTGTTTGTATTTTTTTACTACTCTAATTGGTATAGGGACACATCTTTACACATATATACTATATCATCCTTAATATTATCTTTTGGATCACTTAGGAGGTTACTCCTCCCCTTTTTTCACTTTTGGGCTGTACCCACAGGTTCACTCACTTATCTAGTGGCTTTATCAATTATTTGTATGTTCATGTTTAGTTTGCATTTATTATCCACACATTGTTCTTCTCTACTAGTCATTTGCAAATATCACATTTGTCTAATCCAATCAGTGGTTAGCCCACTTTTTGTGAGGACTCATTGGTGTCCTACAGGTAGCCTCCTCTAGCTTATCCCTGGTACCACGGGCCTAGGCTGAGCCTGTTGTGGGTTTATTACCCTTTAGACCCCTTGGTCGATCAAGGGCAGGTAGCACAACTACCCCCACTCTATCATTGTTTTATTGCTTACTTCTCCTTAGGGAGATTTTTAGGGGGGGCTGCAACCTCTCTCCTGCACACCTAAGCGCGGAACCCCTACTACTTTTTTACCCATGAGTTCATCTTTGCTGGCTCCATCCAAAACATTGTTTTCAGTTTTAAATTTATTTTACATTTTTTGTTTTGTTTTTCTTTTTTAGGACATCTTAATTTTACAGAAATATCCTAATGGGTGTTCACATTTCTGTACTTTTTTATAATTATAGCGTATGAGCAGACGTCCCGTTTCTTTTTAGACTTATGTTACCAGGGTAACGGGCTAATGGCCATTGCTCGGGTTGCTGTGCAATTGTTTTAGGTCCCTTTTACAGTAATACAAAGAGAATTGCAGACTGTGGAATTGAGCTTACTGGATTAATAAGGCAATGTAGACGATTTGGTGCCCCCCAGGGCGTCGCACCCTTTACTCCAAATAACTTTTCTTTGCAATCCTATTTGTTCTGTTTTTTTAATTGTTCTTTCATTGAGTAGCGATGAAGTCCATTGTTTAACTGGAAAAGTCTCAGAACACTCAGATTTGTGATCATTTTCAGTTTGAATTGCCTTTTTCCCAGGTCTGTTGTATCATTAATTTTGGGTAATTTTTGTGTGTTGCTTTGTATCCATTGCAGCAAAGGTGAAAAGTTTTCATGTGAATTTGTATTGTATGCTTATATGTAAGCAGAACCCCCATGGCCCTGGGCTGATTGCTATATAGGAAATATATTTATTTATTACAGGTACTTGTATAGTGCCAACAATTTACATAGTGCTTTACATATATATATTGTACATTTACATCCGTCCCTGCCCTCATGAAGCTTACAATCCTAAGGTTGTATTCAAACAAGCTCATACTAGGACCAATTTAGACAGGAGCCAATTACCTACTAACATGTCTTTGGAGTATGGGAGGAAACTGAAGTACCCAGAGAAAACCCATGCAAATTTCAGGCATGTAATGCTGTGGTTGGGATTCAAATCAATGAACCTAGTCTGCCAGGCAGAAGTACTAACCACTTAGCCACTGTGCTGCCCCAACAATGTTGAAAGAAGTGAGCAAGTACTCACAAAACATTTTATGCAGTTTGAAGTTTATCTCTTGACATAATATCATACTGGACTTCCAGAGGGCCATTGAGCAGAACTACATCCTCCTGCCTGTTGTGTTCTGCTTCTAGAAGACAACTATAGTGTGCAGTTAGCCTGATTTATCACTGGAATGTCCAAGATGTACATAGTTAGAATATTTATTTTTAAAACGTACGCTCCATCCAGATGGATAAAAATGGCAAACTTGGAGCTCTCATATGGATTGTTGAGATGCCAAGATTTTTTTTTTTTTTATAGATCTTCCATACTTATTTTGTTGGTTTTTGGCTTGGTTTCAGGGCAGACCAATTATATGCTTGGATAGGATGGAAATATGGTTTAGGAACGCCAGCTGTACATTTTGAGGGTTTAATTATTATTTTTTCTCTGTTCTGTGCAATGTATTTGTTTTGCATCCTTATCTATCCGGTTCTCTCATCACCGTACTTGGCCAAGCCTACTGCGATTGGCTGTCGACACTTGAAACTTGTTGCTGGGGGTGATTGGCATGCAAAATACAGTGATGATAATTAGAGGTACAGTACTATGGTGCCAATCTTTGTTGCATGGTCTGGTTTAACAATTCAAGAAAACTTGGACCTCTTGGTCTGTGTTCAGACTATCCGCTACATTTATCAGCTGCGTTTCGGATGCTGCCTCTACCGTACCACCTAAGCCATGGTGGAACACCCCACCCTCTTTCCCCCCACTTCCCCTTGTTAATTATTTACTCTTATGCTCTTTTCTCTTTACCAAAACTTGATGCTGATCTATTCACTTTTATCTTCTTGCTTTGGCACTCAACCGTACCATCCAAACCCTTAGCCCTGCTATGGGGTTCTAAGTGCCTAATGCTGCCTAAATCGGCTCTTGATGGCCTACTTGGTGACAACCTCATTAGGATCACTTGATGCACACAGAACTAATAGCTCAATACTGGATGAAGTTCAAAATGCAACCTCCTCGTACTTCCATCATTGACTGATTTTGGATTTTACACTAGAAGCTGAACATTTAAAGCAGAACCTCACTCTCTCATTCGACATTGATTTTTATTTATTTTTTAATCCTTATGCTGCTAGCATTAGTAAATAGAAAGGAAAGTACCGGTATATTTTGGTTTTGCTTTTTTTTCAGTTGCTTCCTGGTTTCTGGCCTATGCCAAAATGATGCCATACATCCCAGGAGTATTCATGAACATTTTTTTTCTTTCAACCAGAGCAGAGGTCTTCAAAAATATTTATTCATATTTTATTTGTTTAAAACTTTTTTACATTTCTTCAGTTACTTCCTGGCTTTCATGCCTAGGCAAATGATGTCAAAAATCCCAGGAGTCTTCAGGAGGGGGGGATGGGTTTTCTTAGCTAAGCACACCCTCCTGTTTGCATGCTTAAGCTTGTAGGGCAGATGGATTCCAGAAAGTAAATGCTACATGAATCATCTGCCCTTACTCATGATGGCCATGGCCAGAAATTATAGGGGGATGGGTGGGTGTTTTTCAAGGTGATTTTTGAGCAAAATAAATCATGGAGACAAGGATGGGTGGGTGAGTTTGCATTTGTGGAGCTTAGATGCAGTTTATTTCCGCTTCTTGTCCAGTGTACAATACCCAATATTACTGTAAAGAATCTTCATGTTGTGCCTTATTGTTAGGTCTTTTATCTTTATCTCCCCTGTATTTCATGCTTATGAAACCTAAAAAATAAACATGGATTTTTTTTTTAACTTAATGCAATTAGATTTACATTACATTAATCTGTTACATTAATGTCTTTAAAAAACGTTTAAAAGACAATATTTCCCTTTTTTTAGAGGCATGTGGGCTCCTGGGTTTCCATACAGCTACTGCTATGCTGTATTTAGATTAACCACGGTGCTCTGAGGATTCGCTCTAACCTAGCGGTCCCCAACATTTTTGGGGCCAGTTTCACGACAGCCAATTTTTCCAGGGACCGGGGGTGGGCAATGGGATAATCACGTAGTTGTTCCTCAGCCCCCCTTTACACCACAACCCCCCTTTACAACACGGTTCCCTCTTTATATCAGTGTCCACAGTCCCCCTTTACATCACAGTTCCCCCTTAACATTATAGTGCCTCTTTACAGTGCAGTACCCTTTATATCACTGTGCCTCTTGCAGTCATGCCCCCCTCTCCCTTTTCTCTCTAACGTCACACTGCCCCCTTTCACACTCTGCCTCCCCTGCATAGTCCTACCTTTGACAGGGTAGAGACAGTTATCAACCCGTGTGTCCTCTCCCAGGGTTCCCATCCGACCGACTGGAGGCATTGCAGATCTGGACGGAGGTGTCCAGCTTATTATGTAAACCAAGAGAGTGATTACCCGCTTGGTAATATGAAAAGCTTCTTCTCTGTGCAGATTTCCAGCTCCTCCTATGCCTTGCCCTGCTGATAGGATGGCATAGTTGGCAGGGCGAGAGAGCCGGGAGTGGACACACAGGCATGGCCGCATAGCAGGAGTTGAGCGGTGACTATGATCTGCAATGGTCCTGTCTGGACGGCAATCGCCGCTCACCTTCTTCTGTGTGGCCCCAGTCATCAACAGGCCACGGACCGGAACTGGTCCGTGGCCCAGGGGTTGGGGACCCCTGCTCTAACCCATTCAGGACAAAGTGACAGTGTCAGGTGACCCTTTGTATTTGCTAATACTACCCTTTAACTCCATTCTCTGTCACTGCCCCAACCAAAATATTCACGTGACAGTGCTCTGGTCTCGTAATTGGTCACTAGTCCAGTGTCCTACATCATAGGAGGAGGGTACATGCTCCCCATACCTTGACGTACTAGATGTTTTTCAGCAGTGCTTGCAGAAGACAGAGTTTCAGTAGAGTGCTGGAGAGGAAAGTACAAATAAAAGCAAGGTACAGTTTCGCTTTATTTGTAAAACTTGTGTTTTTATAAAATGTTTGTGTGTATATATGGTAATATTATCCCTATTTTAAACGTAATGCCCCAAATACAAAAACTGATAGAAACTGATCAGACAGCAGTGAGATATAGATATACTCATTTGTTAGTATGATTTTCTGGACTCATCACAGATCTTTCTACCCCTTTTAATGGCTGTACACACGATCGAAAATCCGATGAAAAATACTGCTTTCGAAGCGATGGTACGATAATCGGATCATTGGCACAGAGTTTTCGAGAGCCGATCACGACAGTTCATCCGATTATTATCCAATCGGACAAACACGAAAAATTTTCTCGGACGATTTTCATTTAATCCGTATAGTTGTCGTCGGAAAATACAATACAAGTACACTACAACACATGAAATCACTTCCGATTCTTAATTTTTTTTATTTTATCGTACGAGAATTTTCGTTACTTTAGTAAACTCTTCATGTTCGATATACGACTAGCATGCAAAAAAAAAAAACGGATTATCTGTCGTCCGATTTTCGGATCGTGTGTACTGACATTAGGCTCCTTATACACTTGTGCAACTGAAAAGTCGTGTGATTTTTTATTTATTTTTTTCCCCCACGCGATTCTTACCGCGACTTGAAGCAAGGCCTGTATAATCTTGAGGTCTATGGACCTAAAGTCGGACCAAAGTAGTGCAGTGACTACTTTGAAGTCGCTCAGATGTGAATGGTACTCATTGGAAATCATGGGGTATGACTTGTCATGTGACTTTGCAGTCCCAAGTTGCAGGACAAGTCGCACCAGTGTGAAAGGGGCCTAAGCCATATGCTTTCTTTCCTGTGATTACTAACTTACACTACACATTACACAGTGCTCCAAAAAAATACAAAGGGCAGAAAAGCGTTTTGAAGTTAAAGCTGCTGTGTGAGCCTAATATCAATGCTTTCTTTCTAGTAGCACTTCTGATCATAGCAGCTCTGGTGATGGTGCCATCGCTGTGGAAATGTACATGTAAGGGACCCCTTCCTGTCCTAGAACAATACATTCCCATGGGTGTTTACAGCTGGCAGAATTAACGTGGCAGTGACATAAGACATGACATTTACAACTTTCTATTCTTGCAGTGTTGATGTACGGATTTCCAGCAGTACTATCAGATTTGTAGACTTGTATAGTAGACTGGTACAGGTTTCCAGACTCGCACAAGATTATTAGTTTGTGTTTAAAATCCACGAATGATGATGGATTAAGGATTTGATGTTTTGGAGAAGATTTATTTTTGCCTACATTTTACACTAGGACTGCAACTAACAATTAGGCCTCATGCCCACGGACGTTTTTACAGCCGCGTTTTTGAGCGTTTTTTTTTACAGCTTAAAAACACCTATCCATGTTATTTTATAAATTTTTCGACCGTATTTTTTTCGAAAAAAAACAAAACACGCCGGAGCTCAAAAACGCAATCGCTGCGCTTTTGCGCGGTTTTTAGCGCTTCGCGTTTTTTTTATGCCTAACGCCCACGCCAAGGAACGCACTGGTCCTGTTTTTTTTTTTTTGCAGCTCAAAAACGCCTAGGTGGGCATGAAGCTATAGACTAACATGGACAGGCGTTTTTAAGCTGTAAAAAACGCGGCTGTAAAAATGTCCGTGGGCATGAGGCCTTACAGTATTTTCTTTTTTTTGTCATTTAAGTTTTTTATTTTTCATCAGAAAAAAATCATTACAGAATCGTAAATATTAAAGATGATTACAATTGACTCAACAAAAATCTCAGGTATTATTACCATAGAAACTTAGACAAATTATTATCGTAAAAACCAATACTGACAATGTTTAAACAAAAAGTAATAATATCTAGCCTCATCTTGGTCAAGTATATAATCAAGTAATCTTATAAACTGATAATAACTTATATTAAGAAAATCTAGTTCCCACAAAAATAAACCGAAAATATGAAGGGCTCCTACTCCCCTCCCCAGCCACCCCTAACTGGAACACACTGTGACTGGGAAGGAGAGAACGTCCCCTGCCCGGCCTTCCTGTCACCACCAACAATCGTCGGTAGAGACAACTGGAGAGATATAATAGAAAAAAATTCATTTGTACATGCAAAAAAAAACACAATACTCGACCTAAGTATGAAAATTAAGAGTTGTTCTCAGACTTGTTAGAGCTAAGTTCAACAGTCCAAGCCTCAAACAATAAAAAAAGGAATCTGAGCCTGAAACTATTATATTTTATCTGATGTAATAAAACAATAAACATACTATGAAATAATAAAAGCCAAAACCGAGAGAATAAAGTATAGGATAAAAATAAAGAAGAGAAAGAAAAAGAGGAGAGAGAAAGGGAAAAAAAAAAAATTCTCAAAGATATGAAGTGAAAAGATTATAGAATGCCTACAAACCAAATATACCGTATTTATCGGCGTATAACACACACTTTTTTCCCCTTAAAATCAGGGGGAAATCGTGGGTGCGTGTTATACGCCGATACTCCGTCGAATTCCCCTGCTGAAAACGAGCAAGAGGAGCGAGCGGAGCCGAAGCCGAAGTACACTCGGCTTTACTCGGCTCCTCTCGCAGTCCCGCCCATCTCTGACTGTGCCGCTGACATAGAGAAAGCCGAGTGTACTTCGGCTAGTCTCGGCTCCTCTCGCAGTCCTGCCCCTGACTGTGAGAAGAGCCGAGTCTAGCCGAAGTACACTCGGCTTTCTCCGTCAGCGGCGCAGTCAGTGGAGATGGGCGGGACTGCGAGAGGAGCCGAGTCTAGCCGAAGTACACTCGGCTTTCTCCGTCAGCGGCGCAGTCAGTGGAGATGGGCGGGACTGCGAGAGGAGCCGAGTCTAGCCGAAGTACACTCGGCCCCGCTCGCTCCTCTCCACAGAAATCGGCGCCAAATTTAAAAAAACGCCGAGACTGACAAGATCGCAAAGGCACTGGGCAAGGCTGCAGATGGACAGATGGACACTGGGCAAGGCTGCAGATGGACAGATATACACTGGGCAAGGCTGCAGATGGACAGATGGACACTGGGCAAGGCTGCAGATGGACACTGGGCAAGGCTGCAGATGGACAGATGGACACTGGGCAAGGCTGCAGATGGACACTGGGCAAGGCTGCAGATGGACAGATGGACACTGGGCAAGGCTGCAGATGGACAGATGGACACTGGGCAAGGCTGCAGATGGACAGATGGACACTGGGCAAGGCTGCAGATGGACAGATGGACACTGGGCAAGGCTGCAGATGGACAGATGGACACTGGGCAAGGCTGCAGATGGACACTGGGCAAGGCTGCATGCTGCATTTAATTGTACATTTTTTTTTCCTTGAATTTCCCTCCTAAAAGTTTTTTTCCTTAAAATTCCCTCCTAAACTTGGGTTGCGTGTTATACGCCGGTGCGTGTTATACGCCGATAAATACGGTACATTCTAAAGATCAGTGATTGGTGTTGATGACCAAGTTATGTGACAAAGAGATTCCCATAAATCGCGCCCAAGGTTCCCATATGGCTTCAAAATTTGAGGTCTCGTCTAACAAGAAGCTAACCAGTTTTTCTTGTTCCATAATCCAGGAAACTTTTCGTTTCATGGATAATATAGATACCGAAGGTTTCTTCCATGCCCTTGCAATAGTTAGTTTTGCTCCCGTTAAAATAAACAAAATTAGTTTACGAGTGGCTTTAGGAATATGAGGTAAATGTCCATTGAGTAAAGCAATTGTGGGAGATTGATGTATCGGGCAACCTGTAATATTGCGTAAAATGTGAAATACCTTATTCCAAAATCCACGAATTCTTGGGCACTCCCACCATATGTGGATCATAGTACCCAGTCCCTGACATCCCCTATAACAAAGAGGTGAAACAGAGGGGTACATAACAGTCAATCTCGTGGGAACTAGATACCATCTTGTAAAAAGTTTTATATTGGCCTCTATGAGCGAAGTATTGCAGAGGCCTGAAGTCGAGCGAGAGTAGCTTGCATGCCAGTCTACAATATTTCTATCAATTAGGAGTTCCTTCTCCCAGGCCAACATGTATGGTAGTTTCACTAAATTGGATGCCAGTGACTTGTAGATCACAGAGATCCCCCCCCCTTCGCTCCACTGTCTGTCCACACCAATTTTCATAATCTGTAGTCTCGGGATGAATATCCAGTTTTACACCTAGAATGAATTAAATTAGCGATTTGATGAAATCTCGGTTTTTCGGATAAAGGGAGATCTAATTTGTTCATAAAATATTCAATAGGTAAAGGGCCTATAGAAGAAAAAAATTGACCAATGCGGTACAACCCCTTGTCGTACCACCATTTAAAGGTTTGAAGGTCCAAACCTTGATGAAAAAATAGGATTTTTATAACCGCTTACCTGTAAAATCCTTTTCTTAGGAGTACATCACGGGACACAGAGCGACATAGTCATTACTAATGGGTTATATAGATACCGTCAGGTGCTGGCACTGGCAACTTCCAAAACCGGAAGTACCCTCCCCTATATAAGCCCCTCCCATCCGGGAGCACCTCAGTTTTGTAGCAAAGCAATAAGTGTCCCCAAAGAGGGGCGGGAGCTCTGTGTCCCGTGATGTACTCCTAAGAAAAGGATTTTACAGGTAAGCTGTTATAAAAATCCTATTTTCTTTCTCGTACATCACGGGACACAGAGCGACATAGTCATTACTAATGGGATGTCCTAAAGCAATGCCCAATGAGGGGGGGGATACACCATATATAAGCTGAGCGCTATCAGACATGAGGATCTTTTGCGGCCTGCAACACACTGCGCCCAAAGGCGACATCCTCCTGACTTCTAACGTCCACCTGGTAGAACCTAGTAAACGTGTGAACTGAAGACCATATTGCGGCCTTACAGATTTGAGCCAGGGAGGCCTGGTGATGCACTGCCCATGAAGTTCCAACTGCTCTCGTGGAGTGCGCTCTAACTTTGAACGGAGACGGTCTCCTTCTCAAGCCATAGGCTTGTATTATGACCTGTCGAATCCACTCGCTAAAGTAGATTTTGACGCTGCCTGACCCTTTCTGGGGCCTTCTGGCAGAATAAACAAAGTATCTGTTCTACGAATCTGAGCAGTGGCTTTTAGATAAGCTTTAACTGCTCTTACTACATCCAAAGAATGCAATAACTTTTCCTCTACCGAAGTAGGTTTGGGGAAAAAAGAAGGAAGAACCACATCTTGGTTCAAATGAAACCTCGATACCACCTTAGGAAGAAAGGCTGGATGAGGGCGTAACACTACTCTATCCTTATGGATAACCAGATATGGCTCCTTACAGGACATAGCTGCTAATTCCGACACTCTTTTAGCCGAACAAACGGCTACTAGAAAAATCAATTTCCTTGTGAGAAGAACCAAAGAAATATGCTGTAATGGTTCAAATGGTTGTTTCTGTAGAACCGACAGAACCAAGTTTAGATCCCATGGACATATGGGAATATTAACCGGAGGACTAATACGCATCACTCCTTGTATAAAGGCTTTGACTAGTGAATGCGAAGCCAAGGGCCTTTGAAAAAATATTGACAAGGCCGAAATCTGACCCTTGATAGTACTAAAGGCAAGCTTCCTATCTACAGCCCACTGTAGGAAGTCCAGAATCCTACGTATTACGTATTTACGTGGATGCCATTTCTTGGCCTCACACCAGGCGATGTACGCCTTCCAGATTCTATAGTAGATCTGCCTGGATACCGGCTTCCTGGCATTGATCATGGTAGATACCACAGAATTAGAGAGCCCTCTCTTTTTTAGAATGTGGGCTTCAATAGCCAGGCCGTCAAACCTAGGGCTGGTAAGGAAGGGTGGTATATCGGTCCTTGCGAAAGCAGGTCCGGACGATGTGGGAGAGTCCAAGGACTCCCCACTGACATTTTACAATCTCCACGTACCACGCTCTTCGGGGCCACGCTGGAGCCACCAGAATCACTGGTTTCTTTTCTACCCTGATTCTGCGGAGTAATCGAGGTAACCATTGTGGCGGTATGAATGCATATATCAGCTTGAACTGATCCCAAGGGAACACTAGGGCATCCGAGCCGCAAGCTAGGGGATCCCTTGTCCGAGAGACAAACCTGTCCACCTTTGCGTTGAATCTGGATGCTAGAAGATCTACATCCGATGTTCCCCACCGCTGACATATTGTCCAGAAAACCTCGGGGTGAAGGGACCCTTCCTCTGGGCATAATTGCTGGCGACTTAGAAAGTCCGCCTTCCAATTCTCCACTCCTGGAATGAATACCGCAGATATGGCTGGGAAATATCTTTCTGCCCATTTCAGGATGTAATTTACTTCCCTCTGGGCTGCACGACTCCTGGTGCCCCCCTGATGATTGATATATGCCACTGCTGTGGCATTGTCTGATTGAATTCTGACAGGGGACCCTTGGAGTTTGGATGTCCATGCTACTAGGGCATACCGGGGTGCTCGTATCTCTAAGAGATTGATGGGCAGGGCCTTTTCTGCATCCGACCATCTGCCCTGGAGAGACTATTGCTCCAGTACTGCTCCCCAGCCTATAAAGCTGGCATCTGTAGTGACCACCTTCCAAGAAATCGGACTGAAGGATTTCCTTTTTTCCAGATTCTGGGGAACCAACCACCAACGGAGGCTCTTGCGAACGGAAGGGGACAAGGACATTGTAAGTCTAGGGCCTGAACTTTTTTGTTCCAGGCCGACAGTATGGCCCCTTGCAAATTCCTTGAATGGAATTGACCGTAGGGCACTGCTTCGAATGATGCCACCATTTTTCCCAGCAGCCTCATGCACAGGCATATGGACGGCTGTCTTTTTTGTACCCACTAAGTGGATCAAATCTTTCAAAGACAACACCTTTCCTCGAGGCAAGAATATTTTTCTCTGGCCTGAATCCAACCTTAGCCCCAAGTATTCCAGACTTTTGACTGGTTTTTAGGGCTGACTTGTCTCGGTTGATAATCCAACCGTGAGATTCCAGATACTTGATTGTCTTGTGAACGACCACGTCTAGTTTTTTTCACTGAGTGGTCTATCAGCAACAAGTCATCTAGATATGCCATTATCATTACACCTTGTGTTCTTAGATTGGCCAATAAAGGGCCAGAATTTTTGTAAACACTCGTGGTGCTGTGGCCAAACCGAAGGGTAAGGCTCTGAACTGAAAATGGCGCCCTTCTACTGCAAAGCGTAGAAATTTTTGGTGGACTGGAAAGATGGGAATGTGCAAATAAGCATCTTTGATGTCGATCGCGGCTAACCAATCCTCCCCCTTGTAGGGCAGTGGCCACCGATCGGATCGACTCCATCGGAAAGTCCTGATATACAGGAATTTGTATAGCCCTTTTTAGAATTAATATGGGCCTCCCGTCCGCGTTTGCTTCGGGACTGTAAAGAGGTTTGAGTAAAACCCGAACCCTCATTCTTCCAGGGGAACCTCCATAATTACTCCTTGGAGCAATAGTTGTTCTAGTGCCAACAGGAGGGACTCTCTCTTCCGGGGATCCCTTGGCACGTTTGACCTCAAAAATGGGAAGGAGGAGAGTCTTTTAACTCCAAACTGTATCCCAAACATACTGCGGAGAGCACCTATCTGTCTTGATCGTGTCCCGCCAGGTCTCTTGCGAACAACTGGAGTCCTCCCCCCACCCGACTGAGTGGGGGCAACCCTTCAATGAATTTAACTTTGGGGGAGGTTTTGTACCTCCCCTGACCCAGGGTTTCTCATTACCCTGCTATTGTCCCTGTTTTTTTACCCCCGGGAATTGACCGAGGAGGCCGTCGGAACTGTTACACAGCCGATGCCCCAGGGACTGGAGAAGCAGGCCTCTTAAAGAGGGACCTCTAACTCTGTTTTTAACCGGCAAGAGCGTATTTTTACCGCTGGAAATTTTCTGGATATATTTGTCCAGGTTTTCCCTGAATAAGCGTTCACCATGAAATGGGACGCTAACCAGCCATTCTTTACAGGGAGCTTCAGCAGACCAGTTTTTGAGCCATAGAAGCCTACGCATATGTACTATAGACAGCGTAAGGTGGGAGGCCTGATGGACTGAATCCTTTATGGCGTCAACCGCAAAGCCTAAGGCTCTAGGTAGATCAGCTAGGGCAAAGCCTGCTGATCTGTCAAGTCCCTCAAGACCTGTTTCAACTGATCCTTCACTGTTTAGCAGACCCCAATAGCTGCTACTGCTGGTTGTGTCACCAAGCTTGCTGTAGAAAGAAGCAGACTTTCATAAGGACTCCAATCTTTTATCTATTGGGTTCTTGAACATTTGGACATTATCCACTGGACATGTCAGTGATTTATACATACAAGAGATGGCTGCGTCCACTGTAGGGACCTTCCATTTTTTTTTTTTTTTTTTGATGAACTTATGCTCCATGGGATAGACCACCGGAAATCTCTTGGGGGAATAAATATTTTCTCAGGACGTTCCCAATCCTGGTAAATAAGCCCTTTCAGTAAAGGGTGAAGTGGAAAAGAACAGACAGTCTGGGGGCTTCTAGCGACCCCAACGAGGATACAGTAGTGGTTGATGGTTCCGCAAGGTGCATTTTAAATGCTGATCGGACCATGTTAGTCAGAGACTGAACCCATAATCTTTCAGCTTGAGATGCTGAGAAAAAGGTTCCCCCACTGTTGACTCCTCTATAACAGAATCAACCTTATCCTGATCCCCTTCAGGCAGGTCGATCCCTGTATGGGACTGTTGCTCTGCTAACAGGCACTTTGAAGGAGGAGATGGAGATCGGGCGTGCTTTCCCTGACAGGGAGGCAGCGATCAATGTTGACAATCTCTCTCTAATCCTCCCAAAGCTGAGGAAAAAACCTCCTCTGTTACATACACAGGAGCAGGTGAACTGAGGACAGCCACAGTACCAAGTACCCCTGCGGGGTCTCTACGGTCACTTACCTCTGAACTTCAGGGGAGACTGGTGCAGCAGAAGTATGCCCAAGATCCTCAGAGCCCGATGAGACCCCCTTCGCTTCCTGGAAGATTCAGTTCCGGAGCTTCTGGACGGCATATTCCTAAGCCTAAAGCTGAGGTATTCCAGCCGTAATACACCACTTTTACTGAGAATAGTCTAGCACAATTGCTGCTATATCACAGTTGGTGTCTACTAAAGTGCCTTTCTAGGGGATGCCTGCATCAACCGCCTCTATGTGCCTTTATATTGTTGCTAGCTCTGTCTATGCACTTCAACAGCCAGCTATAATGTGCTTTAAAACACGCTGGACGCCCGCACATGCGCAGTAGCGCCGCGGCGCACACCTGAGCGTCATCCACCCGCTCCGCCCCTTTTTCCAGATCGCCTCTATGAATAGAGGCGCGTGCACGCGCCCGCGCGCGGGCACGTGCGCCTTCGGCGCCTTTTTTGAAAACAACAAGGAGCTAGATGGGAGCCAGGGTCCCTTTGCCGCAGGGCCCGGGGATGGATGAGCGCAGCAACAGGGCAGAGGAGACAGCTTCCCAGGAGAGAACATACCAACTGCCTGGATTTGATTCTGGAAGAAAAAAATCCACATTACAAGAAAAAGAACCATAGCGGCCTCTAGTGTCTAACACAGGTACCGCGGTCTTACATTTTTTTTTTTTTTTTTTCTTGCCTACTATTAAAATTTTTACATTTTCTCAGTAGTAACAGGCATACACAGAATATTAGCGGGAATACCGTTAGGTAACAGACAGAAAGACAAATTAGGCTTGGGGGTCCCCCAATAGAACCAAGTTCCTGGGGGCCCCCACTTACCTGTTCCCCGCCGCAGGACTTTGTTTGGTCCACAAAAGCCCAAACTTCACCTATCACGGCAGGCATTGTAATCAAACCTTCAGGGACCAGGTTCCCAAGGATTCCACTCCCCTGGACCTGTATAGCACCCTGCACAGAAAACATCTTGGTCGTGGGTATGACCAGAGCTCTGGATCCCAGGGTCCAGCTCTCCTAAGAGAAGCATTACAGGCAAAACCTTGCTCTTCTCTGCAAGGCCCGGGTACCGACCGTTTAGCTATGAAGCTTTTTTGGTCGGATCCGGAATAGCTTACTGAGGCCCAAAAGAACCTGTACGCAAGCTCAGTGAAAAACACATGTTTCTTCTTGGCCAACACCTTAGACACTGGCAAAAAACTGAGGTGCTCCCGGATGGGAGGGGCTTATATAGGGGAGGGTACTTCCGGTTTTGGAAGTTGCCAGTGCCAGCACCTGACGGTGTCTATATAACCCATTAGTAATGACTATGTCGCTCTGTGTCCCGTGATGTACGAGAAAGAAAAGGGGTTTTTGAACACCGGGGTCAAAGGTTGGCCTTACAGTATTTTCATATTCGATTAGTTGGCCAATTTATTGTTTTGATTAATTGGATAAAAACCTGAAAGGTTGGTGTATAATTTAGTTAATATGTAAAGTAGGGATGCTTCGATACCTTTCTTTCTATTAAGAGCGAGCACGAGTTTCAATACTTGTGCTCACGTACTCGCCTATACCAATTACTGATAACGTGTGGTGCGATTTTTACCCATACAAGATGACAAGCCTGGGTTCACACGGGGGGGGGGGGGGGGTTAGGTGTGGGAAACCACATGTGATTTGGACAGGAATCACACTGCATTCCTGCTCGAATCACATGCGATTCTTTGCAATGCGATTTGAGCACATTCCTTTTGCTCAAATCGCACTGCAAAGGTATCAGAGCATTTGCAGGAGTACAAATAATTTTTTTATATTAAAGTAGTACTAGAGGCTGAGACTTTTTTTTTTTTTTTTTTTTTTTTTCATGGATTTTTATCATTTTAAATAGAATGCACAATACTTGTAAATTTTTACTTTTGGTTCAGATGCCAATCTTCCCTTCACAGAGCCCTTAAAGCAATTGTAAACAATAAATTTGTATTTTTTTGTAAGCAGCAAACATCTTCTACTTGCCTGCTCTGTGTAATAGTTTTGCACAGAGCAGCCCTGACTTTCCTCTTCTGGGGTCCCCCACTGACATTTCTGGCTCCTCCTGCTGCCTCCTGCCTTCAGAGTGGTCCCTATAGCAAGTTAAAGAAAACTTCTGCATTTAGAATCACTCACTTCCTTCTCCTGCCCAGGACTACATGTCCCAAGAGGCATTGCTTCTCACACATTTACACGTTCCCAGGCACTGACATGTATGGGCGGTGTACTGAGCTGTATGTGTGCTGCACTGTGTATACTGACATGTATGGATGGTGTACTGATGCGTGTATGTGTTTTGCACTGTATTTTCTGATATGCAAACAAATAATTCATTCTGTATGCAGGCGATCTAATCAGCTTACCAACTAATCGATTATGAAAATGGTTAACTATTTTCATAATCGATTATAATCTATTATGTCGATTAGTTGTTTCAGCCCTAATTTACACCTCTTATGCATGTCACATAGATTGATGCGGAACTAAACACACTCAATGCAAACTATTTTTAATCCTCATGCTACTAGCATTATTAAATAAGTAGGAATGTATACGTCACGTGTCAAACACAAGGCCCGGGGGCTAAATGCGACCAACCAGGCTTTTTTATATGGCCATCGCACCCAGGGCTTTTTTCAGCCAGAAAGTGGTAAAACTCCCTTCCACCACCTTTGGCTCTTCGCCCTCCACTCCCCACTCACCACTGTCATAAACACAGAAGCCTTCTGTGTTTACAAGGGCAGCTTTCCTCTCAGTGGCTCCTGCAGGTGCCTGCCTGGCGGCGACAAGGGAGATGCAGGTCCACATCTGTGCTCATCGGTGCCACATTCATGCAACATCAGTGCTCATCTGTGCCACATTCATGCAACATCAGTGCTCATCTGTGCCACATTCATGCAACATCAGTGCTCATCTGTGCCACATTCATGCAACATCAGTGCTCATCCATGCCACATTCATGCCGCATCAGTGCTCAGCCGTTCCACTACAGTGCCCATCAGTGGTACTACAGTGCTCATCATTGTCTCACAAAAGTATAATAGGTAGTCAAATTAGATGTGTAATTTATGCTCCTAGAACACCTGATGGTGCTCCCTGCATGTTGGCCCTCTGTATGTGCCCTGGCTGTGTAAAAGTCTCACATATGTAGTATCGCCATACTCAGGAGTAGCAGAATGTATTTTGGGGTGTAATTTTTTCTATGTGCATGCTATGTGTTAGAAATATCTTATACATGGACAACTTTTTGTAAAAAAAAATGCGTTTTCATTTTTCGTTCCCTTATTCTCCAAAAACTTGAGGAAAAAAATGACATGTTCAAAAGACTCATTATGCCTCATAGATTTTACGTTGGGGTGTTTGTTTTACAAAATGGGGTAATTTTTTGGGGTGTTTGCATTGTCCTGGTGCTCCAGGGCTTTCAAAATTTGTAATAGGTAGTCAAGAAATTAAATGTGTGATTTATGTCCCTAGAACGCCTGATGGTGCTCCCTGCATGTTGGGCCTCTGTATGTGGCCAGGCTGTGAAAAAGTCTTGCACGTGGTATCGCCATACTCGGGAGGAATAGTAGAATGTATTTTGGGGTCTAATTTGTGGTATGCATATGCTGTGTGTAAGAAATAACTTGTTATTATGACAATTTTGTGGGGGAAAAAAACGTAATTTTGCAAAGAATTGTCGGAAAAAATTACAACTTCAAAAAACTCTCCATGCCTCATTCTAAATACCTTGGAATGTCTACTTTCCAAAAAGGGGTAATTTTGGGGGGTATTTGTACTTTCCTGGCTTGTTAGTGTTTCAAGAAATGAGATAGGCCGTTAGTACATCAGGCATGATCAATTTTCAGAGATTGGCACCATAGCTTGTAGACTCTATAACTTTCACAGAGACCAAATATACACTTATTTTGGTTATTTTTTACCAAATATATGTAGCAGTATAAATTGTGGCCAAAATTTATGAAGAAAAATTACTAATTTGCAAAATGTTATAACTGAAATAAAGAAAAATTTAACATTTTCGGTCTTTTTTTTCATTTATAGTGCAAAAAATGTAAAAAACAGTGGTGATAAAATACCACCAAAAGAAATCTGTATTTGTGTGGAAAAAAGGACACAAATTTCCATTTCAATAAATTTTTATTTTTCAATTCAAGACATGTACAGAAAATCTTAAAAAATTGTTGTTTAAACATGACAAAGGGTTATTTCCAATTGTTTATGTCACAATGTTCTCATCAAGAGATTAAATTTTTTTTAAAAAAAATGAAAAATAGGCATTCAGGGAAGTCACACCCCACCTGGACGCCCCTAACGGGATCATCCTGCGCCCAGGTCAGGCCCCCCCCCCCCCCCAGCCCGCCATCCTCATATGAAACCAATAAAAAGGAACTCGGAATCTTAATGAAGAACAGTACTACACTCATATACAATAACGCCCATCAAATTTAAGACTTGGAAATACCGCAATAAGAACACAGTAAATAATGATATCAAATCTTTGAATCATGTTTAAGCATCGAAACAAAAATAAAATAAAAATAAATAAAACAAAAGATAAAAGAACCAAGAAAAGATAGAATAGAAGAAGAAAGAAATAAGAAGAAATCACATGCCGAACACGAGGCCCTTTAGGAATAAGAGCGGTCAGGGTCATGCCTGACCTTCAAAGAAACGCCACAGAAAACTGCCCAAGGTTCCCATATTGCCTCAAATTTAGGGATTAAATTAGTTAATATGCTAACCATCTTCTCTTGAGCCATAATCCAAGAGATCTTATTGTGTATAGCCTTAATGGATACCCTGGGCTTCCTCCAAGATCTAGCAATAATAATTTTAGTCCCCAGAAGTATAAAGTGAATCAGTTTTCTAGTTGGTTTAGAAACGTTGGGAATATTGTCATTGAGAAGAGCAACAGAAGCTGACCTAGGTATTGAACACGAAGTGACCTTAAATATGAGATTAAAAATTTTCTTCCAGATCGGCCTGATCCTAGGACATTCCCACCAGATATGCACCATCGAGCCCAATAAATGGCAGCCTCTAAAGCATTTGGGATCCGATTCTGGGTAGATGGATGCAAGCCTGATGGGAGTCATATACCATCTCATGACAACTTTTAAGTTAGCTTCCATGAGGGAGGTGTTCAAAATACTTTGGAATGAGCGAAAGTTGGCCTTTTGCCAGGATCCTAGATCCCAATTTAGCTGGAGGTCATCTTCCCATGCTTTCATGTATGAGGTTTTAGTAGCTGTACAAGTAAGTGAAGAGTAGATGACAGAAATGCCCCCCCTTTGTCCCACGGCCGATCCGCACCAGATCTCATAGTCCGTAAATTTGGGAGGAAGAGGTTTCTCCATCCAAATATCATTCAAGAATTGTGAAATCTGTTCAAATCTAAATTTTTCAGAGTCAGGGAGGTCAAATTTATTTAGGCAATGGGGCATGGTAATAGGACCCCGATTTGTAAAGTATTGTCCTATCCTATATAGACCTTTGTTTGTCCACCAACTGAAGGCCTCTGTATCCATACCAGGAAAGAATTTTGGATTATTAAAAATGTGTGCTAGTGGTTGTGTTACAGACACTAGAGTGGGAAGAGGACGCAGTCTGTCCCAAAGGGAAAATGATTGAGATAAGGAAGGGGATAAAATAGGTGGTCTCTGTCTTTGTGGGCACCAAAGCAGGTACTCTAAGGATAATTGTGGTACCGCTTGTTCTTCTATCAGCACCCAGTCCGGTTTTTCATTCTTGGAATAAAATATAGATAATTGTGCTAGTCTGGCAGCTAAAAAATAATTATATAAGTTAGGCAAACCCACCCCTCCCTTCTTCCTATTTAAATATAGGGTGTTTTGGGGAACTCTGTAACTAGATTTGCCCCATACGAATGTGAGAATTTTACTTTGTAAGGAATTTATCTGATCTTTCCTGATGGGAATGGGGAGGGAACGAAATAGATATAAAATTCTAGGAAGTAATGTCATTTTCACTGAATTAATCCTGCCCAACCAAGATAGTTCGAATTTGTCCCAATTTTTAAGATCTGTAATAATTTTATGGAATAGGGGAGGATAGTTACTTGTGTAAAGAGATTCTGTTCGAGCAGTCAGAAAGATTCCCAGATATTTAATATGAGAAGAATTCCATTCAAATTTGAAAGACTGTTTGATGAGGGAAACTATGGGTAACGGGAGGGAAATATTTAGTGCCTGTGACTTGGCAAAATTGACCCTGAGTCCTGAAATATTAGAAAAATCAGAAATTACTTTATAAAGATTCGGGAGGGAGGTAATGGGAGAGGTAAGAAAGAGAAGCAAATCATCTGCGAAAAGTCCGCATTTATGCATCTGATTCCCACAGGTTACGCCTTTAATGTCAGAATTTTGTCTAATGGCTATGGCCAAGCTTTCAATGGCCATAGCAAAGACAATAGGGGATAGTGGACAACCTTGTCTTGTACCCCTGGCTATATTTATCGGAGAGGAATAATATCCCTGTATACGAATTTGAGCTTTAGGTTGAGAATACAGAGCTCTAATAACTCCCATAAAACGTGGGCCAAAACCCCATCGTTCTAATAGGGGAAAAAAGTATTGCCAGGATACAGAGTCAAAGGCCTTCTCCAGATCAAGTGCTAACAGGAAACCCTGTTGTTTTTGACCTCCGTCCCAGTTGGACTGCAAAAGGGAGATAATATCAATCGCTCTTCTCACTTGATCTGGGCCTTGTCTTCCTGGCATAAATCCTACCTGATCCTTGTGAATATATTTAGTAATAAAAGAGGAGAGGCGATTCGCTAAAATTTTAGTGAGAATTTTCAAATCATTATTTATCAAAGAAATAGGGCGATAATTGGAAACTTCTTCTGGGTTTTTATCCGGTTTGGGTATAACAGTAATGTAGGCTGTATTAAGTTGTGTACCTAATTGGGAACCCCTTGTAGTAAAATTAAAAAATTTTGTTAAATATGGGGTAAGGGTGTCCTTGAAGGCTTTGTAGTAGGGAGCTGATAATCCATCAGGTCCCGGGGCTGAACCCGCCCTGAGATCTTGAATTACTGCTGTAACCTCTTCAACAGAGAAGGGAGCTTCTAGGATATCTCCATGTTCCATATTCAAGGATGGAATAGGGAGGCCATCTAGGTATGAGGATACCGAGTTCATGGGTATATTTGAAGGGTCGCTATAGAGTTCGGAATAAAATGTCTGAAAAGCCTTTAGTATCTTTTCAGGGTTAGCCGTGGGGTCCTGTCCAGCAATGCGGATCTTAGGTATGGAATAAACTCTCGTTTTAGGAGACAATTTGGATGCCAACATTCTACCTATTTTACCTGTTTGAGTATAAAATGTATTACTTGTCCAACGGAGAGATTTCTCCGCTTTTGTAGTGAGTGCTAAATTGAGTTCTAGTCTACTCCTTTCAATCTTAGACAATAAGGATGGAGAAGGTTTCCTTTTATGCTGTGTTCTCAGGGTCCTGTATGATCTCTCCAATCTATCAATGCCCGCTTCCCTTTCCTTTTTGATTCTTGTCGAAATTTGGATAAGCTTGCCCCTAATAAAGGCCTTATGAGCAGCCCAAAGGACTTCAGCGGAAACATTTTCTATATCATTTAAGCTGAAGTATTCTTGAAGAGCTTTATCTATTTCCATTTGTATGGCAGGATCGGAAAGTAAAGACTCATTTAGTCTCCAATTACCCCCCTTTGATCTACCAGTTTTAATGCGTAGGAACATGACAACCATGGAGTGATCAGAAAGGACCGTGTCTTTGATAATTGACTTAATAACATCCGGGAGAATATAGGAAGGAACCAGGATATGGTCAATCCTAGAGTAGGTGTTGTGTGGGTGAGAGTAATGAGTATAATCTCTTATAGAAGGATTAGATTCTCGCCATACATCAGCTAGGCCTTTATCATGCAAAAGTCTAGCTATTTTCAGGCTTATCTTAGTGGGTCTGGTTAATTGGGTCGAGGGGGGTTTGGATTTGTCCAACCCCTGATCAAATGCTGCATTGGAATCTCCCCCCCAAATGATTGTGCCCTCTAATTGAGGAGATAGGGTGTCCAGGATGAATCGAAAAAATGTATCTTGCCCTGAATTGGGGGAATAATATGAAATCAGAGAATATATTCGTCCCTCTATTGTGCCCTTAACCAGTATAAACCTGCCCTCAGGATCTTTGAAATCAGATATGAAACTAAACTGGCATGATTTTGAAATACAAATAGCCACACCCTTGGTTTTCTTTTCGGCATTAGCTAAAAAAAATTGTGGGAATCGGGAGTGTATAAAGCTGGGATTGAATTGCCTAGGGAAATGGGTTTCCTGAATCATGAGTATGTCAATACCCAGGGATTTATAAGAGTCAAAGAGTTTGCGTCTCTTAACAGGGGAATTCATGCCTTGAACATTATGTGTAGCTATTTTGAGTGAACCTAGTACGGAATCAGCCATGGGACTCAGGGAGGGAGCTGCCATCGTCATCCACTATATCTACTTTACCGCAATACACCATCCTCAGGATCTGTAAGTGTTCTAGACGGGTAATCAAAAGCCAAAGGATCATGTTGCGGGTACCTTCAATTGAATCTGCAAAAACCAGAACTGCCAGGCATGTGATAATAGGATTAGAGATAGGAAAGGAGAAAAAAGGAATGAAAAAGTGGAAAAAATAAGAAGAGAAAATTGTCATAGAAAAACAGTAATAAAAAAATTTAATTAAAATTTTTAAAAACCGAAAAAAGGATGAAAACGATCTCGAGGAGGATAAAGTCCTCCCCAAAACTTCTACCAAGGTAGAAAATGAAAAGCCCGTTCCCTAAGGAAAAGGCTATTCCTTCCACAAAGTCTCTAGGAGACTCAGGGGAAAGGTGGAAGCACATGGGACCCACCCCAGCCAGGGCGCCCCTTAAAAAAAAATTAAAGACTTACTAGATCTACCATATTCAGGTCTGTCCGGAGGGACCCCCACCTCTCCCCCCTGAAGTGGATAGAGGAGCGAGAGTCTCACCCCCCCAAATTGGACAAAGAACTCTACAAGTAGTAGATCGAACTCAGAAAAATTGAGACGGGGATAAAAACCCCTTGCAATACATTTTGGAAAAATTTAAACAATCAGAACAAAAAAAAAAACATTCGTTCCAGACTCTTAGAATAAATCTTTCCTGGAACTCATGGGAATCGAGGAGTACAAAGTATAAATTGTGAGCTTGGGTCTCTTCAAGCGGGACCATTGTCTTTGGCTTTCTTGGTTCTTGCCCTGGTCCACAAGGGAGATTGAGGGCTGGTAGGGTTCGGTCTCTTAGAAGATTGTGGGCCACTTCGAGAAGTGTCCATGTCATTTTCTTGAGTGATGATCTTGAGATTCAATAACAGTTTTTCGCCGTCAGGAAAAGTAGAAAAGGAATGATTCTTCCCTTTGTAAGAGAATTTTACTGCAAATGGGAATGCCCACTTGTATTTAATGTCTTTTTGTATGAGGGCTAGAAGTAGAGGCTTCATTGCACGTCTGCGTTGCATTGTAGAGGGAGAGAGGTCTGCATATAATTGGATTTTATGACCCAGGCATAGAATCGTAGACATATTTCGCGCCTTGCTCATAATTTCCTCCTTTATCGCATAGAAATGGGGTTTAATTATTATGTCTCTCGGTAGATCATCTTTCCTTAGAGGACCTAAGGCCCTATGTGCTCTATCTAGCTCCAGGCGGTCTTGTGGAATTTCTGGGATTAGGGATTGAATCATATTTTGAATCGCTGCCGGGATGTCAGTTATGGTTTCTGGAAGTCCTCTAATACGGATATTATATCTCCTGGACCTATTTTCCAAATCGTCGATCCTAGACAAAGCTGTATCTAATTGTTCTTGAATAAAATGGACTTGTTCTGCATTTTGATTTGTGGCGGACACTGTTTGATCCAACTTACACTCTATGTTCTCAATTCTGGCTCCTAAATTCTGAAAATCAGCCTTTAATTCTCCCGTGATTTTAGCCGCAGTTTGAGAGAGGCCCCTATCAAGTAATTCAGCCAGGGTCTGGTACAAGTTGGCCATAGAAAATGTAGATGTATTGGTCAGAGAGCTGACAGGACAAGAGCTGTCCTGATCCATAATAGGATTAGCCAAAGGGGTTAATGCTGAGTTCTCCTGAAAATGTTCCCTCAGGGGTTCATGAGGGGGATGAGATGGAGAGATAGTCTGTATAATAAAGCCAGATGCATGTGAGGAATATTGTTGGGCTATCAGATCTGCCATATTAATTCCCTTTGAATTTACCTCAGCACTGACACAAACAATCTGTGACTCGGCGGCCATCTTGGATTTTCGGGCGGAATTTCGATCGGCCGTTGCGGCTTCAATTGAGCCGTAAAAATTATTATTTATAGATGGGGGGGTGCCCGGGAGTCTGGGGGTTCTGTGGATACCAGTGGTTCCAAATTTCGTTCAGTAGAACCGGAGTTATGGGCGCCGCTGTGCTGGGGTGGTGAGGAGCTACTGGCTCAAGCAGCCATCTTCAGAGCTCCGCCCACAATGGATCTAAGGACACAAATTTCATATGGGTACAGTGTTGCAAATATCAAATTGTCAAATTGGTCTGGTTAGGAAGGGGGTTTAAGTGCACAGTGGGCAAGTGGTTAATGCATAAAATGCATTAAGATAAAAAAAAAAAAAACTTCTGCCTTTAAAACCACTTTAAAGGAGAAGTCCAGCCTAAGCTCGTTTGGCTGGGCTTCTCCTATGGCTCACAGGAGCGCAATTAGTTTTGCACTCCTGTGACCCATTTTCAGCAGAGTGCTGACGTCACAGGAATCGGTTCGTCTCAGTGAGCTGCTGAGAGCCTGAGACGGCCGCTCCACCCCTCCACAGCTCAGCGCTTCAGTGAGCGTGGAGGAGCAGAGCGGAGAGATGCTAATTGACAGTCAGCAGCTCTTTACTCGGGGAGCTGTGAGAACCGAGCTATCAGCGATGTTCGATGGCTCAGTTTTAGAGGCTCCGGGGGACAGATGCAGCATCGGACCGATGCTGCATCAACCTAGTGTAGCGGAGCCTCACTCTCCCTCTCGGGTTTTCTCGTTTGATTGGCTTGTGTCTAGGGGTACCTGAGAGAGGAGAGTGCAGGAACTCTACGCCAAGCTCTCCCCTCGGTTGTGTATGAGGGTTGAGCAGAGGTACTTGAATTACCTCCGGGTCGGTTCACTGCATACGAAGCCTCCAGCTGTTCCGTGGAGATGTGTCTGCCAATAACATAGAGCCCCACACCAATCGAAAGTACAACACTCCTTTATTTCTCTACTTTCAGGGTGAACACAATCAGTTGAACTTTCAGTAACAGACAGGGGTGTGGGTACGAGTAGGCCCAGGCACAACTGAACTCTCCTATTCCTTTGCTAGCGAATAGGCCTGGCGCACAGTCTCTGCCACCGACCACGAGTTTTGGTCGCTGCCACCAACCGGATGAACCGTTGAGGCCCCTGCCACAGGCCTAATAGCAGGTCTCTGCCACTGACCTGAGTTGAATAGTTGGACCGCTGCCACCGGTCATTGAACATGAACCACCTTCCTCTCTGAACTTGGCCCCTGTTCGGGAAAGATATCCCTCCGGGTGGTCTCCAGAGGTTCACCCGGCACTGGCAATCTGCTGCACCAGGTCTTCGGATGAGTCCCTCCTCCGGTCCCTTACGCCTCTGGATTCGGGTGCCCCACTCCCGGGCCCCCTAGGACAATCCCTCCCTTGCGGGACCCAGCGGAAGGTACTGGGCACCAGGCCTCCGGCTGAGCACCTCACCTCAGGCTGAAGGTTTCTGGGATGGAACACGAACTCCAGGTGTCAAGGCCTAGGCCGCCTGGACACCGACCGCGAACAGCAGCCCTCAGGCTGAAGGTGCCTGGGACTCGAATCTCGTGGCGAAGATGTCCGCCCCCTTTTACCCTCTCCCAGCAAGCACAGCAGGTTCCCCGCCCCGCCGTACAACCGCTGCGAGAGGTCACAAAGGGTACGGCACTGCAGCGATGGTTCAACCCCAGCACAAAGTGACAGCGCCACCTGCTGGGCCCCAGGGAACTACGCATCACTGGTGTCTTCACCAGTTTTAAAAGTATATACCCGCTACACTAGTTAAGTATGATGGGGGGGGGGACCAAATCCATACTTCACTTTTAAGGTTAGAGGTCAGAGTCTGTGGGGGCTCACTCACTTTTTGCATACTAGTAAATTGTTGCTGATTAAACTGAGAATGATCTGATGGAGCCAGTTACCCCAACGTTTTATGAGTGACGCAAATTAGATTTGCCCTTCGATCATCTGTAACCACTTTGATTAAAACTTCCACTATTCATTGAAAATTTGCATTTAATCATCTGTAAAAAAAAAAGTTTTTATTTTTTTATAGCCAATTCAATAACGAAGTCTTGTAGGAGCCTGTCTTATCTGCAGTCTGGTGCCAATACTGATGGGGTTACTTGTCTCAAGTGTTGCTAGTCAAGATATATAACATCTCCTTTCAATCTATATTTTTAATTATCCTGGCTCATCTTTATTCTAAGGAGATCCTGGCCAAGTGAGCAGATTGATCACCTTTTTGGTCCCTTGCCCCTTTTTATAAAGATATTTAAAAATGTTCACATCTGTTTTTTTTTCCCTCCTCCTTCCTCTGGTGTATGGACCAGAGAGTGATATACAGTATATAGGTCATCTCAGCCAGCAAATGGGAGGGGGGTACTCTGCAGTAATTCCAGCGTGCTTTTATTGTCCTGCTTTAGTACAGCTGTTTATCTGTGCTGTTCATTCAAAATGCCGAAAGTCTGTTCGATCCGTCAAGGTCAAAAAGACCGTTCTAATTGAAACCTTTCATCCATGTGATCAGTTTCAGCAGTTTAATGCATTTAATGAAATCTCTAAACTGATCTGTGCGGTGTTGTCATAGCCGGGTTGTTCCAGTGCTCTCTTTTGTATGGCCAGTGAGAGCAGAACGTGGTGCGTCCGACCACATGGAGTTAATATAATGGCATTTGATGCCTGGAGTTGTGCCAAAAAAAAAAATGGTGTCCCTAGGTACATATTCTCTGTGATTTGTGTATTCTTGGAAATATCCAGTTGCTTTCCATAAAGTAGCCTGTGTGTTATTTTTGTACAAAAAAAAAAATTATATATTTTCCAGTAGGTCCTTTTTTTTCTTCTCCTGTTTAAAGCCCATTGAACTCTCGTGGTTTATTACTGTGTAATCCAGCCAGGCTGCAAAAAATAAGCTTTTTTGTTTTTACTTAAAGAATTTGCTCTTTTTTACAGAAGCGGTTAAAATACCCAATGTTCCAACACTCCAGAGAGTTGGTCCGCGACTCTCTCACACAAACCAGCGTCCCGATTTTCTCGAGGTCCAACATGACCAAGAACATGGCTGCTCAGTGAGCTAGAGGCAGAGCGTAGCTGCATTGTAGTAATAAATCATGAGGGTTTAATTCAGCGTTAGGCCCCTTTCACACGGACGGATAGAATGGTGCTTTTAGCTGCGGATTTTCTAGTTTTCTACCGCAGCTAAAAGCACACAATGCTTTCCTATGGCCCCATTCACACACAGCGTTTAGCTGCGATTTCGTTACATGCGGTTCGGTGCGAATAGAAAAAATAGAATTGAATGCGTCCAGGTGCGATGTAGCGCAGCTATCTGCACATAACTGCAGGTAATCGCAGTGCACTGTGTCAGCTGCAGATAGCAGCGTGAACAAAAGAAAAAAAAAACAGGAAGCACATCAAAATAAAAATGGTTGCTATGGGGATGACAATAATGGCCAACCGCAGCTAAACGCAGCCGCATGTAAACGCACGTAAACGCAGCTAATCGCAGTGTACAAATGCAGCTGATCGCTGTGCCTGGGGTCTGAATTTCAAAAGAAAGAAACATGCTTTTAACTGCGGCAGAACAGCCGCCCGTGTGAAAGGGGCCTTAAAGTAGCTCTAAGCATAATCACTAAAATCTCAAAGCTTCAACACGTTCATTTCAGAAGCAGGCTTACATTATTTTTTCTTTTAAATCTGTAGATTTTTATTAAAATAATGAGGATCTTGTTCAGGAACTTCCTGTTAAAGGGTGACAGCGCTGTTTCTGCTTCCCAGTTGTTCTACTATGTTGTCACCCGGTCAAATGTGCTTCTGAGACAGACTGCACTGAATAGCATAGCCATGGTTTTTACCATCAGGTAGTACTCGCTGGGAAATGCCTTGCAGCAAATGCAGGCGGAACACATGTAGACAGAAAACAGCTTCAGGAGATTAGCAGCACAGAGATGCAACAAAGGATGTAAATAAAACCCAAGGAGTCAGCATGAAATGTAATTTTAGTTGGGTTAGGTCTCATGTGGACGAGTATAAAAAGCAAATGCGCTACATTTTACAGGCAATACCGCATGTATGTATGTGTGTGTGTATATAATATATATATATATATATATATATATTTTTTTTTTATTTATTTTATGCCTCTAAACACAGTTCTATGTTGGCCTATATGACTTTACATGTCAAGTGTTTAGGTCAGGATTTTAAGAGCAGCATTTAGGCTACTTTCACACCAATGCACTAAAAATCGCGCCTGCACAGCGCCTCTCCTGTCACTTAAAGTGTGAAAGCCCAAGTGCTTTCACACTGGAGCCTTGCGCTTGCAGGGCGCTAGAAAAAGTGCTGCAAGCAGCATCTTTGGGGCGGTGGAGGAGTGGTGTTTACACCGCTCCTCCGCCGCCCCTGCCCATTGAAATGAATAGGAAGCACCTGCAAAGCGCTACACGGGCGGTATTAACCCCTTGTTAGGCCGCTAACGGGGGTAAAAGCACCGCCAAAACGACGGTAAAGCGCCGCTAAAACTAACGGCGCTTTACTGCAGACGCTCTCACCGCCCCAGTGTGAAAGTGGCCTTAGAGGCATAATAAGCACCACAGCTGCGTTCAGGGAGTTTGTGAACATAATTGGGCCCACTGCAGGTTTTATTATATAAGGTGCTAGTATGTTCCACATACCTAGCACATTATGACAGACTTACCTGCAAATGAAGCCCTCCAGCACAGCGCTGTATTGGCTCCCCCGGCGCTACAATCTTCACCCAGTCTTCCTTCCGGGTTCTCAGGCTCTGACGTTTGGTCGGGGTTGCAATGATGTCAATCATGCGCACGGGGGCTCTAGCCATGGCACAGAGCTCTGCGTAGCACAGCATACTGTATGCCCTAAAATGCAGAACATCACTGCGCATTCGCGGGTGACATCATTAGCTATTATTTGTGTGAATATCTCCTAAATGGTGCACGTTTAAGAAATATTCATTGTACCTATAGGTAAGCCTGATTGTAAGCTTACCTGTAGGCACAAGTTCTAAAAGAGTGTTTACTACCTCTTCAATGGCCAGAATAAAATAATGTTCTGGCATGAATGCCCGTACATATGCAATGTTGGAGAGATTTCATCTGCCAAGTTCTGGCAGAAAAAAATCCTGCATATTTGGAGCCTAAACTCATACGCCCATGTGCATGAGGCCTTAGACTAAGGTGGTATATAAGAACTTGCAATTGAGAAAAAAACTCATTAAACAGTAGTAATGTGTTTATGAATATGCATATAGACTAAACTGACAAGTTTATTTATGTTTCACTGTGATGATGTTATAGGTAAACCTTTATACGCTATATTATCAAAAGTATTGGGACACCTGCCTTTACACGCTTATCCATGTCTTTATGGACCTTGCTTTGTGCACTGGTCCAGATCATTTGTTGGAGGGGGGATTATGGGTTGGGATTGTTTTTCAAGGGTTGGGCTTGCCCCCTTCGTTCCAGTGAAGGGAAATCTTAAAGCGTCAGCATACCAAGACATTTTGGACAATTTCATGTTTCAAACTTTGTGGGAACAGTTTGGTGATGGCCCCTTCCTGTTCCAACATGACTGTGCACCAATGTACAAAGCAAGGTCCATAAAGACATGGATTAATGAGTTTGGGGTGGTGGAACTTCTCTGGCCTGCACAGAATCCTGACCTCAACCCGATAGAACACCTTTAAGATGAATTAGACTGCAAGTCAGGCCTTCTCCTCCACATCAGTGCCTGACCTCACAAATGCGCTTCTTGAAGAATAGTCAAACATTCCCATAGACACACTCCTAAACTTTTTGTGCACAGCCTTCCCAGAAGAATTGAAGCTTTTATATCTGCAAAGGGTGGGCCAACTCAATATTGAACCCTACGGACGAAGGCAGGGATGCCATTAAAATTCATGTGCATGTAAAGGCAGGCGTCACAATACTTTTGGTAATGGAGTGTATATGAAGTGTTGGGTGCCCTATTCTATGTATAGCTGTAGGGGTGCATTCATACTACCGGATGTGTTTTATATGCGCATACCACAAGTGCTTTTTCATGTGCTGCAGTACGCTATGTTAAAATTTTCTTTTTTTTTACTACTTAATCCTATATGTGTGGCAGTGCAATAGAATGCGCTGAGCAAAAATACATGTCCTGGTTTATAGGTTTGTTTTTTGTTTTTTTGCATTAAAACTTTAGCACATAAGGCACAAATTGCCCTGTCCTAGAGTTGGGACTGCAGTGGGCAATTTTGCCCAATACAGCCCATTGGGGCAGGTGTGAACGAGCTCTAATATAATAGGAAAAAGAATGTTTTTCTCTTATTAAATCTGCAAGTGTTAAATATAATTGGGAGCTTGTTTATTCCAGTATAATTAGATTTTGCATCCATGACTGATGTAATTGGGAAGACTTGAATAATTCATATCTGCAGGATTAAAGCAGGCAGCAACATATAATATAGAGTTGGTACTGAAAACCGTGTCTGCTGTCATCACTTATATCCCTTGCTTTACTTCCATCCACTACAATTGGTCCTTAGATTTGATGCTTATGGTGCCTGGTTGTCTCTGGCTTCAGCGCTATGCTGAATTATGGGGGCAAGCAGCAAAATCAAAGAGAATCCTGAATTGCAACTCAACGTACTGAACCCATTGGATTAGCATGTTTGCAGTCCAAAGCCGAGGTCAAGGACGTCGGCGTACACATTTTCATCTGTGCAGGTTTCCTAAAAAAAAAAAATCTGAATTCCTGGAATTGTGATACAGATGAGAAATTTTACAGGTTTATGCAAAAATACACAAGCTGCTGCTAAAACCGTGTGCCCTGGACACATAGTCTGCTCTGTGTCTTCTAGTTGGGTGACTCTGGGTACTTCAACTTTGGAGACTTATATTGCAGGAACAGCTCTATATTGAAGTTATGTATTACAGCCTGAGCTAAGCTTTAAAGATAAAGCTTATTTTTATTTTTTTTACCTTCCCTGGTTCCTGCTTTCCCCTCCAAAATATTGATATTTTTTAAATAGAACCTTTAAATTTTCATTACATGCCTTATTTTAGACCCAGCGTGATGTCGTTATTATTATTATTATTATTATTATTTAGGTACTTATATAGCGCCGTCAATTTACGCAGCGCTTTACATATACATTGTACATTCACATCGGTCCCTACCCTCAAGGAGCTTACAATGTAAGGTCCCTAACCCACATTCATATACTAGGGCCAATTTAGACAGAAGCCAATTAACCTACCAGCATGTTTTTGGAGGGTGGGAGGAAACCGGAGTACCCAGAGGAAACCCATGCAGACACAGGGAGAACATGCAAACTCCAGGCAGGTAGTGTCATGGTTGGGATTCGAACGAGTGACCCTTTTTACTGCTAGGTGAGAGAGCTATCCACTACACCACTGTGCCGTCATAACTCGGTCTCTGTTGCTCTGGCGGGAGGTGCCAGCAGGATGCTGATCATATCCCCTTCCCCCAAAGTCACTGCCTCTGCAGCTAAAGGGCGTATTCACACTAGCAGTTGGTAGAAGTAAAACCCTGCAGTTGTGCCATGTTTTTACCACCTCCCAACTGCTACCTCCCTTTAGCTGCAGAGGCAGTGGCCAGGGCTGTATACATGCTGCGGCCATGATGCTTTTCTCCGTGGCTACAGCAGGAAATATATCACTTGTCACTTTAAGCATGCACTACTGCCCTTCAAGCACAACCCATTCAAGTGAATGGGGCCGCTCTGCAACTGGTTGCAGAACGCTAGTGTGGAGTTTGAGTGGTAAAGCAGTCGGTGGGGAGCTGATACAATGCCTCCTTACTGCCTGTCAAATGCTCTCTGGGAAGCAATCTGAACATTGATTGCTCTTCAGCATTGTTCATTTTGACATCAAATTCCGATTTTAGTTTTAGTCTTTTCACTAAAATGCCATTTTAGTTTTAGTCATATTTTAGTCATTGAGTTTGTTTTTGTTTTTTAATCTTTTTATTTATTTTCCTCAACAGATAAACAAACTCTTGACAAAACACAACAACACATTATACACATTGAACCTAAAATATATTAATACAAGATCAAAATCCAATCACCCTGCATAGCAGCTATTATTTCTAAATAACAATACAATACAGCAACAACCTAAGAGGATATAATAAGGAGAAAAATACACACACATATACACACACACACACACACACTCTTATATTTATATATATATATATATATATATATATATATATATATATATATATATATATATAAGAGAGGGGAAAAGGTAAATAATGATCCCTTCTATCCTCAATGGCCCCACACATCCCTTGTATACAGAAACGCCCATATTATAATTAATGACCCCCCATCGGCAGTAGATGCCGTGTACGGTTTGTCCAGCCACTTTGCCCAGACTTTATCATGTTTACTAGGGCAACCCCTATTAATATAGGTGTCTCTATACAATGGGAGGTTATTATTTATCAATTGTTTCCAGTATAGAAGTGTAGGGCGGCGAGGTTTCTTCCAATGCATTGCAATGGCTTTTCTTGCGTAGATGAACGTTGTATTAGCAAACACTCGTTCAGACACTGTAGGAACAGTAGCCTCTACCAAACCCAGCAGACAAACAGACATTGAAACTGGTAAAGGAGCAGAGGTAATGGTATTCAATACCACTTCCCCCCAGAAAATAATTATATATGGACAAATCAAAAAAATCTGTGTGAAATGCTCCACACTGCCAACACTTGGAAGAGCACACATGATTTATCTTTTGAAGTCTATAAGGCGTAATATATGCTTTATGTACCAATTTAAATTGTATCATGCGGTCATCTGAGTTGTTTTTAGTCGTATTTAAGTCAACTGAAATCCCCAGTACAGTTTTTAGTCAACTAAAATCGAATGGGTTTAGTTAAATTTTAATGCATTTATTTCTTTAGAACTGCCAAACATTCTATACTCCTATAGTAAAAATCTAATAACATGTTAATATTTATGGTAATAAGGTTTGAACATGCACTACAGACACAGATTTAGCCGTTGTGATGTAAATTTTAATTTGGTTTTAGTAATTTTTTTTAAATAAAATGTAATTTTAGTGTTGGTCATATTTTAGTCATCTGAATTGTTTTAGTCTTAAGCCCCATACACACGGTCGGACTTCCATCGGACTTTTCCATGTTTTTTTGTCAGAACTGAGTTGGTTGGGAACACCCATAGCATACACACGCTCAGACTTTTCTGCAAACTTTCCCAAAACTTTTTGCAACATCACGTGGTTTTTCTGCTCTTTTCTGCTCTTTACCGCCACCCTTTGGTCAACTTCTGCTATTGTTGGTTGATTTTAACATTAGTTGTTTTGTCCATCGGACAAAAGTCCGATGGTTTTCTCTACACACGGTAGGACTTTGCTCCATCGGACTTTTGTTGGGCAAAAGTTTGTCCGTTTGCAGACCCAACTTTTGTCCGATGAAAACAAGAAAAAAGCAAAAAAAGTTTGTCCGATGGAGCATACACACGGTCGGATTGTTGGACCAACTTGCTCAAAATTAAGTTTGTTGGCCAAAAGTCCGACCGTGTGTACGGGGCTTTAGTCATATTTTAGTAGACTAAAATAGTGTTAGCTTAGTAGACAAAATGATTTTAGTTGATGAAATTAACACTGCTCTTCAGAGAACAAAGCTTGTGTGAAAAAGTCCTAAGAGCGGAGATGAAAGAGCTAAATGATGATGGACATCCTCCAGACAGGATGAGGTGAGCTCTGCCTGACTTTGTTTAGATTCTAAAGCACACTGTGAGAAGCTGCCAGTGTGAAAAGAAACCAGAGAGAGAGCGGGAGAGGGGCCGATACAACTGTGCAAGACTTGAAGGCAAGTCTGGAGTTCAGCTTGGAGAAAACCTAATCATCACTAAAATCAAGCGTCCCATATGGGAGTGGTAGGGGTTTGCCTCTTGTCTCTGAAATAAAATGACGTAACTAAAAGGGATTCCCAGTTTACAAAATGTAACTATAGTGGGTTGGAGTATTAAAGTACAGCAATACCTGGATGGAAAAGTAAAGCCCTGTATAGTCAGGGGGTTCATCTCTGTATGCATGGCAAGGCTTTGTCTTCCATTGTCAACTGTAGCTTTCCTTGAGGTCACTTGTGTATCTCTGTGCTTATATTATGAATACTTGCTTAGCATTGGCTTGTTAGATGTTCCATATGGAATAATGATGAACGATGGTCATCAACTATGTTGTGTTACTAATCAGCATTTCAATATTTTTTTCTTTTGTAAACTTTAGGACAATAAATCCAAACTTGGCCCACAACAACATTCAATGTGCTAATTGGCATGACCTAGATTCAGAGCTCATTACAGCAATCTTGGCCTCTTCGCTGACACCACATTACCCATTAATGGCATTGTATTTTTAGGGGCTGCTAAAGTTTTTTAAACTAGTTTTTGTTTTTTAGTACAGTACAGAATATCAAACCAGAGTATTGTATTCATATTATTGTATTTGGTCCTTCTGGTCTTTACTTGGGCCATTGCTATGGTCATTAATAGGGGTCAGACCTGCACTGTTGTTTTTTACACAGTCAGAGGCAAACTGAGATCCAACAGAATGATGGACACCACTCAGGCTGCGACAAGAGAAATGAGACTCTGTGGGTGGGGAGTAGAGTTGTAAACTTGTATCAAGGAGGTCTTATCATTGGAGTGGTGAGAAGCAGTGGGTGATTCTGCTTACCAATGTCCACTCTCAACTGAATTATTGTGTGTGGGCAGACCCAATGTGCTTTGTATTGGTCTGACAAGTGACAATAGCATTGATCCACTTTGCAATACTTGTTGAGCCTACTGTACTTTGTTCTTAAAGTGTATGGCAACCTCAACAGTAAACCTCTCATCTGTTGCTACTTCATCCACGGTGGGGGCACTCTAATATAGGAGGTAGTGGTGCAACGGATCGGTGGTGATCCGAACGGGTCACCCTGTTCGGATCGGAACACCATGCGATCCACGGAGCGCTCCGGAGCCTCGGCCGTAGGAAAGGCCGCGGCTTCGGCCTAGCTCCGGAGCGGCGGCCATCTTTGTACACCCGGCGGCGGCCGCTGTAGTGACGTTTCACCGCCATCTTGCTCCACCCCACACTCCTCACTATCATTACTGTGCAGAAGGGGCCAAATGGACATCTTGTTACACCCAACGGAGTTTTAGATTTCAGATTATTTCAACACAAAACAGAGCTTATATGTTTAAATACATTATTTGGAAATCCAACGGACTGTTTACATGTTAAATAAATTTAAAAGCGGCAGCAAACCTTACATGCTTGCTAATGTGACGGAACACCTCTGATTTTCACATTCAATTGCTCCTGAATTTGTTTGGTCCCTATAATTAAAGTGGAAATTCACCCCAAAAGGGAAGATCTGCGTTATGTCCTCTTCCCCCACTCCTCTACCACATTTGGCACAATACATTTTTTTGGGGGGGAAAGGGTACCTCATTTTTAAAATACCCACTCCCAAGTTCAGGCCTCCTCCTCCCTCTCTTTCCCCACAGCCATCTGGGACATGTCACAGATTCCAGAAGGTTGCGGGACCATTCACAAAGTGCATTGATGGGCAGTGGGAAGCCGGCTGTGAAGCTGCAAGAAGTCACAGCCGGCTTCCCTTCATAAACATGCCAGCACTGGGGACTTGAAGGCTGGTGAAGAATCGGCCCTGGAGGACAGCTCTGGATCCCTGAACAGGTCAATGTACTTTTATTAAATGTCAGCAGCTACGGATTTTTTTTTCTTTGTACGATGAAGAACCTTTTTAAAGGGATTGTATAGATAAAAAAATGTTTTAATAACATTTACATGTCTATACTTTCCTACTCTGTGCAATGATATCCCACAGAGCGGTGGTCCCCCGCCAGTGCTCCTGGCCCCTCCTCTCTGGCCAGTGACCCCATGGGAAGCTGCTTCCCATTGGGGCTCCCGTGTGTGCTCACACCCGAGTCCCTCTGCTGCATCCATTGACAGACAGTGGGACTCGGACCCCGTCCCCCCCCCCACTCCCTCATCACTGGCTTTGAGTGACAGCACTGAGAGCCAATGACTCCTGGTGCCCCAGCAAAGCCAGTGAGACCTGGAAGTAAGGGGAGAAAAGATATGCAGATGTGCAAGGTGCTGGGCCGAATGAGGTCTCAGGTAAGTAAAAAGGGGGGGGGGTGAGGGGGTGAAACCTAAACATTTTTTACCTTAATGCAAGGAATGCATTAAGGTAAAAGATAAGACTTTACAACCACTTTAAGTTCTTTTATACATTTTTTAATATAGCATCAACATACCTAAGAGATGGCACTGTACACCTACAAGGGACAGGAAAGGAGAAGAGCCCAGGCTGTATTCACAGCATGTAAATAAAATGGCTGGAACCCTTTGAACATGGCAGGCAGTGTGTTCACAGTGACCTCTGTGTATATTTTGGAGGAAGACTGGGATCAGAGCAGCTGTTTTCGGAATCTGCACAGCTGGAGATCATATTCCTTCTTCACTACTGCCAGGACTGGCCGAGCGCAGAGGGATTCCTTAGTCAGCAAAATAGCGATTCAGTATTTTCCTTTTTCCATATTAAAGCAGAACGTTGGGATATGTAAAAAAAAAAAAATTTTTAGCGTATGCATTGAAACTTGATGTACCTGTTTAAAAAGATATTGCCAATTGAATTACCGTATTTATCGGCGTATAACACGCACCGGCGTATAACACGCACCCCAAGTTTAGGAGGGAATTTTAAGGAAAAAAACTTTTAGGAGGGAAATTCAAGGAAAAAAAACTTACATTTAAATGCAGCATGCAGCCTTGCCCAGTGTCCATCTGCAGCCTTGCCCAGTGTCCATCTGTCCATCTGCAGCCTTGCCCAGTGTCCATCTGTCCATCTGCAGCCGTGCCCAGTGTCCATCTGTCCATCTGCAGCCGTGCCCAGTGTCCATCTGTCCATCTGCAGCCTTGCCCAGTGTCCATCTGTAGCCTTGCCCAGTGTCCATCTGTCCATCTGCAGCCGTGCCCAGTGTTCATCTGTCCATCTGCAGCCGTGCCCAGTGCCTTTGCGATCGTGTCAGTCCCGGCGGTTTTTAAAATTTGGCGCCGATTTCTGTGGAGAGGAGCGAGCGGGGCCGAGTGTACTTCGGCTGGACTCGGCTCCTCTCGCAGTTCCGCCCATCTCCACTGACTGCGCCGCTGACGGAGAAAGCCGAGTGTACTTCGCCTAGACTCGGCTCTGCTCACAGTCACAGGCAGGACTGCGAGAGGAGCCGAGACTAGGCGAAGTACACTCGGCTTTCTCCGTCAGCGGCGCAGTTAGAGATGGGCGGGACTGCGAGAGGAGCCGAGTAAAGCCGATTGTACTTCGGCTTCGGCTCCGCTCGCTCCTCTCGCTCGTTTTCAGCAGGGGAATTCGGAGTATCGGCGTATAACACGCACCCACGATTTTCCCCTGATTTTAAGGGGAAAAAAGTGCGTGTTATACGCCGATAAATACGGTACCTAAAATCTTTTCCCTACAATTCTCTGCACAGTACAGAAGACGGAGTCCTTCAGTTTTATTAAGTGACAAAAACAAGAGATATACAAAAGTACAGAAATATTAAATCCCGAAGGCCGGTCAGTCCAAGGTCATACAAGACCATACCGCCCTAAAAGAGTCCCTCCCTCTTACCACCCACCCCTCCCCTTGTCTCTTTTCGTAATCCGTTCCCAGCCAAGGATTTCCATGTTACATATGGCACAAAAGCTATGCTCTAATAAACAAGGAGAACTTCAAACCTGCCCCATCACCACCAGCACAGCCTACTCACATGAGTCAAAAATCGAATTGCTAATTGCTCAACTCCCACTAGCATAAACATTAGACATGCTGTCCAATCTATTAAGAGTACAGTCTTGGCAGTCCCCACCCTCGCCTAAAGGGGTGAGGGTACTTTCATAAATAGGTACATATTGTAATATTACCCAAACCATCGTATCATTACCAGTCGGCCTGAACAAATGAGAACGGAGTCAGACGTGGATATTCAACAACTCCATACCCTGTCAATTTTTTGGGGCACCCAAAATGGTAAAGTTGAGTTTGTTAATCCCTTCCAGAACTGTAGTGTGGGAGTCGCAGGTTTTTTCAAATGGTGTATTATTGCTTTATGGGCATAAATCGGTACGCTCAGCATGTTCTTAGACACCTGAAGCTGTAAGTGAAGTTGTTTAGGAAGTTTATGGGAAGGAAGCACAGGGACCAGCAGTCCTGGATAATGCAGACAGCAATGCTGACATAAGCATTCCTCTCTGTACCATTACACTGTTAATGAAGGGTGCCTAAGTGAACTCAACGAGGCCTTAAATGTTTACAGCTCAACTCTGGTTACAGCTTTCCCCAGCAGTATTTTATGCCTTTTTAATTTTTTCCATATTCCATTAGGCTGGTCATGTGATGGCACTTCACCCTTTTCCCCGTCACTGGGCAGTCCTGGTTGATGTTTAGCAGCGCTGAAATGATGACCAGCGCTCCTCTCTAAATCCTTACATTGTTGTTGAAGGCCACCTTGGTGAGACCCCTTAAGAGGGTGGGTCTATGACATCCAGCACTCACAAAATCTCCATCTTCCTGGTGCAGTGATACTAGGGCTCAGAGTCCTAGGGGTTAATTTACTTAAACTGGAGAGTGCAAAATCTGCTGCAGCTGTGCATGGTAGCCAATCGGCTTCTAACTTTAGCTTTTTCAATTAAGCTTTGATGAAAAAAAGCTGGAAGCGGATTGGTCTCTATGCAGAGCTGCACCAGGTTTGCACTCTTCAGTTTTAGTAAATGACCCCCATAATGTCACTTTTACGCTTTAAGTAGGAATGCTGTTATTACTGACCCCTCCTACTAAAAATGCTATTGTTATGCTGATCCAGTGGCTTCACTACTTTCTATATCACGGAGTTAGATGAGTATGCATAGATAGACTTCTGACCTTTTTATTCATACTTTTCATATACCGGTATGTATATTTGTTTGAGTCAGTACCTCTAAATATTGAGACCAGGGACAAACAGAAAACTTTCAAGTAAGAGGTCAGCAGTCGCTTGCTATTTTTCTCTGTGCAGCTTTTCTTCAAGCTCCTATTTACAAAATTAAAACCAGGTGTCCTTTTGAATATTGAGCTCTAAAATAAATTGATGCCAGAGATGCAGGGTCACAAATGGCAAGAGGTGAATGCAGAGAGAGCGGTTGGCTTATGTTTAATGAGTTACTATAGTCTAGCTGGTTTTGATGGAGTAGCATGTTGCTTTGATCTTTGGCTTGACCTGCGTGTGTTTATGATGGGCCAGTGCATCAGATAAGACATATGTTCTCAGGGCTCTGGGCAGCACCAGACATGCGGAACTCTTAAAGTGTTACTAAACCCACAACCGTAAGATCAGTCTGTATACCTATGGTGTTAGGTAGCTAAAGGGTTAATCCTTTGCATTGCGTAAAAAGCCTGCCTAATCTTGTATGCACAGATACTCCTCCTCCTTCCATTGACTCCAGAACAGGTCTGGATAAGACGGAGCCTTTGGAGTCGGGCTGCACATGCTTAGTTTGGTGTGTATTGCTAGAGAGTTTTTTTTATTCTCTTGGGAACGTGCATGTGATCAGCACAGGGCCAATCAGCACTGTCCAGACAGGGGGGTCAGCGGTCCTGGATCCTGATGGGACAGCTCAGTGCAGTATGAAAACTCCTCCTAAAAGCTTTACCGGGAACTGATAGAAGTCACAAGACTGCTATATACCGCTGATGAGAAAATGTATTTAGCAGTTTATATTTACTAAAATAACTGCATTTCCATGTTCTGTGTACTGTGGGAGACCAGATATAGTGAATGCAGGGTCCTGGGTTTAGTAACACTTTAATATCCCTTGGCATCAAAATCTTTCTATGGTCTCTTTGCATTAGTATTTTTGCTTCATTTTCTATCATGTCATACAAGTCATTAACGAGGACATGGCACGCTGAGCCAGGGTGGGCATGTGAAAATTCATTTGTACACTCTTCTGGACCTTTATGATGCTAAAGGTGAAGGATACAAAGTGGCGATCATTTCTGCGTTGTCTAAGAGGTATTTGTTTAGGAATGCTCCTTCTCATACTTCTGACCCTTCCTTCTGTCTTGAGTCTGCCACTTTCCAGAGGTCTGCATCTTTTAGGTTTAGACATCACTTTTCACCACCTGTTATATCTACAAAAAGATTTTATTCTGCCTTTCCCCATCATATTTAGCGGGTAATTGGTTTACTGGCTGGGAAATAAAAAAACAGCTTCAGCACTCCCGCAACTAAATCCAGTCTGGTTTAAAGTTGTATTAAACCCAAAAGCAAACTTTTATTATATTGCAGCTTAATAATTCTTAGATGTGATGGCTTTTATTAATTTTTTTTAGGCTTTCTTTTATTTTCACCTGGTGATCCTGGCAAAAACTAACTCGAATCCCTAACTCTATGCCACATTCTAAAACAAATCTGTCTAGCCCTGTAAAGCAAAAATTGCTGTACTTCCCTTTTCTGCAGCCGCTCGGTCCGGTCTCCTGCAGCGGATGCTGTGTGCAGGAGGGAACCGATGACGGCTGTGAAATGCCTAGGATGTGATGTCCCCCATAGGTTTGCTATGGGGCTTCCATTGTTGGCTGCCTCTCCTGCACACGCCCACACACTATAGCTCTGTGTGGGACTGGACCGGAGAGTCTGCAGAACAGGTAAGTAAAGCGATGTTTGCTTTAAAGGCCTAGGTAGATTAGTCTTAGAATGTGGCATAGCGTAGGATTAGAGTTCGTTTTTGCCTAAACTTCTATTTTAAGCCTCCAGGCTAAACAAAAAATGTCTTAAAGTGGAGGTCCACACAAAAATAGAACTTCCGCTGTCCGTATTCACCCCCCCCCTCCGGTGTCACATTTGGCACCTTTCAGGGGGAGGGGGGAGAAGATACCTGTCTAAGACAGGTATTTGCACCCACTTGCGGGCATAGATAGCCGCATTATTTGCGGGTATCTACGCCACGTCCTGCGCCCCCCTGCTGTCTTCTTTGAAACACGCAGGGACCATTCAGATCGTGCAGCGCGACTCGCGCATGTGCAGTAGGGAACCAGGAAATTAAGCCGCAAGGCTGAAGATGGCGGCAGCAGCATCCGAGAGCATCCGAGAGCCGAGCAGTAGATCGGCTTCGGGTGCCGACATTGCGGGCGCACTGGACAGGTAAGTGTCCTTATTTAAAAACTCAGCAGCTGCAGTATTTGTAGCTGCTGATTAAAAAAAAAAAAAAAAAAAAAAACGTCGGACCTCCGCTTTAACATTCATGCTATACAGTGAGGAGTGACAAGTCCCTCTGCTGGCAACGGTTGTCAGAGCACCCAAACATCATTTGCATCTGATGTGATGCCGCTGCTGTTCGGCAAGCAATTTTCTGCTCGGCTCCTTCAGTCTTTCAAATGACAGATGTTGGGTAGGAGGAAGCCAAAGGGACCGTGCAGCGTGCAATTTTGGCTGGTTTACCAAGAACTCTCCAACATTCACAGTGTATGGCCAGCCTAAAGTGAAATTAAACACAACTTTTGAACTTGTACCTACAGGTAAGCCTATAAATAGGGCTTACCTGTAGGTACAGTGAATAGCTCCTAAAGTTGCACTGTTTAAGAGATATCCACACAACATACAGCCAGTGACACCACCACACATGCGATCTGAAGGGACGGCATACTGTGCCGGACCTTCAGATCTCTGTGCCAAAGTGGAGGGCTCCCATGTACATGCGTGGGAGTGACATCGTGGCAGCCCCGGCTATTCATAAAGCTGGAGCCCACAAACCCGGAAGGAAGACTGGGTGAAGATGTCAGTGCCAGGAAGCCATGACAGCGCTGCGCTGGAGGGCTCTGTGTACAGGTAAGTCTGTCATAATGTGCTAGTATGTGGTGCATACTAGTACATTATGACTTAAACCTGCAGGGGGGCCCATTGTTTTTATTTTTTCTTACTTTAAGTGGCCCGAGTTTGTCAAAACATCACTTCCACCCGTAGCTCTTAAAGAGACTTTTTTTAATTTATTTTTCAAATGACATTTAATTATTTATTTATTTTATTTATTGCATTTTTGTGTAAATATGAGATCTGAGGTCTTTTTGACCCCAGATCTCATATTTAAGAGGTCCTGTCATGCTTTTTTTCTATTACAAGAGATGTTTACATTCCTTGTAGGTCCGAAACAACTAATCGATTAATCGATTATGAAATTAATCGATTACTATTTTCATAATCGATTAATCGGCCAGTAACATAATGAGGTTAAAAAAACTAAAATTAGCCCTTTACAGTACAAAAAGAGCAAATCGCTACTGTAAATATTACTTTCACTGTCCCACAGTAAAAAATGAAACCCTTACAGCGATTATTTGCTTTTTTTGTACAAATTTTCATTTTTTTAACACCATTATGTTACTAACCATCTCAGGCCTGGGTCACTCCTCCTGTTTTTTTCGTGCTTTTTGCAGAAACACACTACAGGTCATTTACATGGTCTCCTATGGGACACGTTCACATCTATGATTTTTTCAGCTGCTGCGTATTTGGAAAGGGCAAGGACTTTTTTTAACGCAAAACGGTGCTATTTTGTTTTTTTGGTTCAATATACTTCAATAGAGAAGCTGCAGAAAAGCATGTAATGGGTTTTTGCTGCAATTTGTGTTTTTTAGTCTGCCCAACAACAAATTGGCCAAAAAAAAAAAGTAAAAATGCATCAAAATTACCTCCTTTTTTTACGGTTATTAATCGAAACAATAATCGGCCAACTAATCGATTATGAAAATAATCGTTAGTTGCAGCCCTAATTCCTTGTAATAGGAATAAAAGTGACACAATTTTTTTTAAAAGAACGGTGCAAAGATAAAGTAAAATTAATAAGAAAAAAAAACTTTTTTTAAACGCGCCCCGTCCGGCCGAGCTCGTGAGCAGAAGCGAACGAATACGTGAGCAGCGCCCGCATATGAAAATGGTGTTTAAACCACACATGTGAGGTATTGCCGCGATCGTTGGAGCAATAATTCTAGCCCTAGACCTCCTCTGTAACTCAAAACATGCAACCTGTAGAATTTTTTGAACGTCGCCTATGGAGATTTTTAAGGTTAAAAGTTTGTCGCCATTCCACAAGCGGGCACAATTTTGAAGCGTGGCATGTTGGGTATCAATTTACTCGGCGTAACATTATCTTTCACAATATAAAAAAAATTGGGCTAACTTTACTGTTTTTTTTTTTTTGTTAATTCCAAACAAAAGTGCGCTTGTAAGGCCGCTGCGCAAATACGATGTGACATTTAAGTATTGCAACAACCGCCATTTTATTCTCTAGGGTGTTAGAAAAAATGTTTATAATGTTTGAGGGTTCTAAGTAATTTTCTAGCAAAAAAAAACAAAACTATTTTTAACTTGTAAACACCAAATCTCAGTAAGAGGCTCAGCCCTTAAGTGGTTAATGTGCTTCTTCTCGAGCCACTCCTTTGTTGCCTTGGCCGTGTGTTTTGGGTTATTGTCATGCTGGAATACCCATTCATGACCCATTTGCAATGCCCTGGCTGAGGGAAGGAGGTTCACCCCCAAAGCTCCAAAGCATAATGTTTCCACCTCCATGTTTGACGGTGGGGATGGTGTTCTTGGGGTCATTGGCAGCATTTCTCCACCTCCAAACACAGCGAGTTGAGTTGATGACAAACAGTTTGATTTTTGGTCTCATCTGACCACAGCACTTTCACCCAGTTCTCCTCTGAATCATTCAGATGTTCATTAGCAAACTTCAGACGGGCCTCTACATGTGTTTTCTTGAGCAGGGGGAACATGCAGGCGCTGCAGGATTTCAGTCCTTCACGGCGTAGTGTGTTACCAATTGTTTTCTTGGTGACTATGGTCCCAGCTGCCTTGAGATTATTGACAAGATTCTCCCGTGTAGTTCTGGGCTCATTCCTCACCGTTCTCATGATCATTGAAACTCCACGAGGTGAAGATCTTGCATGGAGCCCCAGACCAAGGGAGATTGACAGTTAGTTATTTTGTGTTTCTTCCATTTGCGAATAATCTCGGCTCGTTACCTGTATAGAAGACACCCACTCATTAAAATGCAAATCAATTTATAACTTTTTTAAAAGGCGTTTTTCTTGATATATTTGTCCTGTCTCTCGCTGTTAAAATAAAGCTACCATTAAAGAGGAAGTAAACCCTTGATTTTTTTTTTTTTTAACTCTGCAAAAGAAATGCATTAGAGCTAGTATGCATAGCATACTAGCTCATTATGAATGACTTACCTGAGATCAAAGCCTCCGAACTGCTCCTCGTTCCCCTCCGCCGACCATCTTGCCTCGATGTCCCTTCCTGTTATCGCCGCTCTGGCGCTGTGGCCGGAGTGGCGATGACGTCACATGCATGCGCTCTCGGGCCTGGCAAGATCCCATTCAGAAAACCGTCAAGAAGCCGGCCCGCTAGTGCGCCTGCGCCGTTGTCTACGGCGTGCATGCACCGTAGACATTGGTGCTGTGTTTTCAGAAAATATCTCCTTAACTGTGTAGGTTAAGGAGATATTTCTTGCACCTACAGGTAAGCCTTAATCTAGGCCTACCTGTAGGTGCAAGTTGTCAAAGTGGGTTTACAACCACTTTAAAATGAAACTGATCATTTCTTTGTCAGTGGGCAAACTTACAATATCAGCAGGGGATCAAATACTTTTTTCCCCTCACTGTACATTTAGTTGCATGGGTCACTTATAACTGCTTTAGTTGCATTGTATAGTCACCTGGCACCTTTATCGTTCTGCTATCCATACAAGATGTGACTTGCCGGGAAACCTGTTTTATACCCTTGTACAGCATTGTTTCTCAAGCAGACTGAAATAGGTTCTGACCGTTGGGGGATCAGTTCTAGGACTGCATGCTAAACGGTTGTAGTTATCAGCAACGCTGCATTAGTCAGGTTGTCTCTGGGTTATAGAAAAGTGTTTTACCTTTTTTTTTTTATTGTTTTGACAACTTCATAATTCAGAGAAAAAATCTTGCTTTGGTAACACTAGAGCCCCCAAGAGATGATTCAGAAAGTTGTTTGAAATCTTCAATTTTGAGGCTTCACAGTTTGTTGAAATGACATTTGCCTCGAGGTCACAAGAAGGATAGATTTGTAGATACCAAGTGGGAAGACACAGGGCGTAGTTGTCTGGAATATATCCAAAGATGAGACGATAGAATTTCAAAAGAATCCTCTCCTAAAAACAGCGATCAACCTTCCTAGTATAAACACGTCCAAGTTTAAACTTGATAATAAAACCTATCATCTACTTTGGGTGTCTCTCATATCAGTAGAGATGTCAGTCAAGGAGTCATCGGAGATGCAAAGACCAGATAAACATGCATTTGTGTTTAATATTTTACTTCAAAGTGGACCTGTCATCTGTTTATATATTTAGGTGTAAAAAGGAATCAATCTCAAGAGTTCGGCTTTTGCTTTACTTGGTTTACTTGGTTACTTGGTTTCACTTTGTATCACGACTTTCTAATTCTGGTAATAAATGCCTTTTGCCTGTCCAGTGAGAGTGCTTCAGTGTCCAATGGGGGCATTCTAATGGAACAAGGTGATGGCGTTTGGTGGTGCCAAGTCCTGAAATCTTGTATCTAATGACCACATCAAGCTGGTTTCAGAGAGGAACATGGAGGATAGTTTGGCTATTAAAGATCATAATGGGCATCTCTGGACACTTGATCTTGGGCAGGACATTTCTACTATTTAAAAACTGCATCTGAGCATTACAAATCAAAAACCCGATTAAATTTTTTAATATTCAAAGCAAACTTCCCCATCTATCCATGTCTCTATGCTTTATTTTGTTGAGAATTGTTTTTTTATTTATTTTTATTTTTTTATTTATAACAGAGAAACTGGTTCACAGGGACTACAACAACAGAAACATTAAAGAGGAAGTAAACCCCCCCCCCCCAAAAAAACGGGATAAAATAAGACCCTGCAAGAAAAAGGCATAATGAGCTAGTATGCATAGCATACTAGCTCATTATGTGGCACTTACCTGAAATCGAAGCCTCCGAAGTCCTCCTCGTTCCCCTCCGCTGCCATGTTCCCTCTGAGCTTCTTCCTGCCATGCGCGCGGGAGCCGTAAAAGCCGGCGTTATCGTTCATAAAACCGGCATTTACAGTGCGCCTGCTCCAATGTGTGTGGCGCATGCGCCGAACACATTGGTGTACTCCTTTTTTTTTTTTTTGCAAATATCTCCTAAACCTTGTAGGTTTAGGAGATATTGCAAACACCTACAGGTAAGCCTTAATCTAGGCTTACTTGTAGGTGCAAGTTGCAAGAGTGGGTTTACAACCACTTTAAGTCAACATTGATACAGGCAAAGGCACATATATACGGGTCTCGCAACAGTGTAAAATAATAAAGTAAGATTTTATTTTAAACCTGTACACTGATGGGGGTTACCGTATTTGCCGGCGTATAAGGCGGCTGGGCGTATAAGACGACCCCCTAATTTTCCAGCTAAAATTTTGGTTTTGGGATATACTCGCCGTATAAGACGACCCCCTTCCGACTAGCCATGCCTCACCTCACCATGCCATTGCATGCCTCACCGTGCCATTGCATGCCTCGACGATCCCATACCTTATCCCTGACATGTAGAATCTCAGTCAGACCGCGGCCGTCCATTTTTCAAAAGCCGCGCCTCCTCCTTGTACTGTTCTGTGATAGGCGGAACACTCAGCTTCCCAGCAGACACTGTTCAGTGTTCAGCCTATCATCCGAGGCCGAGGTCTGACTGAGATTCTACATGTCAGGGATAAGGTATGGGATCGTCGAGGCATGCAATGGCACAGTACCAGTAACAATGTCAGGTACCGGTGTATAAGATGACCCCCGACTTATGAGAAGATTTTTATGGGTTAAAAAGTCGTCTTATACGCTGGAAAATACGGTACAGGTGTCCGTGTGTAGGTTGCCACGTGGACATGAGCCCTGTTTGGGGCTGTGGTAATCCCACCTGTGTAGAATGTGGTTTGGTATGTTGGAAAATGGTACTGACGGGGCTCCTTAGCCCTGCGGGCTCAGCCTCCCTTCTAGTTTTTCCTTTTATTATAAGAAAAAGATATATAGTACAGCAGGGATAGAGAAGCGGGGCAGTGCCCAGGAAAGAAAAAAGTTGTGATGGGGTACATGGGGAGGAGGGTGGGGGAAGGGGTGGGGAGGTGTGTACGAACATGGATTCGGGTGACTGTCCATTGGGGCTGTTACCCCAATATATTTCTCAAATCGTCAAGAGTTCGGAATTATATATGTAGTAGAGTGGTACAGGGCAGGCTGTCAGGTTGCCGAGTCGTTCCCTCTGAGGTTTTGACCTTCTGCTGAATATTTAAATATATTCCATAGTTCCCACATTTTGGAGTAGGCCTCTTGTCTTTTTTGGCTAGTGTGGATCAGGTCCTTCATCCGGCTGATGTCATCTACTTTTTGGAGCCATAGGGCAATGGTCGGTGGGTTTGGGGACTTCCAGTTAAGTGGGATGCAGGCTTTGGCTGTGTCCAGTAGATGGCGGATAACTGATTTTTTGTTTCCTCGTGCCGGCGTATTAGTCGCATGCTGGAGAAAATAAGCCGGATCATCCGGTATCGCACGTTCCGTAAATTTTTGGGTTATTCGGCGGACTTCTACCCAGAAGTTCCGGACCCGGGGGCAAGTCCAAAATATGTGCAGGAGGGCGCCCTTTTCTTTTTGGCACCGCCAGCAAAGGTCTGAAGATGTTGGGAAAAATGTATGCAATAGGGCGGGGGTCTTGTACCAGCGTGTGAGGATCTTGTAATTTATTTCCTGAATCCTGGAGCACAGGGAGGATTTGTGAGAAAATTTGATTATGTGTTGTTTTTTTTTGTTAGTGAAGTGGCAGTTCAGGTCTCTTTCCCAGTTGGCAAGGCATGGGATTTGGTAGTCTCCTGGCGGCTCGATCAGCATGGCATATGTCAAGGAGAGTGTATGTGGAATCACCCCAGTCTCAGTGCAGAGCTCCTCCAGGGTCGTGAGGGGTTGGTGTGAGTCGTTGGGGTGGGGGGCACTGAGGAAGTGGCTGAGCTGTAAGGCTCTCATAAAATACTAAAGTGGGATGCTTGATAGAGTCCTGCCTCACGTAGTTCGTGGAACTTCTTGTTATGCAAGCCCAGTTCAAATTGGGGGTGGCCTATTACGGGTCTCAAGGGGGAGTTGCGGGTCGAGAGGGAGGATTTCAACAGTAATTGTGAGCAAACTTTAGCAGTGTTGCCTATCAGAGGGTGGCGCTTGAGTTTGGGTGTCAGGGTGGTGTGGCACCAAGGGGCTGTGTGAAGGGGTATGTCACTTTGGTCCTGTTCCAGTTGCGTCCATAGTTTGGTGTCTTTATGTCGGCACCAGTGAAGAAGTCTGCTGAGATGGGTTGCGTGGTAGTATGTGCGGATTTCTGGCAATGCTAGGCCTCTGTGTAATTTTGGGAGGGAGAGTATTTTTCTATTTAGGCGTGGGTTTTTTATTTTGTAGAGAATTCACATTGAAAAACAACCTCTAGTATTTCTGGGCGTGGCTATCTTTTAGTAAGGGGAAATGATTCATGTAGCATTTACTTCCTGGAATCAATCTGCCCTTGGCTCAAGCATGCATGCAGGAGCGTGTTTATAGAAAAACCCTCCTCCTCTCCCCTCTTTATAACTGCTGGGATGTATGGCATCATTTGCCTAGGCAAGAAACCAGTAACTAAAAAGTAACTAAAGAAATGTAAAAAAAAGTTTAAAACAAGTAAATATGATGTACTTTCTATTTACTAAGGCTAGCAACATGAGGATGCAAAATAATGTTGATGGGAGAGTGAAGTTCCACTTTAAAATGGCTAACTGGTTCCCTTTAAGCTACCAATAGACCAAAATTATTTTTTTGGTCTGGCCAAGCAACAATATCCTGCTTATGGAAGGCCTGCTGTTTGGTGACACAATTGACTGGTCATACCCTTCTCTCCTGTGCCCTAATCAGGAGTGTTTGGCTGAGCAGAACATTCATGTTTATGGACCAACTGGGCATTCGGAATGCCTAAGGCTGGTCAGAGCACATTGGGTTTCGATGTGTACCTTTTCAGTCATATTTGTTCACAGTGCAATACTGTGTGTGTGTGAGCAGCGGTTCGGGAGTGAGCCTGCTTGGGTGCTCCCATTGCAAGCTACTTGTTCTAGGTGCACTCGACAGGAGTGAGAGGCCAGGTGTGCCGACGGAGGACCCTAGAAGACGAGGAGTAGGGGTGCTCTGTGCAAAACCTTTGCACAGAGGGGACAAGTATAACATGATTTTTTTTATTTATTTTTTTACTTTTAATAGCACTTTTAAATGAATGTAAATTTCCAAAAAGTAACAGTGCTGAAATGTACCATGTGGTTACTAATCTGTCAACTTCTTAACCTTGTGCCAATAACTTCATTAATTTAGTCTAGTGTGGGTTATGAAGATTGTTATTTGCTATAATGGCAGTTATTTTCAGCAATGGGAGCAGCAATCATGACTCTGAAAATAAGGACAGTTATGGGAAATACAAGCTTTACAGCATAGTGAATTGAGCCTGTCTCCTAAGTGTGTATAACACTATTGTGTAACCGAGCCCTGTAATTTTGGAGAACATAAACTGTGACGGAATGCTTTGCACCCTGCTTAGGTGCTACCGCCAAACAGTGCCTCCTGCTCTGCAAACCCTTCCAGCAGACTGAGAGCTAAAACCAGCCCTTTTACCCCAAGCATCGTACATAGACAAGATGTTGAGGTTAAATCCAAAGTAATGACGGTTTATTGAACAGAAATACAGGTTTTTATACACTTCAAAAGTTAGGTCAGTCACTACATGAACAATAAAACCAAATATTTACCCAAAACATCACACGATGGTTAGAGAACTAGCTAAAGTTGACACAAAGTTGGCACAATTAGCCAACAGACAGAAACAATAAGTAACTCAATTAACAGTGGGAATTCACACCTAGGAGGCACAAATGGGAGAGACGCAAATAAACAGTGATCCCACCCCACCTCAGACTGTCCGACAACAGTCTAAGAGACAAACTCTTGTCCCAGCAGTCTGAAAAGGTGAAATTTTTAGAGATGCCAAAGTTCAGTTTTAACATTTCATCAGTTAAGTTTTAGTAGTTGCATAATATAACAGTGATTCTTTGTCTTGCTGTGTGTACAGGGCTCTCTCCCACAAGTAGTCCAACTGTCGGTGTGCTAAGCTTGTAACTTTGATTTGTCTGTGACAGGTGACATTGGAGAAGGTCCTGGGTATCACGGTGTCAGCTGGAAGAAGTCTCTCCTGTGACCCGAAGACCGGCCTTGTTGCATATCCAGCTGGGTAAGTTGATCCTTTTTCATTTCGATCTCTGGGGTTTGATGCTGGACAGAGGTCTGATGGTGACATGTTAGAAAGTTTTTAGCTTGGTCTGGTTTGTAATTCATTCATAGAACATGCTGCAGAAGGAGTTTAGGAAAACATATAATACACTTTAAAAAAAATCAGCTGGCAACTCTTATTAATATATATCCATAGTGTGACAAAGGCAGCCTTCATTAATCTAATCTAATCAAATCCTATGCAATGCTGTGTACACAAAATGTAAGCAGATTTTCACTACATCTGAGCACCACAAACTAAAAACACTATTTTAATAAATTTTTTATATTCAAAGCAAACTCCCCCATCCATCCATGATTCCATGCTTTATTTTGTTGAGAAATCACTTTTAAAAACACCCCCTAGCCTTCTGGTTGTGACCATCTTGAGCAAGAGCAAATTTATGTAGAATTTACTTCCTGGTATCCATCTGCCCTTAGCTTAAGCATGCATGCAAAAGAATGTGCTTAGCTGAGAAAACTCCTCCTCCTCCTCTCCTCCCCTCCTGAAGACTCCTGGGATGTCTGGCATCATTTGCCTTGACAAGAAACCAGAAAGTTGCTAAAGGAATAAACAAATAAAAGTGTAAAACATGTAAATATGATATACAGTACTTTCTTATCTATTTTACTGATGCTAGCAGCACAAGAGTTAAAAATATTCAACGTTGATTGGGAGTGTGTAAGTGCCATTTTAACACAAAACTTCTATAGTGTGAAGATCTTTATAAAGTCCAAAACAGCTTCACTTTAAGGCCTGGTTCACACCTATGCATTTTTGGGGGAAAGTTATTTTTAATAATGCATAGTACAAATAGAAAAAAGGTAAAGAAGTAAGCATCCCCCCCCCCCCCCCCACCTATGCATTTTTAGTGCTTTTTGGATTTTGCAGATTTGCACTACAGAACGTGTTCCATAGGAAACCCTGTTAAATGGACTGCAGTGCAAATCTGCAAAATGCAAAAAGCACTAAAAATGCATACAGTGTAGGTATGAACCAGGCCTAAAGTGAAATATAGTTCAGACAGGAACTAATCAATTATTGCTAAAGAGATTGCTATTGATGAAAAGATTTCTTCGGGAGCCCCTGAGGAAGTCCATTTGTGTTGAAATGTGTCGAGGAAGACTAAGAAGTTTTATTGCATAGGATGCACCTGTTGCTTGTGTCAAACCGTTTTGTCTAGGCATTACTTGCTGCTTGAACGCATTATATGTGAGTCTTTTCTATTTGTCCAGCTTGGACCAATGTATGTATGCAAATGCCATACCTGTGAAATGCTTATGAAAGCTGGAAATCACTGTAGTAGCCTCTGCTACTCTATTGTCTTCTGGGTCCTGTGCTGATTGGCTGCCTTGCATCATATTAACCACAAGGGGGATTGTCTTCTTGGCATGGGCTCCCATTCTCTGAACGCTTTACATTTCCCACAATGAGTGCCAGGCATTCTCTTATTGGATGAGGTGGAGATTATGAAGGAACCTTAAATATAAAAAAAAAAAATCTTGGAATACACCCTGCAGGAGTAGTATCAAACTGATTTGAACAATGACCAATTTGCCCCAAGGGCGGGATACCTCCCCATTAGCAATTAGATACTCTATTGAAAAAATGAGGGACAAAGAAATGTCCACAGAAAGCAATTAAGGGGTGGGTCAACAATGGTATAATTGTATGAGATTATGATGTCACTGCCCATGTTTCAACCTTAAGAGGCGGTTCACACAGGAGCGTCCTGGGGTCCGACTTCAGGTCGCCCCAAGTTGTGCGGTTTAGAAAAGTAATGGAAGTGAATGGAGCCGTCTTAATGTACACTACTGCAGTCGCTCCGACTTCAGAAAAGGTTCCTGTACAACTTCAATCCGACTTCTAGGCGACTTGTACCCATTGATTTCAATGGAAGTTGCCTCCAAGTCAGATCCCCTGTCTTAACAGAAGCAACTTTCCAGGAAGAAAACATACATTTCTCAGGCAAACCTCTCCCTCCCCCCTCCCTCCCACAGAGCTGATTCTTGTTTGATTGGCCACTGGAAAGTCGCCTGTCCTGGAGGCAAGTTGCCTTGTAAGTTGCCTGGAGTCGCGCTGTGATTCATACTCAAGTCGTGTCCAAGTTGCCTCCCAAAGTCGCGCTGGAAGTCGTGTTGCCCCTGTGTGAACCGGCTCTGAACAATCAGAGAAGGCCTTACATTCATTCAGAGAAATAAAAAGGTGAGGTACGACTTGTCATGGGACTTCAGTCCCCTTTCACACGGGGCGGATCAGTTTTGGCGTACTCTGCTTGCTAAGCGGGGATAGCTCCCCTGATCCCCGCTGTGCAGATGGATGACAGGTCCGTCTCTGATTACTGTGCAGAGACAGACCTGTCAGAGTCCCGCTCTCCTCTATGGGGAGATCGGATGAAAACGGACAGCCTGTCCCTTTTTGATCCAATCCGATCCGACCTGCTGGACGGATGGGGAAGGTATCGCCATACGTCTGTTTTCATCGGATTTTGTCAGATCAGATGTCAGCGAACACATATCTGCTGACATCCGCCTCTCCATAGAGGACAATTTGTGGCCCGATCGGGTCCCCCTGAAAAATGGACAGGCAGACCCGATCGTGTGGCAGGGGCCTTGGTGTCCAAAGTCGCATGACAAGTTGAATGAGTGTGAACTGAGCCTAATGCCCCGTACACACGATCCGAATATCGTACGACAGATCGTACAACTTTTTTCGCTTAATAGTCGCAAGTAGAAATTAAATAGGTTATTAAAGTCACGAAAATTCTCGTACGTCAGGAAAAAAAAATCGGAAGTGATGTCATTTGTTTTAATGTATTTGTATTGTATTTTCGGACGACAACTGTACTGACTAAACTAAAATCGTACGATTAGATATCGTACGAGGAAAATTTCCGTGCATGTCCGATAAAATAATATCGGATGAACTGTCATGATCGGCTCTCGAAGCTCTGTACTAACGATCCGATTATCGTACGATTCTTCCTCGGACGACATTTTTCGTACGATATTCGGATCGTGTGTACGGGGCTTAAGACTGCTTTTTTTGGTTGGTTGTTTTGCTTATCTGTTTGTTCCACTTGTTGTGTTTCCAACAAATTGATTTGGTTATGCTTGATCTTTTCTGAGCAGTAAAACCGCTAATAAGCCAGTGTTGTGGCTTTCAGCTGCTTTTTGAAGTTTGTAGCAATCTTTTCTCTTCTGTAGGTGTTATTTATGCTTCGGGGTGATTAGGGAGGTCATTGGCAGTCTTGGCATATCTGAGCCAGGTGTTGTAAATTACACATTGCCCGCAGCTCTCTGTAGCATTTGTTTTTCTCCTCCCAAGTTCGGGTCATAGTAAGGACTTCTTTCCTGTGGTTTTACTTGCTTTGCCTTTTTGATTGCAGTATGTTACGAAACCCCATAATTATCAATGATATACTGAAATCTGACTCCAAGATCCGGTCTCCCAACATACAGCTGTATGAATCACAGAAAGGTGAAATGCTCTTCTTTTCAGATGTTGCCTTTGTTGGTAAAACCTACAATTTTAGACCTGTTTTTTTAGGTTCTTTGTATAACACTTTACTGTAGTACAAAACAATGCTAGACGGATGCAGCCTTCCATGGATAAGGGAATCCAAAGTGGAACTACGAAAACAAGGAGACAGGAAGGCGCAAGCACCAAGTGCATTACCACAAAAAAATGTTTTATTAGAGCCTTTTATTTATTTTTATTAATTTTATTTGCTCAAATTTTTTTTTTTTTTGTGGTAATGCATTTGGCGCTTGCGCCTGCCTTGCTGTCTCCCTGTTTTTGTAGTTACACTTTAATGTATACGTTATGCTTCTATGGACTTATAAGCTTGCCATAGGTGGATCAGTATGCCAAGATTGCCTGCCATTCCTGTTCGAGAGGAGTCCATCTAGTGATCAACTCTTCTCGAACAGGACTGTTGGAAAATTTGTATTCGATTAGCACTTGTAGCCAATCGACTGCAGCGCTGATCAGTGTATTCTGACAGTGGAGTCCCCAGTGTCAGACTGCAGTGGGGAGGACTGCTCCATCCACCTTCAATGTGTAGATGGGGGAATCTGTTTTTTATTTTTTTTGGGTTGGCTGGCTGATCCAAAAAAAACAAAACAAATGGATAACCTGTGGCCAGCCATAGTGTCTGTCTATGAAGGTCCAAAATGACTTTCCAATGTTTGCTAACAAATTGTAAACTGATTAAGCTGATCACATTCATGTATATATCCTAAAACAACTCTACTGTACATGAGTGCCCTTAAAGGATTTGTAAATCCTATGCATTAAGGTAAAAAAACACCTGGCTGTCACCGGCCCCCCAGCCCCCCTGTTTTACTTGCCTGATCCCCGAATTTTCCTTGGTGAGAACGCGCTGTCCCTCTCTCCACAGGGTCCCATCTCTTTATTGGATAGATTGATAGAAGCGCAGCCATTGGCTACTGCTGCTTGTCAATCCAGTCCAATGACGCGGGTCGAGTCCGGCATTCATGTCTATGGACGCAAATGCTGGACTCGGGAGCACGCCCGCAAGGTAACCCCCCCTGGGAGAGCGCTTCTCCTAGGAAGTTATCTGATGCGGGGAGGAGCCACGAGAGCCGCCAAGGGACCCCAGAAGTCGGTGTTCGGGGCCACTCTGTGCAGAACGAACTGCACAGTGGAGGGTAAGTACAAACCCTTTAACACAGCTTGCCCACGGTAAAGTATAACTAACTAAAGGAAAAACTTTTTTTTTTTCTCTTTTGGATAGAATGAAAAGGGTTTAGAAAACCTGTGAGGTTTCTATTGCTGTCTGTATTCCCCAGTTCGAGAGATTCACCTTCTCTATTTGTATGGTTTACCATTCTCACCAAGAGTGAACGTGAAAGAATATCCCAAATTTTTGGTTTCTCACGAGAACTGAAATAGAGGAGACATTTTCTATTTTGCACAGAGCAGCCCAGATCCTCCTCTTCTGGTGACAAACCGGGGGTTTCCTTAACTAAAGTGATATTAAAGTCTTGTTTTTTTGTTTTGTTTATAAATAACAAATATGTTATACTTGCCTGCTCTGTGCAGTGGTTTTGCACAGAGCAGCCCTCGCTGGCACACCTGGCCCCTCCCAGCCGAGTGCCCCCACAGCAAGCAACTTGTTATGGAGGCACCTGAGCCCCGCCCCCTCTCTCTCCTCATTGGCTCACTGACTTTGATTGAGAGCAGCAGGAGTCAAAGGCACTGTATCGGCCAATGAGGAGGGAGAGTCCCCGGACAGACAAGGCTGTTGTGCAACATCGCTGGATCAAGATGGGGTTTAGGTACGTATTGGGGGGGGGGGGGGCTGCTGCACACAGGTTTTTCTTTCTCGTACATCACGGGACACAGAGCGACATAGTCATTACTAATGGGTTATATAGATACCTTCAGGTGCTGGCACTGGCAACTTCCAAAACCGGAAGTACCCTCCCCTATATAAGCCCCTCCCATCCGGGAGCACCTCAGTTTTTTGCCAGTGTCTAAGGTGTTGGCCAAGAAGAAACATGTGTTTTTCACTGAGCTTGCGTACAGGTTCTTTTGGGCCTCAGTAAGCTATTCCGGATCCGACCAAAAAAGCTTCATAGCTAAACGGTCGGTACCCGGGCCTTGCAGAGAAGAGCAAGGTTTTGCCTGTAATGCTTCTCTTAGGAGAGCTGGACCCTGGGATCCAGAGCTCTGGTCATACCCACGACCACGATGTTTTCTGTGCAGGGTGCTATACAGGTCCAGGGGAGTGGAATCCTTGGGAACCCGGTCCCTGAAGGTTTGATTACAATGCCTGCCGTGATAGGTGAAGTTTGGGCTTCTGTGGACCAAACAGAGTCCTGCGGCGAGGAAAAGGTAAGTGGGGGCCCTCGGGAACTTGGTTCTATTGAGGGACCCCCAAGCCTATTTTGTCTTTCTGCCTGTTACCTAAGGTATTCCCGCTAATATTCTGTGTATGCCTGTTACTACTGAGAAAATGTAAAAATTTTAATAGTAGGCAAGAAAAAAAAAAAAAAAAAATGTAAGACCGCGGTACCTGTGTTAGACACTAGAGGCCGCTATGGTTCTTTTTTCTTGTAATGTGGATTTTTTTCTTCCAGAATCAAATCCAGGCAGTTGGTATGTTCTCTCCTGGGAAGCTGTCTCCTCTGCCCTGTTGCTGCGCTCATCCATCCCCGAGCCCTGCGGCAAAGGGACCCTGGCTCCCATCTAGCTCCTTATTGTTTTCAAAAAAGGCGCCGAAGGCGCACGTGCCCGCGCCTCTATTCATAGAGGCGATTTGAAAAAAGGGGCGGAGCGGGTGGATGACGCTCAGGTGTGCGCCGCGGCGCTACTGCGCATGTGCGGGCGTCCAGCGTGTTTTAAAGCACATTATAGCTGGCTGTTGAAGTGCACAGACAGAGCTAGCAACAGTATAAAGGCACACAGAGGCGGTTGATGCAGGCATCCCCTAGAAAGGCACTTTAGTAAACACCAACTGTGATATAGCAGCAATTGTGCTAGACTATTCTCAGTAAAAGTGGTGTATTACGGCTGGAATACCTCAGCTTTAGGCTTAGGAATATGCCGTCCAGAAGCTCCGGAACTGAATCTTCCAGGAAGCGAAGGGGGTCTCATCGGGCTCTGAGGATCTTGGGCATGCTTCTGCTGCACCAGTCTCCCCTGAAGTTCAGAGGTAAGTGACCGTAGAGACCCCGCAGGGGTACTTGGTACTGTGGCTGTCCTCAGTTCACCTGCTCCTGTGTATGTAATAGAGGAGGTTTTTTCCTCAGCTCTGGGAGGATTAGAGAGAGATTGTCAACATTGATCGCTGCCTACCTGTCAGGGAAAGCACGCCCGATCTCCGTCTCCTCCTTCAGAGTGCCTGTTAGCAGAGCAACAGTCCCATACAGGGATCGACCTGCCTGAAGGGGATCAGGATGAGGTTGATTCTGTTATAGAGGAATCAACAGTGGGGGAACCTTTTCTCAGCATCTCAAGCTGAAAGATTATGGGTTCAGTCTCTGACTAACATGGTCCGATCAGCATTTAAAAATGCACCTTGCGGAACCATCAACCACTACTGTATCCTCGTTGGGGTCGCTAGAAGCCCCCAGACTGTCTGTTCTTTTCCACTTCACCCTTTACTGAAAGGGCTTATTTACCAGGATTGGGAACGTCCTGAGAAAATATTTATTCCCCCAAGAGATTTCCGGTGGTCTATCCCATGGAGGATAAGTTCATCAAAAAAATGGAAGGTCCCTACAGTGGACGCAGCCATCTCTTGTATGTATAAATCACTGACTTGTCCAGTGGATAATGTCCAAATGTTCAAGAACCCAATAGATAAAAGATTGGAGTCCTTATGAAAGTCTGCTTCTTTCTACAGCAAGCTTGGTGACACAACCAGCAGTAGCAGCTATTGGGGTCTGCTAAGCAGTGAAGGATCAGTTGAAACAGGTCTTGAGGGACTTGACAGATCAGCAGGCCTTGCCCTAGCTGATCTACCTAGAGCCTTAGGCTTTGCGGTTGACGCCATAAAGGATTCAGTCCATCAGGCCTCCCGCCTTACGCTGTCTATAGTACATATGCGTAGGCTTCTATGGCTCAAAAACTGGTCTGCTGAAGCTCCCTGTAAAGAATGGCTGGTTAGCGTCCCATTTCATGGTGAACGCTTATTCAGGGAAAACCTGGACAAATATATCCAGAAAATTTCCAGCGGTAAAAATACGCTCTTGCCGGTTAAAAACAGAGTTAGAGGTCCCTCTTTAAGAGGCCTGCTTCTCCAGTCCCTGGGGCATCGGCTGTGTAACAGTTCCGACGGCCTCCTCGGTCAATTCCCGGGGGTAAAAAACAGGGACAATAGCAGGGTAATGAGAAACCCTGGGTCAGGGGAGGTACAAAACCTCCCCCAAAGTTAAATTCATTGAAGGGTTGCCCCCACTCAGTCGGGTGGGGGGAGGACTCCAGTTGTTCGCAAGAGACCTGGTGGGACACGATCAAGACAGATAGGTGCTCTCCGCAGTATGTTTGGGATACAGTTTGGAGTTAAAAGACTCTCCTCCTTCCCATTTTTGAGGTCAAACGTGCCAAGGGATCCCCGGAAGAGAGAGTCCCTCCTGTTGGCACTAGAACAACTATTGCTCCAAGGAGTAATTATGGAGGTTCCCCTGGAAGAATGAGGGTTCGGGTTTTACTCAAACCTCTTTACAGTCCCGAAGCAAACGCGGACGGGAGGGCCATATTTATTCTAAAAGGGCTATACAAATTCCTGTATATCAGGACTTTCCGATGGAGTCGATCCGATCGGTGGCCACTGCCCTACAAGGGGAGGATTGGTTAGCCGCGATCGACATCAAAGATGCTTATTTGCACATTCCCATCTTTCCAGTCCACCAAAAATTTCTACGCTTTGCAGTAGAAGGGCGCCATTTTCAGTTCAGAGCCTTACCCTTCGGTTTGGCCACAGCACCACGAGTGTTTACAAAAATTCTGGCCCTTTATTGGCCAATCTAAGAACACAAGGTGTAATGATAATGGCATATCTAGATGACTTGTTGCTGATAGACCACTCAGTGAAAAAACTAGACGTGGTCGTTCACAAGACAATCAAGTATCTGGAATCTCACGGTTGGATTATCAACCGAGACCAGTCAGCCCTAAAAAACAGTCAAAAGTCTGGAATACTTGGGGCTAAGGTTGGATTCAGGCCAGAGAAAAATATTCTTGCCTCGAGGAAAGGTGTTGTCTTTGAAAGTTTTGATCCACTTAGTGGGTACAAAAAAGACAGCCGTCCATACGCCTGTGCATGAGGCTGCTGGGAAAAATGGTGGCATCATTCGAAGCAGTACCCTACGGTCAATTCCATTCAAGGAATTTGCAGGGGGCCATACTGTCAGCCTGGAACAAAAAAGTTCAGGCCCTAGACTTACAATGTCCTTGTCCCCTTCCGTTCGCAAGAGCCTCCGTTGGTGGTTGGTTCCCCAGAATCTGGAAAAAGGGAAATCCTTCAGTCCGATTTCTTGGAAGGTGGTCACTACAGATGCCAGCCTTATAGGCTGGGGAGCAGTACTGGAGCAATGGTCTCTCCAGGGCAGATGGTCGGATGCAGAAAAGGCCCTGCCCATCAATCTCTTAGCGATACGAGCAGCCCGGTATGCCCTAGTAGCATGGACATCCAAACTCCAAGGGTCCCCTGTCAGAATTCAATCAGACAATGCCACAGCAGTGGCATATATCAATCATCAGGGGGGCACCAGGAGTCGTGCAGCCCAGAGGGAAGTAAATTACATCCTGAAATGGGCAGAAAGATATGTCCCAGACATATCTGCGGTATTCTTTCCAGGAGTGGAGAATTGGAAGGCGGACTTTCTAAGTCGCCAGCAATTATGCCCAGAGGAAGGGTCCCTTCACCCCGAGGTTTTCTGGACAATATGTCAGCGGTGGGGAACATCGGATGTAGATCTTCTAGCATCCAGATTCAACACAAAGGTGGACAGGTTTGTCTCTCGGACAAGGGATCCCCTAGCTTGCGGCTCGGATGCCCTAGTGTTCCCTTGGGATCAGTTCAAGCTGATATATGCATTCACACCGCCACAATGGTTACCTCGATTACTCCGCAGAATCAGGGTAGAAAAGAAACCAGTGATTCTGGTGGCTCCAGCGTGGCCCCGAAGAGCGTGGTACGCGGAGATTGTAAAATGTCAGTGGGGAGTCCTTGGACTCTCCCACGTCGTCCGGACCTGCTTTCGCAAGGACCGATATACCACCCTTCCTTACCAGCCCTAGGTTTGACGGCCTGGCTATGGAAGCCCACATTCTAAAAAAGAGAGGGCTCTCTAATCCTGTGGTATCTACCATGATCAATGCCAGGAAGCCGGTATCCAGGCAGATCTAATATAGAATCTGGAAGGCGTACATCGCGTGGTGTGAGGCCAAGAAATGGCATCCACATAAGTATGTAATAGGTAGGAGTCTGGACTTCCTACAGTGGGCTGTAGATAGGAAGCTTGCCTTGAGTACTATCAAAGGTCAGTTTTCGGCCTTGTCAATATTTTTTCAAAGGCCCTTGGCTTCGCATTCACTAGTCAAAGCCTTTATACAAGGAGTGATGCGTATTAGTCCTCCGGTTAATATTCCCATATGACCATGGGATCTAAACTTGGTTCTGTCGGTTCTACAGAAACAACCATTTGAACCATTACAGCATATTTCTTTGGTTCTTCTCACCAGGAAATAGATTTTTCTAGTAGCCATTTGTTCGGCTAAAAGAGTGTCGGAATTAGCAGCTATGTCCTGTAAGGAGCCATATCTGGTTATCCATAAGGATAGAGTAGTGTTACGCCCTCATCCAGCCTTTCTTCCTAAGGTGGTATCGAGGTTTCATTTGAACCAAGATGTGGTTCTTCCTTCTTTTTTCCCCAAACCTACTTCGGTAGAGGAAAAGTTATTGCATTCTTTGGATGTAGTAAGAGCAGTTAAAGCTTATCTAAAAGCCACTGCTCAGATTCGCAGAACGGATACTTTGTTCATTCTGCCGGAAGGCCCCAGAAGGGGTCAGGCAGCGTCAAAATCTACTTTAGCCAAGTGGATTCGACAGGTCATAATGCAAGCCTATGGCTTGAGAAGGAGACCGCCTCCGTTCAAAGTTAGAGCGCACTCCACGAGAGCAGTTGGAACTTCATGGGCGGTGCATCACCAGGCCTCCCTGGCTCAAATCTGTAAGGCCGCAACATGGTCTTCAGTACACACGTTTACTAGGTTCTACCAGGTGGACGTTAGAAGTCAGGAGGATGTCGCCTTTGGGCGCAGTGTGTTGCAGGCCGCAAAAGATCCTCATGTCTGATAGCGCTCAGCTTATGTATGGTGTATCCCCCCCCTCGTTGGGCATTGCTTTAGGACATCCCATTAGTAATGACTATGTCGCTCTGTGTCCCGTGATGTACGAGAAAGAAAATAGGATTTTTATAACAGCTTACCTGTAAAATCCTTTTCTTGGAGTACATCACGGGACACAGAGCTCCCACCCCTCTTTTGGGGACACTTATTGCTTTGCTACAAAACTGAGGTGCTCCCGGATGGGAGGGGCTTATATAGGGGAGGGTACTTCCGGTTTTGGAAGTTGCCAGTGCCAGCACCTGAAGGTATCTATATAACCCATTAGTAATGACTATGTCGCTCTGTGTCCCGTGATGTACTCCAAGAAAAGGATTTTACAGGTAAGCTGTTATAAAAATCCTATTTTTTTTTATCTTAAAGTGATAGCAAAGGCTTGTTTTTTTATTTTATTTTTAAATAAAAAACGTAACATATACTTACCTCCACTGTGCATCTTGTTATGCACAGAGTGGCCCCGAACATCCTCCTCTGGGGTCTCTCGGCGGCTCTCGCGGCACCTCCCTGCATCAGATAACCCCCTAGGAGAAGGGTTTTCCCAAGGGGGGGGTTACCCCGCCTTCGCGCTCCCGAGTCCAGCATTTGCGTCCATAGACACGAATGCCGGACTCGGCCCTGCCTCCGGCGCCCATGTCATTGTATTTGATATTGACAGCAGCGGGAGCCAATGGTTTCGCTGCCATCAATCTATCCAATTAAGAGGCGGGACCCCGTGGAGAGAGGGACAGCCCGTCCCTGCCAAGGGAAATACAGAGCTCAGCAAGTAAAACGGGGTGGGGGCGGCTGGGTTGCCGGTCACTGCCAGGTGTTTTTTCACCTTAATGCATAGGATGCATTAAGGTGAAAGGACACGAGGGTTTACAAACCCCTTTAATGCATAAAAATAAATTAAATGCATTAAAATAAAATAAAACTTCTGCTTTTTAGAACCACTTAAAGGCTTAGTTCACTGCATCGCGCAAACTTGTCGCCCGAAAGAAGCTCCTGCTCCTTCTTGGGCGAAAAGCTTCACCTGTTGCGGTTTGCTGCGATTGCAGAGTGATTTATCCTGGCAGAACTGCACCGCATTTCTAGGCGCCCTTAAAATGAATGGTATCTGAAATTCGTGTTGTGCGATTTGTCATTTTAGCAGAGCGTTTTGAAATGGCAGGCAGAATCGCGCCGATTCTGCCCGCGATTCAAAATGCCCAGGTATAAAGGGAGCCTTAGAGGGATTTCCTCTTGCTTCCCGTTTTTGGCTATGGGACAGGAAGTGAAGGTAATTCTCCCCTATAGGACACATGGTAAAATAATCGACAAGATTTATAACTCAAAATTGGAAATAAATGAAAATGACCTTGCTTCTTTTATTGATATTAAACATTCGTCATGCCCAAAAATTGCACAACCTTCTAGCCAGAATTTCCCAGCGAGCCTTCTTCATAGTGCACATATGTGCCACAGCCCCATTCATTCTTTTGGATGAGCCATATTCCAGCCATATTCCAGCCGTCCATCAGAAAACAGCTGACCAATGAGAATGAATAGGACTGTGACGTGCATGCCTATTATGAAAACAAGCTGTGTGGCACATTCTAGCTAGAAGAGCTGTGTGGCACCTAGCAGGACCACACAGTGAAGATCACTGCGGTGGGGGTGGAGAATTATGTACAGTAGGAGTTCACAGAAAGTGGTCTTGTAACATGCATAAATGTTTTTTCTATGTGTACTACTTCACAAGAAACTCGGGGCAAAGCAACAGGAACTAATCTTTCTGCAACAACTGGGAGTTTATACGTGACTTTTCTTCACTCATAACATCCAAAGAGAATGGCAGGATAGTGAGAGGAAGGAAAGTACACGCTCCTGGTGGGCTAATTAAAATGAATCTGTTTTGTCCAGCCTGTGCAAATCACACGTTCACTTAAAGTGACCACTATTGTAAAATATATTGTATTCTGATAACTGTTTGCAAGTTAAACCTTCTGCAACTGTTCAGGCCCAACTGGCAGTGTTCTAATATGGCCCAATCCCTTTCACTTTTGCTGAACAGTTTGTCACATCCCTTATGCTGTCATACATGGATCCAAGTTCAGCGGGAACTAGATACATTTTGATCTATGTGTGTGGCCAATTTGGTTTAACAGACCAATTGACTTCTGTTTTAACCTCCCTGCTGGTATATTTTTGCTCGATCAGCTTCGATAGGCTGCAGCACTGATCTGTGCATGTTGATGGCAAATATAATTGCCAACTTGATTTTTAGCCCTGATTCCAAAACGCATGGAATAGCATGACAAGTGAAATAACATGATTTTCTACGAAAGCCGTTCACATACAGTTGTGCTCACAAGTTTACATACCCTGGCAGAATTTATGATTTCCTGGTCATTTTTTAGAGAATATGAATAACAAAAAAAACTTTTCTTTCACTCATGGTTAGTGTTTGGCTGAAGCCATTTATTATCAATCAACTGTGTTTACTAAATCATAATGGCAACAGAAATTACCCAAATGACCCTGATCAAAAATGTACATACCCTGGTGATTTTGGCCTGATAACATGCACACAAGTTGACAGAAATGGGTTTGAATGGCTATTAAAGGTAACCATCGTCACCTGTGATCTGTTTGATTGATTGTAATTAATGTGTGTGTGTATAAAAGGTCAGTGAGTTTCTGGACTCCTGACAGACCCTTGCATCTTTCATTTAGTGCTGTACTGACGTTTCTGGATTCTGAGTCATGGGGAAAGCAAAAGAATTGTCAAAGGATCTGCGGGAAAAGGTAGTTGAACTGTATAAAATAGGAAAGGGATATAAAAAGATATCCAAGGAATTGAGAATGACAATTAGCAGTGTTCAAACTCTAATCAAGAAGTGGAAAATGAGGGGTTCTGTTAAAACTAAACCACGGTCAGGTAGACCAGCTAAAATTTCAGCCACAACTGCCAGGAAAATAGTTCGGGATGCAAAGAAAACCCCACAAATAACTTCAGGTGAAATACAGGAATCTCTGAAAACATGTGGTGTGGCTGTTTCAAGATGCACAATAAGGAGGCACTTGAAGAAAGATGGGCTGCATGGCCGAGTCGCCAGAAGAAAGCCATCGCTACACAAATGCCACAAAGTATCCCACTTACAATATGCAAAACAGCACAAAGACAAGTCTCAAACCTTCTGGCACAAAGTCAGTGGGAGTGATGAGACCAAAATTTAGCTTTTTGGCCACAACCATAAACGCTACATTTGGAGAGGAGTCAACAAGGCCTATGATGAAAGGTACACCATTCCTACTGTGAAACACGGAGGTGGATCGCTGATGTTTTGGAGATGTGTGAGCTACAAAGGCACAGGAAATTTGGTCAAAAATGATGGCAAGATGAATGCAGTCTGTTATCAAAAAATGCTGGAGGAACATTTGCATTCATCAGCCAGGAAGCTGCGCATGGGACGTACATTGGCTACAGCAGAATAGGGTGAAGGTTCTGGAGTGGCCATCTCGGTCTCCTTACCTCAATATCATTGAGCCACTCTGGGGAGATCTCAAACGTGCCATTCATGCAAGACCGCCCAAGAATTTACAGGAACTGGAGGGTTTTTACCAAGAGGAATGGGCAGCTTTACCATCTGAGAAGATAAAGAGCCTCATCCACAAAAGACTTCAAGCTGTCATTGATGATAAAGGGGGCAATACACGGTATTAAGAACTGGGGTATATAAACTTTTGATCAGGGTAATTTGTGTAGTTTCTGTTGTCATTATGATTTAAAAATAGTAAACAAAGTTGATTGATAATAAATGGCTTCAGCCAAACACTAACCATGAGTGAAAGAAAAGTTTTTGTGTTTATCATTCATATTCCCTGAAAAATGGCCAAGAAATCATAAATTCTGCCAGGGTATGTAAACTTATGAGCACAACTGTATATGCAGTACTTTCCAATGTAATTTCTACAATTCTGTGCTGTGTTTCTGATCTGTTCTCGAGCGAGCGAATGCAAAACGCTTTGGAATTGCAGCTGAACCCGCATCAAGTCGCATGGACATGAGCCTTCAAATCGCACTAAAAAACGTATCTCAAATCGCAACGCATAAGTGTGAACCCAGACTAAAAGTGTACGTTTTATCGCTGGTATTCTTATTCTTCAGTATGAGTATGCAGCCAGACTCAATATTTATATGCTTGTTCTGGGTTAGTGACTTGCCTTGTGAACACCCATGCAATCTGATTCCAGTGTGGGGAAAAAAAAAGTCCCTGCATCTTTTTTATGCGAATCTAATGCGAGTGCATTGCACAGACATCTCATGTGATCGGCAAAGCAGTGCGGGTGCGAATCGCATGCGGTGTCTGTGTTTCCAATAGTGTGAACCCAGGCTCAAAGCCGCCATAAAAGTCTGACAATGCTTGCTAGCAGCACCTGCAGCTTTTGAGAGGCTTTTATTCAGCTTTAGCTTTGCTTTGTTTTGGCGGTATTGCAGGTATTACATCCCAAGGATGCACTGGGAAACCAACAAGTGAACCGAAAAGACGTCCTCAGCAGTCACTTCCGGTTCATGTGTATATATTCTGAAAGTGCCTAGTGCAGACATCACATCCGGTGTGCAGCGAAGAGCAGCAGGAAGGAAGGTGAGCAGGGCCTGAAGCGGAGCAACTAACAGACGGCATACATAGTGTGCAACAAGAGAGCGCTATAGCGGAAGATGAATGGGGACCGGAGAGAGAGGACTGAGCGGCAGAGGATCAGCAGAGCTGGGGGATCGGCGCAGGAAAAACTAGCAATGCCACACATACTGCGCATGGTGGAAGGTGAGCAGAACCAGAGAGAGAGGAGGATCAGCAGAGCTGGGGGTTACTACTGAGCGGAGGGTCAGCAGAGCTGAGGATAGAACGGAGTGGGGCATTAGCAGAGCTGAGGATAGAACGGAGTGGGGCATTAGCAGAGCTGCGAGTACTACTGAGAAGCGCATCTGTTGAACCAGGGTATTAATAAGTCGGAGATCTGCTGGACGAGGGTACCAAAGTGCTGGGGATCTGCTGAACAGCGATACTAATAAGCTGGGGATCTGCTGAGTGAGGGGTACTACTGAGCTGGGGTTCTACTGGGCCCCTTTAGAACAAATAGAAAATCAACACACACAGGGCATTTGCCAAGCTTCATTAAAGCATCTTGAAGCCGTAGGCCATTTTAATGTGTGTTAAAGTCGAAGCAAGTGTAAATGAACCCTTAAAGTACCAGTGTAGTTCCTTTTTTTGTGTTTGTTTTAAGGGATGATGGTAGTCCCCAATGAGGGATAGGACACTCCCTGTTATTGCTGTGTAATGTAAACCCCTTGTTGAGACTGTGGTAACTAGATGATGCTGATTGGCTGATCTTCACCCAAAAATGTCAGTTTTGGTTAAACAGACTCCATAATTCTGGAATCGCTGACTTTATTCTATACAGTGTAATGCAACATCTCTTCAAATGTTAGTGTGCAAAATGCACTTACCTATTGTTACCTATGACTGCCAAAATATGCCTGTCAATAGAGCAACAGCTTACCCGGTGAGTGAAGGTGGCACTACCGGTCATGTGATTATGCAGTCAATATGTGTCATTATTTTTATTACATTCCATTACCATTCTTTGCGTTCTTAGTGCTAACCAGTTCTCTTCTCACTGTGCAGCTTCGGTCGTTGTGTAGTTCCAACACCTACTTCACCATGTGGTGTAATTGACTGGTAATCATTAATGATCTGCATACCATGGTAATTAATGCCCGCTACACACTGCAAGTTTTTTTTTCTTTTAACCCAGCGCTGATCGGATGTTGGTTTTCCAGCATGTCCCGCCCTGTAGGACAGACTGCTGTACACACTGACCGAAAGTTGGTTGGTTGAATCGGCCGATTTGGACAGTGTGGGGGAGATTTACGAACACTGGAGCACCCAGAATCTGGTGCCAATCGGCTTCTAACTTCAGCTTGTTTAATTAAGCTTTGAAAATAAAACCTGGAAGCTGATTGGTTTATATGCAGAGCTGCACCAGACTTTGCATGCTCCCGTTTTAGCAAATCTCCCCCTGTATATCCATCTTAAAAGAGAAGTATGGGATTTTTTTTTAAATCCCATATTCATACTTGCCTAGGTGGATGCAGCATCGGTCCGATGCTGCATCTGTCCCCTGTGGCCTCTTTAGTGAGAACCGAGCCACGAACACCGCTGATGGCTCAGTTCTCTCACCTCCCCGAGCGGAGAGCTGCTGTCGGTCAGCATCTCTCCTGCTCTGCTCCTCCACGCTCATTGAAGCGCTGAGCTGTGTGGGGGGGGGGCGGGTATCAGCCGTCTCAGCCTCTCAGCGGCTCGTGAGAGGCTGAGACTGCCATCAGTCCAGTCACCTGGCGTATCCAGACTTCCGAAGTCGGGATGATGCGGTACCTGGATTGATCTTGGTGACATCAGCAGAGAGAGGACTTCAGACCGCTTTCTGCTGAAAACTGGTCACAGGAGTGCAAAACGAATTTCACTCCTGTGACCCGGAGGAGAAGCCCAGCCAAGCGAGCTCAGGCTGGACTTCTCCTTTAATTCAGTCCCCAGCTACTTTAACTCGCTCTCTAATTCTGACTTCTTCACTTGAATATATGTACTTTATGTGCTACTGTGGAGGGGAGGGGGTGAGCCTTGTATTTGCTTCAGATGGATTGCATTATAAATCCCTTCTGTTTTCTATAGAATTAGAATATAATTCATCTTGCTTCCCAGATGAAACGTATGGTAGCTGAGTCACCGGCGGTATTTCCTTACAAACCTTTGTGCATTTACTTTTTACTTCAAATATTTGAAGTATTTGTTTTAATGGTGCAGTTTAGTGTACTTCATGTTAAAGGGACCATTTGTGACGGAAAATTCTGCCATCTGCTTGAATTTGAATTCAGAGAGGACCAGTCATGACTGAGTTTATGCATGAATCTAAATTTCTTAAAGCTAAAACCCTTTTATTTTTATTTTTTGGATTTAGTGTTGAGTGCAGTAGGGTATGGTAAAAATGTACGTCATGATGTTGACGTTAAATACCGATGTTATGGCAGCAGCTAGCTGCCATAACATCAGTATTGTTTTTTCCCTTAGGCGGCCAGCTTTCAGATACAAATGGTCCCAGCAGCGGATGCGCCGCAAGATCACTTTTATAGGTGGCAGGAGAGGTGTTGTGGTCCCCCCCCCCCCCCGCCGTCGGTAAGCCTGGTACCGATCTGATGCGGCCAATGGCTAAGCTTTTTTTTTTAAATTAAAGTCAAAATGTAATTTTTTGCTTATTTCTTTTAAAGCAGTCCATCCCTCCATGCTCGCACGCAGAAGAGAACGCATACGTAAGTCGTACCCAAATTGTAAACTATGCTCAAACCATGCATGTAAGGTATCGCCGCGATCGTTAGAGCGAGAGCAATAATTCTACCAGAGGACCACCTCCTGTATGTCTAAGGAGGTAACCTGTAACAATTTCTAAAATCTATGGAGATTTCTAAGTACCGTAGTTTGTCTCCATTCCACGAGCATGCAAAATTTTAAAGCATGACATGTTGGGTATCTATTTTTGCTCATAACATCATCTTTCACATTATACAAAAAATTGGGCTAGCTTTGTTTTTTGTTTTTTTTATTAAAGTGTATTTTTTCCCCCAAAAAAAGCGTTTGAAGGGCCTCTGCACAAATACAATGAGTAAAGCTTGGATCTTTCCTTGGATTTATCCTTGGTCTTGTTTATAACAAATACAATGTGACATAAAATATTACAGCGGCCACCACTTTATTCTCTAGGGTCTCTGCTAAAAAAAATTATATCATGTTTAGGGGTTCTAAGTAATTTTCTAGAAAAAAATACAGATTTTGGAGAAAAAATGCTTTTTGAAATGCAAGTTTCACCCAGGCCTTACTTGTGCAAAGACCCAATTCACACAGGGGCGACTCGTCAGGCGTCTCAGCCGCCTGACGAGTCGCGTCCCATTCTGTACAATGGAACCGTTCTAAGCGGAGCGACTGAAGTCGCTCCGACTTAGAAAAAGGTTCCTGTACTACTTCAAGACGACTTCAAGGCGACTTCCATTGACTTCAATACAGAAGTAATTTTGGAAGTCTCCTTTGAAGTCATCTGCAGATCGCCCGGCAGAGTTGCGGCACGAGTTGTGCCGCCCCTGTTAGAAGTCATCATCTCATGTCCAGGACTGTTGTATGAGCAGAACAGAAAAGGCTACATATTTTCCCTAGACAACCAATTTGGGTATCGGAGGCATATGTTAAAGTCTAAGTCCACTTTTAAAAAAATAATAAAAACACATGTTTTTGCAGGAGAAAAAAATGTGCTATTATTATTATTATTATTATTATTATTATTATTATTATTTTTCTTTTAAGCGTAGGAGCTTAGAGCTTGCAAACATGACCAACCCATGGTAATCCTAAATAATTGCATAACATGGTGGGGATTTTTTTTTTGTTTAGTATAGAGTATTTTTTTTGTATATTATATAAACCAGGGGTCTTCAAACTTTCTAAACAGAGGGCCAGTGTTACCAGCTTGCGGACTGACTACAGGAAACCAGTTTTAAAGGATAAACTTTAAAGAGGAAGAATCACAATCTAATGCAGATGATACCACTTTAAGAAATGGCCATACTGTTTGCAATTGGTGTACATGCATGATGGATTACCATTCTGTTAAAGCAGAACCCCCCCCCCCCAAAAAAAAGGAAAGTACATAGCTCGTTATAAAATAAGAAAAGCAGCTTTTGCTGCAATATTTACCTTCGATCTATAAATTTCCCACAGTACTTGTATGTTCTTGTATCCATTAGTCAACCCACTTCGCCTGAGCCCAGGTTGTCCTGGACCCTCCCAGTCTGTGATTGGACAGTGAAAGGAGAAGTAGCACAAAGATGATCTCTAAATCACGCTGTCTCCTCTTTTAAGCATGCTTCTTGTCAGCTGATTGGCTGCTTGTGTGGCTCCTTTTCACAGTTCAGCCCTGCTGTAAAGGGACTGTAACAGACTAATGCCCGGTACACACGATCTGATTATCGGACGAATGTTCGTCCGTTTTTTTTTTTTTTTGCATGCTAATCTCACGTCGAATCTGATGAGTTTACTAAAGTCACGAAAATTCTCGTACGACAGAATAAAAAATCGGAAGTGATGTCATGTGTTGTAATGCATTTGTATTGCATTTTCAAACGACAGTTGTACTGATTAAACGAAAATCGTACGATCCGGCATTGTACGGAAAAAATTTCCATGCAAGTCCGATAGAATAATATCGGATGAACTGTCCTGATTGGCTCTCGAAAGCTCTGTACTAACGATCCGATTATCGTACGATCGATTTGAATGCAGCATTTTTCGTACGATTTTTGGATTGTGTGTACGGGGCTTAATACTTTGTTAAATTCAGATAGAGAAAATTAAGTACTGTCCGTGATACTTTTTTTATTTGCACTAACATAGAATTTTTCAGGACAAGCTTTCGGGGTATGTCCCCTTCTTCAAGGTCCAAGCAGTACTGATTCACAATTTTTTTAGCAGAATGTTAAAACAAAACAAGAAAAAAATCTCAGAGGGAAAGGGAAAAAAAAAAAAACTCATACAAATCAATGGTAATAAAGATAGCAGCAGAGTTAGTGAGATAAGACAGAGTTAGTGAGATAAGACAGAGGGAGAGCTATAGACTTGAGGGGGGAGATGCTAGTCACAGAGGGGGTCATAAAACCTTAGTATAATGGGTAAGGAAACCAATGTCTAAATTTAGGCCATTCGTTTTTGTGTCAAAAAGAATTATCATTCTTAGTTCAAATGTTTTCCTTTCCTGGATAGTTCTGAAATTCCCTTTAAGAACTAAAACATTGAGGTCTTCTATAGTGTGGTCCGGTTGTGAGAAGTGATGTCCCACAGGTGTGCAGAAACTGTCTTCTTTATGTTCTTTGATGGTATGTCTGTGAAAATTCATCCTCGCTTGCAGCTTCTGTCCTGTTTCACCAACATAAGATCCTTTGCCACACCTGTTGCATTGGATGAGGTACACAACATTACTGGAGGTACAGTTGTAAGATCCCATGATAGTGAAGGTCCCATTTGTGTGTGTGACACTTTTGGATGGATTGATCTGGTTGCACAGTTTGCAGCGTTTTTTATTGCAGGGTTTGCTTCCATTATTTGTGACTTCATAATCAGAGTGAAGTTTCCTGCTGATTAGTTTGTGTCTGAGGTTGGGTGGTTGTCTGAAAGCCAATAATGGGGGTTGTTGGAATATTTCTTTCAGAGTTTCATCCTCTGTTATAATGGGCTGTAAATCTTTGATTATCTTTTTGATCCCTTCTAGTGTTGGATTGTATGTGGTGACTAGAGGTACTCGGTTATTTGTTTTTTTCTCTTTGTATTGGAGGAGATTTTCTCTTCGGGTTTTCAAGGCTGTGTTTATGCTGTTGTTGATGGTTTTGTCTTTATATCCTTTCTTCTGGAAAGAGCCTGCCAGTCTTCTGAGATGTTTATCTCTGACTTCTGGGTCTGAACAAATTCAGTGGTATCTGATGGCCTGGCTGTGTATGATGGCTCGTTTAGTGTGTTGGGGATGAAAACTGGAACTATGAAGATAGCTGCATCGGTCAGTCGGTTTTCTGTATATGGAAGTGTGAAGCTTGTCATCCCTGATGTATACTGTAGTGTCTAGGAAGTTGACGTGTGTTCGAATAGTCCATTTTTAGTTTGATAGATGGGTGAAAAGTGTTGATCAATGAGAAGAATTGGTTTAGATTTTCTTCACCTTCAGTCCATATCATGAAGATATCATCAATATAGCGATGATATCTGTATGGCTTTTGTTGTATGCTGTTCAGGAATTTGTCCTCCAGGTCAGCCATAAATAAGTTTGCATATTGGGGTGCCATTTTGCTTCCCATAGCAGTACCCATACATTGGAGATAGATGTCATTGTTGAAAGTGAAGTAGTTGTGTGTAAGAATAAATTCGATGAGCTGTGTAACATCCTCAGCCGTGTATTTGTGGTTTGGTGTGGATGATAAGAATCTGTGACATGCTGCCAACCCATCCTTGTGAGGGATGTTACTGTACAGAGATTCTACATCCATAATGACTAGAAGTGTATTTGGTGGTAATTGTTGTATATTGTTAAGCTTGTTCAGAAAATCAGTGGTGTCTTGCAGGAAACTAGTAGTGTTCATGACTAACGGTTTTAACATTACTTCTACAAGGCCTGAGATATGTTCGGTAAGTGTATTCATACCTGTTATAATGGGTCTGCCTGGATTTCCTGGCTTGTGAATTTTGGGCAGCATGTAGAAGTCTCCAATATCTGGATTATCTGGAATCGCATTGATGAGTTCTGAATGCAGGTGGCTTGGTATTGTCGCAATCAGACCTTTTAATTGCTTAGTAAAATCCTGGGTCGGATCATAATCCAGTTTTTTGTAGTAAGTAGTATTTGCCAGCTGCCTCTGACCCTCTTGTATATATTTGTCTGTATCCATCACAACGACTGCTCCCCCTTTATCTGCTGGTTTGATGGTTATGGCCTGATTCTTGCGCAGATCGTGTACAGCTCTTCGCTCCAGTGGTGAAAGGTTGTAAACGCTGCAAACTGTGCAACCAGATCAATCCATCCAAAAGTGTCACACACACAAATGGGACCTTCACTATCATGGGATCTTACAACTGTACCTCCAGTAATGTTGTGTACCTCATCCAATGCAACAGGTGTGGCAAAGGATCTTATGTTGGTGAAACAGGACAGAAGTTGCAAGCGAGGATGAATTTTCACAGACATACCATCAAAGAACATAAAGAAGACAGTTTCTGCACACCTGTGGGACATCACTTCTCACAACCGGACCACACTATAGAAGACCTCAATGTTTTAGTTCTTAAAGGGAATTTCAGAACTATCCAGGAAAGGAAAACATTTGAACTAAGAATGATAATTCTTTTTGACACAAAAACGAATGGCCTAAATTTAGATATTGGTTTCCTTACCCATTATACTAAGGTTTTATGACCCCCTCTGTGACTAGCATCTCCCCCCTCAAGTCTATAGCTCTCCCTCTGTCTTATCTCACTAACTCTGCTGCTATCTTTATTACCATTGATTTGTATGTGTTTTTTTTTTTTCCTTTCCCTCTGAGATTTTTTTCTTGTTTTGTTTTAACATTCTGCTAAAAAAATTGTGAATCAGTACTGCTTGGACCTTGAAGAAGGGGACATACCCCGAAAGCTTGTCCTGAAAAATTCTATGTTAGTGCAAATAAAAAAAGTATCACGGACAGTACTTAATTTTCTCTGTCACAATTGCACTAATACGGCTACAATTACGTCAAGTTAAATTCAGATACTAAAGCTGGTCATAGATGGAGCATTTTTCTTTCCTGCAACCATCTGACTGTGTTGATGGGGGAAACCCTCCCGTGGAGCTATTGTGTTCTCCTGGGGGTGAGAAAACAATAATTATTGCTAGCAGCTATAGCTTCTGTTGATAATTGCATGAAAAATTTGACAGGCTGGTTGTACCCAAGATGGTCAATCAATTTGGGTACCTTCAGCCTGCCCATACATGGACTAAATCTTAGCCAGTCCCTGCTGAACCATCTGAGTTTCGAACTGTCTGGCGGGCTTAACTCTACTTGCATTTTAAAAAATACATTTAACAGTGTATTCATGATTACAGAGCTGCATTATTTTATTCCTTTAATATCAGCTGGAGTTCAGCTTTAAATTACCAAATATTTTAGCACTTATCTAAATAGGTTTACACAAACCTCTATCTCTTGTGCTGGACTCTTATCAAATCAGACTCTTGTCTTGTCTTGCTCCTTTTCACCTGTTACAACATTCCATTGCTTTTCTCATAGCCGAGTGGCTGTAAATTCCAGCTCTGCTTTATGTTTCTACTCCTGTCAATGCCGCAAGGAGCACTCTGCAGAAAAACAATTTTCAGCTTTCCCAGCCCTCACCTCAGCTCTTCGTGATGTGAAAAATCTCATTGTCTTGTCTCGCCATGGGGGTTTTATGTTATTTGTTTTTACAGCTAAATTCCAGTTTTTGTTTTGGCTCTAGTCGACCAGGAAGGATGTCAATTCTGTTGTGCTTAGTGTGATTTGGGGAAGCTGGCACCTCAGAACTGACGATAACACATTGCTGTGAGGTAGTTACTGACAGGAACTCTATTGTGTCGTGTTAACCCTTAGATGTCAAGGCCTAGATTGGATGAGGCGTTTGGGTTGTTTTAGCTTGTGGCTCAGAGTTTAGGAGTCCTGTATAGGAATGGACCAATGCACCATCTATTTATCTCTGCTAATAAAGCAAGGAAGAATGGAGGTAACCCATAACGTTGGCTTCAGATTGCCCTGGTGTAGATCCACCGTGCTTTGGGAAAAGTGCTGCTAACCTGCTGGTTTCTTGCAGGTTAGCAGCACTTTCCCGTAGACTTCTATGAGGTCCTGCAGTTTTGGTGCGCTTTTTAGAAAGCTCACCAACCCCATACAAGTCCCCACGGTTATCTCCTCTAGGGACCAAATTATTATATTCCATGTCTCCTTTTCCGGCTAAATAGATTGCCCTCTGCTGCCTGTTGTAAGTGCTCCTCAGCTGATGTCACATTTTATCATATGGTATGGGAATGTCCGTGGGTTAGTGTCCTGGTCGCAGGTCACCGCTTTTATCGGTTCAGTTACCCAAATACCGAATATCTGTAACCTCTAACCACATTAAGACCAGGCCTATTTTGCAGACTTGTTGTTTACAAGTTAAAATAAAAATAAAATTCCGCTAGAAAATTGCATAGAACCCCCAAACATGTTTTTGTATATATATATATATATATATATATATTATATATATATTTTTTTTTATAGAGAATAAAATGGCGGTCGTTGCAATACTTTCTATCACACCGTATTTGCGCAGTGGTCTTACAAGCGCACTTTTTTGGGAAAAAATACAACAGAAAAAGTAAGCCCAATTATTTATTTTTTTTAGATTGTAAAAGATGATGTTACGCCGAGTAAATTGATACCCTGTCATGCTTCAAAATTGCGCCCGCTCGTGGAATGGTGACAAAGTTATATTTTTAAAAATCTCCATATGCGACTTTTAAAAAATTCTACAGGTTGCATGTTTTGAGTTACAGAGGAGGTCTAGGACTAGAATTATTGCTCTCGCTCTAGTGATTGCGGTGATACCTCATATGTGGGCGCTACTCACATATGCGTTTGCTTCTGTACACAAGCTTGGCTTATTTTATTTTTCTATTTTTTATTTTTACACTGTTCTTTATATAAAAATAAAATAAAAATTGTGTCACTTTTATTCCTATTACAAGGAATGTAACATCCCTTGTAATAAAAAAAAAGCATGACAGGACCTCTTAAATATGAGATCTGGGGTCAAAAAGAACTCCGATCTCATATTTGCACTAAAATGCAAAAAAAAAAAAAAAAAAGTTGTTTGAAAGAAAAAAAAAAAGGCCCCTTTAAAAGCTATTGGTGCAAGTGACGTTTTGATGTCGCTTCCGCCCTGGAGCCGAGCGGGGGCCATCTTCCCTTCACTGAGCTCCATGCCAAGCAGGGGAGAGGACTGATCGCTTTTGCCGCTGCCGGTGTCTCCGGTAAGCGGCGGAGGGCACTGGAGAGCGGCGGGAGGGGGGGCCCTATCCCGCCACTGATAAAAGTGATCTTGTGGCAAATCTGCCACTGAGACCACTTTTATCTGAAAGCCGACCGCCCGCTGAAGAAGCAGATACTGGGGTTATGGCAGCTAACTGCTGCCATAACAACGATATTCCACTTCAAAGTGCCGCCATATAATGAAGGCGGGCGGTCAGTAAGTGGTTAAAGTGGTTGCAAAGGCAGAAGGTTTTTTATCTTTTATCTTAATCTCTATGCATTAAGGTAAAAAGCCTTCTATGTGCATCAGCCCCCCTAATACTTACCTGAGGTTCATCTAGATCCAGCGATGTTGCAGGAGTGTCCCGGCTGCCCAGGACGCTCCTCTTCATTGGCTGAGACAGCAGTGCAGAGTCATTGGCTCCCGTTGCTGTCCATCAAAGTCAGTCAGCTAATGAAAAGAGAGAGGGGGCAACGCCTGTGCCCACGTGTCTAAAGACACACAGGGCTGCAGCTCGGGTGCCCCCATAGAAAGCTGCTGGCTGTGGGGGCACTCAACAGGAAGGAGGGGCCAGGAGCACCTAAGAGGGACCCGATAAAAGGAGAATCAGGGCTGTTCTGTGCAAAACCACTACACAGAGCAGGTAAGTATAACATGTTTGTTATTTTTTTTTAGAAAAAAACGAGACTTTACAATCATTTTAAGGTGCCTCCATGGATACATTGATGATGAATCTCTTTCTAAAAACTCCCAACTTTCCCTACGTTTCGTTCTGTTCTATGCTAAAAAAAATCTATAACTATGCAATGGAAGTCTCCAAATCCCCCCACCATAGCTATTTGGCCTGCCCTCGTTAATCAGGCACTCCCGCTGTATAAGTTGACGTAGGTTGCCCCCGTAAGTTCCATAAAATCTGGGACTTATGGGTGAGTTCAGACCACACTATACCACCTAATAGTCAAGGTACTGTCCAGAGCTCAGGACCATTTACGGATCCTTTTTCACTTTATCTTGACTACTGTATTTGAATACACTGTTATATTGACAGTCTATAGTTCATGTTTGTAGCTGAGTTTGGGTTGCACACCTGTTCCTTCAATGCTTGATCTACGTGTACTGAATGGACATACTGTGTATTCTATATGGTGATATCTGAGCATTGTTAGCTATATTTTCTGTTTTTCTTTTTTGTACCAACATACTTTGTGTACAATAAAGTTACATTTAAAACAGAAAGCTCGCCAAAGATGCAGCATGCAGGAGTTTTTGTGCGCTGTCTGAAACCGCACCAAACTATAGGACCTCATAGAAGTCTATGGGAAAGCGTAGCTAATCCGCATGATATCAGCAAGTTGGCGACGCTTAGGCAAAAGCACAGCGGGGCAGTGTGAAGCCATCCTTACTCTTGATTGCTGCCTCATGGATGGTAATGAGAGGAAAGCCAACGTTTTTATAATTAAAGTATAACTAAAGGCAGGGCTTGACAAATTTGCTTGGAATCTAGGAGCCAGCTAAAAAATTTAGGAGCCAGGAACGCGCCCCGTCCTGCCGAGCTCGCGCGCAGAAGCGAACGCATACGTGAGTAGCGCCCGCATATGAAAGCGGTGTTCAAACCACACGTGAGGTATCGCCGCGATCGGTAGATCGAGAGCAATAATTCTAGCCCTAGACGTCCTCTGTAACTCAAAACATGTAACCTGTAGAATTTTTTAAACGTCGCCTATGGAGATTTTAAAGGGTAAAAGTTAGTCGCCATTCCACGAGCGGACGCAATTTTGAAGCGTGACATGTTGGGTGTCAATTTACTCAGCGTAACATTATCTTTCACAATATTAGAAAAAATTGGGCTAACTTTACTGTTGTCTTATTTTTTTATTAAAAAAAAGTATATTTTTTCCCAAAAAATTGCGCTTGTAGGACCGCTGCGCAAATACGGTGTGACAAAGTATTGCAACGACCGCCATTTTATTCTCTAGGGTGTTAGAATAAAAAATATATGTAATGTTTGGGGGTTCTAATTAGAGGGAAGGAGATGGCAGTGAAAACAGACAGGGAAACTCCATTAGCATTGCTGTTTGTCTTGTCATACCAACGGCCACCACAAGATGGCGCTAGATCACAGAAGGAAGCATAGGCCTGCAGAAGGCCGCAAAGCCGCGGCCTCAATTACCGGCCGGTGCGGCCCGACGCGATCCCGCAGCGCGGAGGGGGGGGGGGCGGAGAGACAGGATTCCCCAGCTTTGCTGCCCCAGGCGCCAGGTCGCAATGGCGACCTGGCGCCCGGGGTTTGTCGAGCCCTGACTAAAGGCAAAACTTTTTTCATGTTTAGTATAGAGTTGAGATCTATTAGAACACCTGTCAGGTTTTTATTGCTGTCTGTGCCCCCCTGTAAGGGGATTCTCCCTCTCTATTTGTCCTGGTTACCATAATTTGACTTGCAAAAACAACCCTAAGGCTCCTTTCACACTGGGGCGGGAGGTGCGGCCTCTGCAGAGGCGCATTGCTAGCCGCATCTTTGGAGCGGTGAAGGAGCGGTGTGTTTACCACTCCTCCCCATTGAAAGCAATGGGACACCGCTGCTATACCGCCGGCAATGCGCCTCTGGCAGGTGAACGTGCTGTCCTTGCAATCTGCATGCAAGTGCCAATATATTGTTAAAGGAGAAGTACAGCCAAAACTTGTTTGGCTGTACTTCTCCTGTGGATCACAGGATTGCAGTTCATTCATTCAGAGCCGGTCCAGGCTCAGGAAAGATTGTAACCATATGGTTGGGATCTGCCCACATGCTTGAACCGGCACCCGGCTCGGCCTCTCAGCGAGCCACTGAGAGCCTGAGCCGGCTGCTGCTCCTGCCCCCTCCACAGCAGTGAGTGGAGGGGGTAAAACAGACAGCGGTGACTACAGTCACCAGCCCTCTGCTCACAGAGCTGTGAGAACTGAGAAATCAGCTGTGTTTGATCGCTCCGTTCTCAGTGTCAGAGCCTGTGGGGGACAGATGCATCCAGCTAGGTAAATATGATAAAAAACTAAAACAAAAACTATTCCCATACTTCTCTTTAATGGCAAAACCAGACCGTACCAGAGTTATGGTGTGAAACGGCACTTGGTTTTCCTTTTTAAAGGGAATGTATAGTGGTTCTGTTTATATTTTTTTCTTGTTTAAGAATAATATAAAAAAAAAAAATTCCTAAATTTAGCAGATCAATACATTTCTAAATTAAAAAATATATTTTTAATACAAAGTGTGTGAAATCAACTAAAAAAAAGTTGACTAAAACTTTTTATGGTTAACATCAACAGTCTGGGGAAACATACTATTCTGCAAAAACTTGCTCTTCTGAAATACACCCCTCAAATTTTCCTGCATAAAATTTCCAATTTGGGACGCAACAAGTGAATGTTTGTTTGTCCAATTCAGCTGAAAGCCAATGGGGTTCTTAATCCCCATCACCTTGATGATTCTGTAAGTGCTTTAATCTTTATCCTATTTTTCCTGTTGTGATGAGACGGATTATTGAGCAGATTCTAGGATTTGTGAGTGTGCATTGTTTTTGATGTTTGTAAGTGCTGTACTTTGGAGCAAAGGGAGAATGGGGCCCTGTGTTTCCCAGCATGCATTTGGTTGGTTGCTGTGCTCCATACATAAGTGGTATGTTCAGTTAGAGGTGTGTTAATCCTACTTTATAAATATTATATGTTATGGTATCATGGGCGGGTTACTTCAAATAAACTACCGGGGATTGTATTTTTGCAACCGTAAACTATATTATTATAGATGTCACTTTTAATGTACATCCTGTGGGAGTGGCAGCATTTCCTCTGATTATAGTGAATATGTAAACTGTATGTAGGTGCTTATAATGTATGAAATATTTTCACACATCTATTATGCTTTTATGTTACAGTTTAATTTAAAACTCAATACATTTTACATTACCAATGGCTTTGTGTAGTGTGTACTAGGTCATTTATTTTTCTTTTGGGTTTAAACAAGTTTTAATTAAATGGCAATTGTATGTCTGTGGTGATTCAGTCATATTTGTATGTTTATGGGGTTGACATCCAGAAGCTTGAATTGCTTATTTAGTATGTAGATGTCCTTCCATGATATGTTTACACTGAAGGCTTGGTCATAGACGGGGAGCTATATCCTCCTAGAATGGCAGGCGGGGAGATATGACGCAATACCAACCGGGATCGCCACCCAACAGAAGAGTGGCACAAAAACAATGCTGCTAATCCATTATCCATTTTGTAAAGTTTTTTTTGTTGCGATCACAAAGCAAACAATTCATAAAATTGTTGTTTTGATTAACCACAAGGCAATGCAATTTGAAACTACCCTATTTGAATGCAATGCAAAAATAGGTCGCTTTCTATGGGATTACTGTGTATTTTTCTATATCAATTTAATTGCAATTCTCTACAACCTTTTATTTTTTATTAGTAAAAAGTTGTGATTCCAACTGTATTAACAGAAATAATGAAGCTAGCTGACAGTGTTTCTGAAATTATAAGTCTATAAGCAATGTGTGAAATTAAACTTCCATGCATTAAAATGTGCATTGAACTGATACAAGACCAATTTAAATGTCACCATTAAGCAAACTCTGGTGGTCAGTCAAAGGTGGTAGATTGCTTAGATTCTGGTAATTCTTACATTTAAATCTCAGTGAATTAATTAAAATTGATTGCGATTGACTAATTAAAAATCGCCATATGTGTGGCCAGCATGGCTTAGTCTGGACCCGTTCAAAGGGGGGTTCTTAAGCCAGTTGAAGTTCTTCCTGCAATCATCTTTGATATGCTAATTTCACCCTGTACCACATCAGAAATCATATGATTCATTAATTGAAATTAAAAGTAATGTTCTAAAACACCCATTGTCAACAAGAGTTCCATGACACCCTAGGGCAGTGATGGCGAACCTTGGCACTTCAGATGTTTTGAAACTACATTTTCCATGATGCTCACGCGCTCTGCAGTGTAATTGAGCATCATGGGAAATGTAGTTCCAAAACATCTGGGGTGCCAAGGTTCACCATCACTGTCCTAGGGTTTCTCCAGAGAATGCTAGGAGTTACTTGAGCTGTGGTGCATTGACCTTCCATCTGATGGTGCCTGCCAAATTCCTGAGCCCTATGCCACATGGTAGAGTTAGCAGAAGGACACCAGAGATCTTTTTTTTAGCTGTCTGTAAGGGCTAGTTTACACTTGTTTCAAAACATGGCTTCAGACAGGCTTTGTTAAAGCTCTCTGAACGCCAGTCAAAGCCCCTGTCACACAAAAAAAAATGGTTATCTTACAGTCCTGTTTACACCTTGCGTTTGCTGTGCTTTGGCTTCACTTCAAAAATTATACCCCCTGTCGCTTTAGTGGGGCTTCAAAGCGTCTTCAAAGCCTCCATAGAACTCTATTGCAAAGTTTGCTTGAAGCACCTGCAGCTTTTGAGAGGCTTTAATCCAGCTTTAGCTTGCCTTTGTTTTGGGGAAATTGCAGCTACGACTAAGGCTATTGCCTAAACGCGTCAGCATTATTGTTTTATTGTCACTCTGATGTACCAATAAACAACACTTCAAGGATTAGTCTTGCTGGCTCTTTTTACTACTGTTGCATTGGAGTGTGTTGTGACACATCGAGCCTCGGCACCTGTGAGTGGACCTGGCGTATGGATTGAGTTGTCCCTGCAGAGAGTGCTGTTATCTTTCTTCTTTTCCATGAGATATCGACACACACACACACACACACACACACACACACAGCATCTGCCAAGCTTCAAAAGAGCTTCACCAAAGCACCACTGAAGCATCATAAAAGCATGTTGAAGCGGTAGGTGCTTTAACAACCTCAATACCAGGCCTATTCTGGCACTTCTCTCCTTTATGTAAAAATCATCATTTTTTTTTTGCTAGAAAATTACTCAGAACCCCCGAACATTATATATATTTTTTTAGCAGACACCCTAGGGAATAAAGTGGCGGTCATTGCAACTTTTTATCTCGCACGGTATCTGCGCAATAATTTTTCAAACGCCTTTGTTTGGGAAATCAAAACGGTTTCATGAATTAAAAAATAACAAAACAGTAAAGTTAGCCAAATTTTCTTTGTATAATGTCAAAGATGATGTTACGCCGAGTAAATAGATACCTAACTTGTCACGCTTTAAAATTGCGCACACTCATGGAATGGCTCCAAACTTCGGTACTTAAAAATCTCCATAGGCGACGCTTTTTTTTTTTTTACAGGTTACCAGTTTAGAGTTAGAGGAGGTCTAGTGCTGGAATTGTTGCACACGCTCTAACGCACTCGGTGATACCTCACGTGTGGTTTGAACGGCGTTTACATATGTGGGCGGGACTTGCGTGTGTGTTCGCTTCTGAGCGCGAGCTACCGGGGACAGGGGCGTTTTAAAAAAAAAAAAAAAAATATATATATATATATATATATATATATATATATATTTTTTTTTTTATTTTACTTACCGTACTTTTTTTTTAACACCTTTTTAAAAAAATAAAAAATTTTTGATCACTTTTATTCCAATTACAAGGAATGTAAACATCCTTTGTAATAGGAATCATTGTGACAGGTCCTCTTTATGGAGAGATGCGGGGTCAATAAGACCCCACATCTCTCCTCCAGGCTTGAAAGCATGAGATTGTGAAAAAAAATTCACTGATCTCATATCTGGTCACCCGAAATCTCTATCCTCGTCATCCGGCGCCGGCCGATTCGTTCTCCGGGCCCCCGATGGCAAGGGGGAGCCCGGAGAAGCTCCGGATGGCGGCGGAAGGGGGGGACGTCCCCTCCAGTCGCCTATAAGAATGATCAAGCGGCGGAACTGCCGCAATGATCATTCTCATGGTGCGCAGAATCGCCGGCTGAAAAGAAGGATATCTGAATGATGCCTGTAGCTGCAGGCATCATTCAGATATCCCCCCTAAATACCAGGACGTCATATGACGGCGTGCGGTATTGAGGCGGTTAATGTGTGTTGAAGCCGAAGCAAGTGTAAATGAGCCCTAAGGGTGACATTCCTCAAAATGATCACCAATGTAAGGGACATTTTTTCGACTCAAAGTGATTTTAGCAGGGGTTCCTTGAGACCTGGGAATTTATTTCAAGGGTTCCACTGGGGTAAAAAGGTTGAGAAAGGCTGCTCTAAAATTAGTATTAGTATCCTTTTATGACCAGCCACACAGGATACAAAGTTGCTCACTCAGTATTGAATAGTGGGAAGTAGACTGATGCTGATATATCAATACGAACATTCAAAATTTTATAATTGTTAATATTTTACCTTTTCATAAAACAACCATTTTGGTATATAAATGATGGTCCACCCTAGTGAATAACTCCTCTTTTGGAAGCAAATCTCTGTTCAGATATCCTTTTTTTTTTTTTTTTTTTTAACTACCAAAAGTGTTTAAACATTATCGTTTTCATCTAGCCTCTAAATTACTGCGTTTTTCTATTTCGAAACGCAAGTATAAATGACCAGTAGTGGTAGCTGCTGGCTTTTAATAAACATACACTTACCGGCTCCACTGTCCAGCGCCGCGCCGCCCGGAGCTCCGCTCCTCTCCCCCCCTTTTCCGCCGGCGCCTGCATTCATTGTGTGGGCACCCGGCTGTGACAGCTTTCGGCTTCACGGCCGGGCACTCACTGCGCATGCGCGAACGGCGCAGCGCTCTCTGAGTGGACAGGCGATCGCCTGGGACCTGTCACGTCCCAGGTGATCGCCTACAGGGAGGGGCCGCCACAAGGCGATATGACGTATTGCCTAGGCGACCCCAGGGTGGAAGGAGGAAGTGGGACAGGAAGTCCCACTCCTACTGAAGCCCCCACTCCCCCCCCCCCCAAAAAAATGACATGCCAAATGTGGCATGTAATGGGGCGAGGAGTGGATAAAGCGGAAGTTCCAAATTTGGGTGGAACTCCGCTTTAAGCAATCATTTTGTATTATTCCTTTATGGGCAATGTAATTGGGCAAATGGGGTGGTGTTGGGGGGTTTGCTTTACATACTTTGGTAAAAGATGTCATTCATTTTCTAAAATTTGTAATGTTGAAGGTATGCATTATATGTATTGCCTGAAGGTGGGCAGATGACCTCATGACAACATTGGACATGGCCAGTAGGCCTTTTGATGATTGTATATACCTGTCCTTTGACAAGTCTCTTGTGGTTTGGAAATTTCATACTTCGCTTTTCTATTGCAAACTTTCAACTGTAGGGTTGGATTGCAGTATACCACAATGAATACGCCCCCCCCCCCCCACACTTTTTAAACCATTTAAGTTAACATGTAGTTTGAAAATGTTGTGCCTGCAGGGTTAACTGCGATTATGTGTAGTAAGCGTTTAATCCGCTCCTCTGGATTGTTCTTGTTTGTATCTGGATAGAAGCCGGATTTGTCAGCCTGTTAGGTGATAGCCGTGTGTGTCAGAGACCCGAGCAGCTCCACCACGTCACGCCAAACATCTGCATCATATTCTTAACTCCTTCAGTGTCCAATGCACCGCATGCTCCTTCTCCTCCAATGACCTTGTACAACATTGTGTCCTCACAAGCTCTGGCTGGCCGCGTTCCATCTAATTCTACAGGAAGGTTTACACAAATGTTCTTGCTTTGGTACAACTAATCAAAGCTTTTTTTTAATTTATTTTTTATCACCCTCTGCAGAGTCTACTTTGGTCCTGTTTTGTGTAGCTTTCATATTCGCTCTTTACATGCAGAAATGCATCCAGAACCTGTGTGAATTTGCAGCTGGGCGCCAATTGTCATACCAATAGTGAGGGACCATCAGAGTTGACAAGTATTAGTTGCTAGCTGGGCAGTGTAAGGTGTGGTGTGAATGCTGCATGGCACTTACATTTTAAGGTGCTGCAATGTAAAGCCAAACAAATGCTTTTTTAGTTGCTTGTGTGTACTGGGGCTGTTGCACTCAGGCTTGATGCTGAGATCTTTGAGAACCTATACCAGCACCCTGTTTGAAGCCTGTATAAATGAGGCCCTAAAGAGACTACCTTAAAAACAAAAATTAAACTGCTGTGGATAAAGTCCAGACACCTCGAGGTGGCTGCACATTCTGCATATCTGCAGGAACCTCTACAACCAAATACTGAGTAGCTTAAAAAAAAAATACATAAATACTACTGAGCCTTTCTGACAGATGAGCTCCATCCCCACTCTTGGTCCTTGATTATAATGGACTGCCACAATATCCAATCGGAATGTGCAAAAAGCAGGAAAAGGGTGGGAATCTTTGGCACTATCAGGAACTGCCAAACCATTGCCTGTCAAAATGTTGGTAAGAAGGTTTTGGAGGCTGCTTCTGGTACATACGAGAACCCTGAGGAACATACCCTTTATACCTACAGCAGTTCTTTGTTTTTTTTTACTGGAAGCGCATATTTCAATTCCAGACCTTCTAAGCTCATCAAATCGTCACAATGGTTACAGAGGGGAATAATTGTGAATCTTGATTTTCTTCATTTTCCTATAGTTTGTTGAAGTTATCAACAGTTACCCAGAGTGCTCTGTATTCTGTCTCACACGTGGAAAAGCAAAATACCTAGATGTAAATAAAATGGAAAAAAAATGTTTTAACAGTGTTTTGCAATGAGGAAATTTAGAACCCTTTTACTACATTACACTGACTGAAAACCGAATAGGAGAAGTTCCTTTTTGTTTTGTGGGGTTCAGACCAGTTGGCAAAGTAAGAGGCAGAGCAGAAACACATAGGGGTAGATTTACTAAAACTGGAGCGCTCAGAGTCTGGTGCAGCTGTGCATGGTAGCCAAACCGCTTCTAAAGCCTAGTACACACTAGGGCTGGGAAAAAAAATCAATTTGATTTAAAAATCGAGTTGGTAGGTCAAATCGATTCATATTTTCAAAAAACAACTGACCCTCCTGTGTCCCTCCTGCCTTGGTGGCCTCTCCGGGGTGTGCAGGGGAGAAGTCAATCCGTTGCGATCCTGGGAAAAGGTCGCGGACTAGGCCGAAGCCGCGGCCTCGCCTAAAAACTCCTGTCCGCAGCTCCTCAGGACCGGCATGGTGTCCATTGAAAAAGAAAATCAAGCCAGCCGGCCGCCGGTTTTCCAGCATGCACATATTCATTTTCTCCACAGAAGAGACTTTTGGTTTTTATATTGCGTTGGGTCTATTACGAGGCTAGTTTGGACTCAGTGGTTAGTAGAGTTAAAAATCCCTTATGGTACTAATAAATACTAAGGGCCCATTCATTAGATATGGTTGGATGCATTTTTTGATTGCACTCCAACTGCTAGGACAGTTCAAAATCCAGTTTCTCTTACCATCCATGGACTGACACGGTGTCTCTTTACACTTTACACGTGGGTTATGTCCCTGCTTGCAGGAGAAGACCTAGGCAGAATGTGAAATGTTATACATACATTCCAAAAGCCAGAGCTGAACAGCCCCACCCAGGGGGCGGTCCCTCCGTACATAACCCTCCCACTACAGTCAGCAGACTTCAGTTTTTTTCTGCCTAGCAGAAGGAGAAGACGTGGCTCTCTCAGGAGCCAGTCTCCTGACCTATTTTTATTCCTTTTCTGGAATTCTTTTTTATTTTATTTTTGAGAATCTTCTATCAACTGTCGGCTGGGCAACAGGTTGGGTACAAGATATCCTCGTAGTCTTCCCTGTCCGACCATCGAGCGTGCTGATCCTCGCCTTGTGTGCGTGAGACTCAGTTCACGACAGGCCCCATGACTCCAGGGGTGGCCGGGTTTGCTTTCATGCTCCCACGGTCCTCTCAAGACTGAACAGTTCCTGACTGACTGTATCTTTCGCGGTGGACCGGGCCGACAGCTACTCAGTACTGCACTGTGATAGTCCTGTCAGAAACACACCAGTGGGTCCCTCAGGGGACGGGTAAGTAGTCTCTCCTGCCTGCAGGGGAGTACAAAAAGCTGTGTTTCTCTGTGGGGGATTTTCCCTGTCTCCCCCTGTATTTCATTGTCACTCTCTGTCACCATTGCTGGCGCTGTGCTGTGTGGGGTGCCTGGGGGTCACACTGTTCTTGGAGGGGCTAATGCTGGTCTGCAGATATGCTTGGGGCCTTTTTTTGTGTGTTTTGGGGCCTGAGTGGCGCTGCGTGTGTGCTGTTTTTTTCACTTTTGCTGAGTCATGGCGGCCATCTTGCCGTGGATCGCCTCAGTGAAGTGCGGCGGCCATTTTCTTGTAGCCCGCGCGCTCTTCAGCACTAGTTTTGGCCTCTAGCGCTGCTATAACAGCGCGAATCTCCTCACAGCTCACCAGCGCTGACACAGCGTGGTACAGACAGCGGAACTGAGCGGTCCCTGGTCCGGTTTGGTGAGTCCCCTGGGCGCCCCCTCCTCAGTCAGCACAGCCTGTGGGTGGACTTTTTATCTGAGGAGTCTCAGAGGGGGGCAATATGGAGTCTCTGTCACCAGCTTCCCCTAAATGTCAGTGGACAACAGGCAGTGCTTCAGCACCTGCGGTCCCTAGGGATCAGTTGTGGGCAGTCCTGGAATCATTTCTGACCAGGATGGGAGCTGTGTGCAAGCGCAAGGGAGCAAAAAAGCGCCCTCCCCCCACTTTACTTCATGAGGGCAGTGCGCTGATTCAGATATGGGCCTAGCCACTACCGCTCAGGACCCTAGTTCTGAATGTATTGGATGGTTTTGAACAGGATATTCCTTATGTGGAAAACTCCAGTTCTGAGTCAGTAAATGACAGGGCGCTTGTTAGTGTACTCATGACTGCGGTGAGGGACACTCTCAAGCTAAAATGCTGCGGATGCAGAACCTCAGGCGGATACAGTCTCCTTTGGTTCTTTTAAGGCCAGGCCTTCTAAAGAGGTTTTTCCATATGTACTTTCTTTGACCAGCTCATTGATAAGGTCTGGGAAAAGCCGCAGAAGAATTTTTTTATGGTCCCGCGGCGTTTGTCTATCAGATGCCCCTTGAAGATGCCCTTCTTAAAAAGTGGGCTTCTCCCCCAGGGTCGACCCTCCAGTCGCCCGGTTGAACAAGGCCATCACTCTCCCGATGGAGGGGACTCCTGCATTTGAGGACCCCACTGACAGGAGGTCAGAAGTGGTGAGCAGAGCCATGTTTGCCTTGTTGGGATCCGCCCTACGGCCTGTGGTAGCGGCGACCCTTGTGTCTTAAACACTTACAGGTTGGGCAAAAATGTTGCACCTAGCTGTACAGGAGCATAATCTTCCTCCAGACACAGTTGCTCTGGCCCACCAACTGGTTCAGGGCCTGGTTTATGTGTGCGACGCCACGTTGGACGCGGCCCCTTTAATATCCAGGGCCTCTGTCTCGGCGGTGGTATTGCGGCGTCTTATCTGGTTGAAGTGCTGGTCTGCTGACCTAGCCTTAGGAAGCTCCTGACAGATCTACCATTTAAAGGTGGTAGACCTTTCGGTGCTGCTCTGGATGACATCGTCATGGATGTCATGGGAGGTAAAAGTACTCTTCTTCCTTAGACTAGCAAGAGTGAGGAGGCCCTCCGAAAACAGGGGCCTTCCTTTCCAGCAAAACGGGGTTTTTTCGTCAGTCAGAGTCCACGGGTAGGTCCTCTCAGACTGACGGCAGTGCGGCTGGTGGGCACAAGTGCCCCTGGGTGCGTAAGCCAAACAAGCGGCTCCCAAGCCCGCCTCCACGTGAAGTCTTGCCTCCGCCCGACTCTGGGGTGAGGGGAAGACTTCGCAGGTCACGAATCGGTGGTCCTCCCGAATCTCCGACTGGTGGGTGTGCGAGGTGGTCACCTCAGGATACAGGATAGTATTCCGATCCTGGTCCCCAGACAGATTCTTTCCCTCGAATCTTCCTCTCCTTCCTACCTGTCGGGCAGCCCACTTGGGGGCTGTACAGGATTTGATCAGGTCCGGAGTGATTGTGCCGGTTCCGTCACAGGAGAGTTTTCAGGGATTCTACTCGAATCTGTTTGTCGTCCCAAAAATAGGACGTGGTTCGACCTATCCTGGACCTCAAGGCCCTGAATGCCTTCGAGAAGGTGCAGAAATTCCGCATGGAATTCATTCGCACGGTGATCGCTACACTCCACCAAAGGGATTTTCTTCTGGCGTCCTTGGACTTCAAGGACGCCTACTTGCATGTTCCGATCTGCGCAAGTCACCAGAAGTTTCTGCGCTTGCGATCAGCGAAGTCCACTATCGATTGTGGCTCTTCCTTTCGGCCTAGCCTTGGCACCAAGGGTGTTCACCAAGGTGCTTGCTCCGGTTCTAGCCTTCTGTTACAGTGAGGTATTGCTGTCGTGGGCTATCTGGACGATCTTCTGCTAAGAGCAGAAAGTGGCTCAGACTTAGAGGAAAGGTGACTATCGTCAATTAGACCCTCAGGGACTTCGGGTGGTTCCTGAACATTTAGGAGTCAGTCCTGGTCCCGACTCAGTGTCTGGAGTATCTAGTTCTGATTCTAGACTCCTTGGAGGCAAAGGTATCCTACCTCTGGAGAAGTTGCTGACACTTCAGTCTGCGGTGCAGGTGCTGACATCCCGAAAATGGTTGTCAATCCGTTTTTTTGCATGAGAGTCCCGGGACTCGTGGTGGCCTCCTTCGTGGCCGTTCCGTATGCCCAATCACACACCAGGGCATTGCAGAAGGAGATCTTGTCCACCTGGGACAAATCCCCATTGTCCTTGGATCTTCAGATCCAGGTGATTCACCTGGTCAGGGCGCCCCTGACATGGTGGTTGAGATCCTCGGCTCTTCGGTCCGGAAAGTCGTTCCCCTCCCATCCAATGGACGGTACTCACAACGGACACCAGCCTGACGGGCTGGGGTGGAGTCTGGGGAGTCCTGTCGGCTCAAGGCCTTGGACTCCGGACGAGCCCGTTTACCAATCACTGTTCTGGAAATACGGGCCATCGGACTGTGTCTCTCCTCAGGTCGGAGAGAGTACGGGGTCGCTCCATCAGGAGCCAGTCGGACAACGCCACGGCGGTGGCGTATGTAAACCATCAAGGGGGGACTCGGAGCTCAGCTGCGGCTTCCGAGGTAGTCCGTATCCTGAAGTGGGCCGGAAGAAACGTGCCGGCTCTGTAGGCCATTTACATTCTGGGCATAGACAATGGGCAGGCGGACTATCTGAGTCGCCAATCGCCGGACCAAGAAGAGTGGCCCTTGCATATTTCAACTCCTTTGCCGACGGTGGGGCACGCCGGATGTGGACCTGATGGCCTCTCGACTCAATCGCAAGGGTCGCGGTTGTGGCCAGATCCAGGGATCCTTGGGCGATGCCTCGGATGCGTTGGTGGCCCCATAGGGTCCTTATCGCCTGATATAAACTCTGGTGATCCTAATTGTTCCTGATTGGCCTCAGCATCACTGGTACGCTGATCTGGTACGTCTCGTCGCGGACGTTCCCTGGCGGTTGCCGATGAGGGAGGACCTTCAGTCTCAAGGTCCTATGTTTCATCCGGCTTACAGTCTCTGGCTTTAACGGCAGGGTTGTTGAAAGCCAGGTGTTGAGGGTCCGAAGGTCTCTCGGACTCGGTCATTTTGACCATGTTAAAGACACGGAAGTCTTCCTCCAAGCAGATCTATCACCGTGCCTGGAAAGCTTATATCGCCATATGCGAAGCGCTGGACTGGCGTCCTCGGACGTATTCCGTCCCCAGAATCCTGCGTCCTCTGCAGTGTGGAGTGACCCAAAAGCTTGCTTTGAGTACCATCAAGGATCAGATTTCGGCCTTGGCCGTCTTCTTTCAGCGACCTCTAGCGGGTCATTTCTTGGTTAGCACCTTGTGTTGGGGGTTCGCCATGTGCTCCCTCCTGTCAAGCCTCCTCTCCCACCGTGAGATCTGAATTTGGTGCTCTCGGTCCTCCAGGAACCTCCTTTTGGGAATATCCGGGATATTCCCCTCTTGTCTTGTCTCAGAAGGTGGCCTTTTAGTGGCAATCACTTCTATTTGACGGGTGTCTGAGTTGGCGGCTTTGTCCTGCAAGTCGCCATATTTAGTCATCCATAAGGATAAGGCGGTGTTGCATCCGCGACCTTCCTTTTTGCCAAAGGTGGTGTCGACCTTTCACCTACATGAGGACATTGTCCTCCCGTCCTTGTGTCCTCACCCATCGCATCCCAGAGAGTTTGCGCTGCACATATTGGATGTGGTACAAGCCTTACGGGTGTACCTGTCTGCTACTGCTTCTATTCGAAAGTCCGACTCACTGTTTGTGACTGTCTCTGGTCCATAACAGGGCCAAGCGGTTTCGTCTGCCATCATTTCTAGGGGAATCAGACAAACCGTCATTCAAGCCTATGCTCTCAAAGGGCGGGCGCCTCCCTTTCCGGTTACGGCGCATTCCACCAGGGCAATTGGTGCTTCCTGGGTTTTCCGACATCAAGCGTCGGTTGCACAAGTGTGCAAGGCGGCGACCTGGTCGTCTGTTCATGCCTTTTAAGTTTTATAAGGTTAATGTGGCTGCATCTCCGGATGCTTCCTTCGGCCGCAGGGTGCTGCAGGCCGCTGTTTAAAGTTGCGACTCCTCCGTTGAGGAGCTCTGCCTTCTTGGAGTGAAGTTTTTGGTTTTTCCATTTATACTGCTCCCATCCCTCTTGACACTGCTTTGGGACATCCCACGTGTAAAGTGTAAAGAGACACCGTGTCAGTCCATGGATGGTAAGAGAAAATAGGATTTTTTGTACTCACCGTAAAATCCTTTTCTCTGACATCCATGGACTGACACGGCACCCACCCTTCCTTTTAAGTTTGTACTGCTTTGTTACGAACTGAAGTCTGCTGACTGTAGTGGGAGGGTTATGTACGGAGGGACCGCCCCCTGGGTGGGGCTGTTCAGCTCTGGCTTTTGGAATGTATGTATAACATTTCACATTCTGCCTAGGTCTTCTCCTGCAAGCAGGGACATAACCCACGTGTAAAGTGTAAAGAGACACCGTGTCAGTCCATGGATGTCAGAGAAAAGGATTTTACGGTGAGTACAAAAAATCCTATTTTATCCTATGGGCATAGTTTACACTATTGCAGTGCAGTGGGGAAAAAAGTACAGCAAGCTGCATTTTTCTGCAAGCTGCATTTTTCTGCACTGCAAATGCACAAAAATGTACGCAAATGAAGAAAGAAGACAGAAGTGTCCTCGAAGGAAATGCACTACAAATGCAGGTAAAAATGTGTCAAATGCACGTCCCTGCACGTGCAAAAATGCATAGTAAATGCGCAGTTTCTGGTGTGAATGAGATCTTAATCTTGCACACAAAGAAGTTGGAATTTGTGGTGCAGACTGAAATAAATGCCAGGAACATTTTCGGGGCAATTTTTCAACAATGATGCTGTTGGCAAGAATTCTTCAGTTTAGTAGGGAGTTTTATTCTTCAGTTTAGTAGGGGGTTTTAAAATTGTTCTGAATAAAAGCCAACTTGATCATTTGATTTCTGCAACACTTTTCAATACTGTGCTTGGATGTAGGAAAAAAGGAAGGGTGGATGTTCTGTTTTTGCTTGATGACCTACACCACCCCTTTCTTTATCTGCAGAAATGCGATGTGGAGTTGTTTGATGTTCTGGAATGTAAAAAAATCTGCACAGTAAAAAACTATATAAAAAGTATTGAAAACAAGTCAGTGGTTTTTTTTTGGGGGCTTCCAAACTTTTTCAATTGCTTTGGAACTCCGATTGAAATCCTAACCCATGGTGCTACCAGTAGAAAATATTTTCTAATATAATGTTTTTCTTGTTCAAAAATAAAACAATGGGAACACGTTGCTTGGTATGTCTCCTATTGCTGGTGTGCAAACTATGATATAGACAACCTATACTTCTGTAGCTTTTGTGCATCTAAAAACTCAATTACTGATTCCTCGCATGCTGTTTGACAGTACACTAAAATGAACTGCCCTGCACTTAGGAGTAATGCTCAAGGGAAAGAAGTATGTCTAGTCCTTATTGTCAAGGCCTAGGGTCTTGCTGCCCTCCCAAGGCCATGGGTATTCAAATATACTGAAAAACAATGAAAATAAGAGAAGGGCACACCGGCCTAGTGCAACTCCATTATAATTATTTATTAAAAGATAAAAAGTGACACACATAATACTCACAAACGCATGATGTATATACACGCATATCAAAGCAAAAAAGAAAAGTCTCCTCCAGGACCATTTGCAGGCTCCAATAGTACAAAAAGACCAGATGGCATCAGTGATGGCTTGGCTGATGCGTTTCGAGGGAGAACCCTCTTCCTCAGAACCAAACGGGCAAATTACTCAACATGCATTTATATACGTATAGATACGCAGTCTTTACCGCCCTTATTGGTAAGCCCTGCCCCTCATATAGCATTAGATGTGTGCGTTTCTCCAGGATACAATCCCAGATTGACACCCATTCTATGCGAGCAAGTGACTGGAATGACCGCGAATATCACATAGCATACAATATCAAGTTTTGCAATATAAACATAAAATTACATATGTAGCATTACCCCCATAGGAGCTGCTGGTTAGTTTTGGGTTTTGCACATTACCTCTTCAGCTTCGTTGTCCGGGTAGGAAAGTCTGTAGTAATGCAATGTCCACACCGATGTAAAACCTTAAACAGTCGGGCTTTATTTTCTTATGCAGTAAACGTTGAGAAAGTAGAAGGTATAGAAGAGTAGGGAAAGGTTCAGGCACTCTCCCCAAAAATGCACAGGTGTCCGCTCAAAGTCACTCACCACTCTCAATGTTAGAGTAGGTATTGGTCACCCGGATAGTCCCCTCTCACATGGCCTAGCAGCCGGGATGACACATGAATCAGCAACGGGACAGTCTCTGCCACAGACTGCCCTAGGTGAATGGGGTCTCTGCCACAGACCTTTTAAAGTGGACAAAGTCTCTGCCACAGACCTTTTAAAGTTGAGCGAATGGATAGTCCAGGAATCCTCTGCCACAGGATTTCAAAGTCCCAAACTTCCAGCTGTGCAGTGAAAAAGCCTTTAAGCCAATACGGCAAACTGCAGGGCTTGTAGTGTAGTGGATCCCTCCTTAATAAAGTTGCCAGGCCTCACCCGAGACAGCAGCACTTTGCCGGTCTCCTCCAGGGCAGGTCCTTTCCTGGTCTCCTCCAGGGCAGGTCCTTTCCTGGTCTCCTCCAGGGCAGGTCCTTTCCTGGTCTCCTTCATTAAGATAGCTTCCCTCCCATTTGGATGGACAGCTTGGGATCTCCTCTCCGGATGTAGGCCCCAGCCAGACTAGCTGGGCCTACTAGATAGCGATGCAGCCTCGGGCCAACGTGGCCCCGAGACCAGAATCACACACAGACACACACACACACACACACACACCTCGAGCCCGGAGGGCCACGAGGCGAAAACGAACCCCAATCAATGGCGTCTGCCCCTTAAGTATCCCCTCCCAGCAGGCAAAGCGAGACGACCACTCCCACCGTACAGCTGCCGAGAAGGGACACTCAATGTACCATGGTTTGCCCAACAAGTGCCTGAGGTGGTAACGCCACCTACAGGCAAAAAGGAAAAATGCTATCGGGCAAACCACAGCTAGAACAGAGGTAAATTTCAATGTGATTCAACCGTCTGAGCCCAACTACTGGCTCAGACATCCCTCTAAATTTCAAATAGCGTCCCAACCTTTTGGGGAGGGTGCTACACATATATACACACACATCCATGCGTCTATTAAAATGCCTGTATATCTATGCATATATAAATGCATGTTCACAGGAGAGTGTGACCGCCTCTCAGTGGAGCGTGTGACCGCCTCTCAGTGGAGCGTGTGACCGCCTCTCAGTGGAGCGTGTGACCGCCTCTCAGTGGAGCGTGTGACCGCCTCTCAGTGGAGCGTGTGACCGCCTCTCAGTGGAGCGTGTGACCGCCTCTCAGTGGAGCGTGTGACAGCCTCTCAGTGGAGCGTGTGACCGCCTCTCAGTGGAGAGTGTGACCGCCTCTCAGTGGAGAGTGTGACCGCCTCTCAGTGGAGAGTGTGACCGCCTCTCAGTGGAGAGTGTGACCGCCTCTCAGTGGAGCGTGTGACCGCCTCTCAGTGGAGCGTGTGACCGCCTCTCAGTGGAGCGTGTGACCGCCTCTCAGTGGAGAGTGTGACCGCCTCTCAGTGGAGAGTGTGACCGCCTCTCAGTGGAGAGTGTGACCGCCTCTCAGTGGAGAGTGTGACCGACCGCCTCTCAGTGGAGCGTGTGACCGCCTCTCAGTGGAGCGTGTGACCGCCTCTCAGTGGAGCGTGTGACCGCCTCTCAGTGGAGCGTGTGACCGCCTCTCAGTGGAGCGTGTGACCGCCTCTCAGTGGAGAGTGTGACCGCCTCTCAGTGGAGAGTGTGACCGCCTCTCAGTGGAGAGTGTGACCGCCTCTCAGTGGAGCGTGTGACCGCCTCTCAGTGGAGCGTGTGACCGCCTCTCAGTGGAGCGTGTGACCGCCTCTCAGTGGAGCGTGTGACCGCCTCTCAGTGGAGCCGGTTCACACATCTCCAAGCAGCTGTGGAGCGCACGGCAGAAGAGTCCTGTGTGTCTTGGGCTCCATTTCAGGTCCGAATTCAGCCAAAAATTCTGACCTGAAATGGTGAACGGGGACGCACCGGACCCCCTGCTGCGAGCTGCGCCGTACTCTGGTGAACCCAGCCTTAAAGAAAATCCCAAGTTTGGAATAGAGGGGACATCTTCCAATGGGGACACTAGTTTTGGTGAACTGGGGAGGTCAAGGAATTTTTTTTTTTAACTTGCAGGGATTCAGAAAAAAAAACCTGGCTGGTTATAAGGCTGGTCATACACGGCTTAAATCTCGGCCGGTTCAGCAGGAACCGGCTGAGATTTGCACCAATAAAGGGCAGGACGAATGTACCAAGTGGATCGATCAACTTGGGTACAACCAGCCTGCTGCATTCTCTTACGATTATCGCTATCTGCTGCTACCGATTAATCACTGTCTTCCTCCGATGGGGATAACTTCCCTGCTGTGTTGGTGAGGGAATCCTCACTAAACCGTGGTTGCAGGAAAGAAATTTGCTCCGTGTATGGCTGGCCTAACCCTCCTTTTGCTCTATCTATCTAAAATGGAAAAAAAAAAAAAAGTTTTGCCTATAGTTCTACTTTAATTTAATTTTGTATGATACAACTCCATGATTACATGCTGGCTGTATTGCCAAGCACCCCACACATTGATCTGATTAAATCTATAGGTGTGTGTGTTCAGTTATTTTTTTAATCTTTTTTTTGTGCTGGGTCCCCTAATAATTATTCTTGTGATGTGGTTAAAAAAGAGCATGCTGACACTAAGCCTTTTGATCAAGTAACCTCCAGACAGCTAAATTCCTGGCAGATGTGTAGTGACAGATAAGATTGCTCCTTCACTCTCTTGATTACATATCTGCCCTGAATTCCTATGGGGCAGCATTTTCAGAGAGTTTGTTTTCAGAGCCTGCCCTAGTGAAGTTCAATGAATCAAATATTGAATTGTTACTGCTGTAGGAAGAATTACTTTAGCATGTCTCAAACTTTAGATGATCTTGTGCTAATAGAGTAATCTTTGTCTTGTCCAAGGCCCAGTTGACACAGACATCAGGGAACCTGAAGAGCAAAGGTGGACGGCAGACAGTGCTGTTACGTCCTAAAAACATAGTCTTCATATTTAAAGTACCTATCTGAAACCCTGACCATTTAAGCTGAATATATTATGGAAAAATAAGGTTTACCGTCAGCTAAAAAAAAAAAAAAAACACATGTCAAAACAATGAGCAGATAGATCCATACAGGTATCTGAACCTTATTGACAACTACAGTACATGCCACATGTCACAGGTTGGGCGCCAGAGTACTACTAACCTATGAAATGTAAACGATGAGTGTAGTTTTCATAAATTTGAGGATTAAAACTAAAATAATTGACCTTATCCGCAGAAGGGCCTGCATGGTTTTCCTACACATTTCTCAAATGATTTCCTTCAGCAGCCTGACTAGAGGGGTGAGGCTCCATTCACACCTAGGGATTTGAAATGTACGTTTTTTTGCGCAACACACAAATGCTCATAGAGCATTTTTCCGTGTTCCAGTTTATGCCATGTGTGGGTGAAACCATGCGTTTTACTTTCTGCGTGTCATGGATATGCAGTAGTGTTTGTCTGTCAGCTTACCTTCCTTCCCATGTGTTCATCTTAGAGGCCTGAGCCCTTTCACCTGGCTTCCTTTATAATCTCCTCCCAGCCAGACTCCACCCCAGGCCCTATCACAGAACACTATATTAACCTGTGCACTGCAAGCCTGCTTTGCGGATCAACGTGTTTGTTAGGCATTGTGTGTTTGGGTTCCTGCCTGCCGTGTGCTACGTCTGTCTCTCTGTTACGTTATTGGCTTGTCCCCGACTATCCCTGTCTGCTCGTAACCCTTGACCTTCGGCTCATTCTTCGTTATCCTTGTCTGCTTGTGGCCCCTGACCTTCAGCTTGTTATTCGGTTCTCTCTTATCGTGTGCTGCTGCTTCCCCTCTTTTCCCCTTATCCTACGGGGCGTGAGCTAGGAAACTCCAGGGGCCGCGACCTGGTCCCAGACGGCAGCTAACATCCTCACCACTAGAGGCCCTGGAGAAGACCAGCTGGGTCTTAGATTCCGCGCCCTGGGGAATCTTGGCTCTAGCTTCCGTTTGGATCCCGGTTGTGCTCCTCTGGTCCCGCTTTCCACAACCACTCAGTTTCCTATCCGCAGCAGTCAGCCATAGGGTTCACTACCTTGCGGTGCACTCCTGTCCCCCTACGGTGTGCATCTGTCACCTGGCCACAGGTGACCTTGATAGTTTGATCAGCCATGAACCCGGCTGACATCCCGTTACCCGTGGATGATCCGTTGCAGGGCATAGTTTGCAGACTTGAAACCCAGGAATCGAATCAGACTCAGGTGATGCGATTCCTCCAGGATCTGGCTTCTCGCTTTGAGCAGCTTCAGGCCTCCTTGGGAACCCTGAATCCGCAACCTCAAATACAACCAGCGGCTGCACCTATTGCACCAGTCGCAGCCACACACTCACTACAACTGCCAGCTCCATCCCGTTTCTCTGGGGACTCCAAGGCTTGCAGGGGGTTCCTTAGCCAATGCACAATTCATTTTGAGCTCCAGCCCCAAAACTTCCTGTCTGATCGGGCTAAGGTAGCCTATATCATTTCCCTCCTCTCTGGTGAAGCTTTAGCCTGGGCAGCCCCTCTGTGGGAACTGAATGATCCAGTGGTTTCTAGCCTGTCTGGCTTCTTGAAACTTTTTCGGAATATCTTCGAAGAACCGGCTCGTGTCTCTTCAGCGCCCAGCGCCCTTTTACGTCTCCGCCAAGAGTCTGCTTCTGTGGGACAGTATGCCCTTCATTTCCGCATACTGTCGGCTGAGTTGAGCTGGAACAATGAGGCCTTAGTCGCAACCTTTTTGCATGGCCTGTCTGATAGAGTGAAGGATGCATTAGCAGGAAGAACCATCCCCACTGATCTGGCCGGCGTTATCTCCTTGTGTAACCAGATCGATATTCGCTTTCAGGAGAGGACCTTAGAAAAGCAACGCCAGCACTCCTTGGTTCTTAGTCAGCCTGAGCTCCCCTCTCTTCGACCCGTAGAGCATCTCCTACCAGCTGAGGAACCCATGCAGCTGGGTCGGACCAGGCTATCCCCCGAGGAACGTGCTAGGCGCAGAACTCTTGGTCTGTGTCTTTACTGTGGGGGCAAAGGTAATTTTCGTGACACTTGCTCTCTTTGTCCAGAAAAACGTTCGGGTCCACTTCATCTGGAAAGTGGAGTATTGGACCCAGAAATATCACCTTCCCCTTCTCGTCTTCTGCTTTCTGTGTTCCTTCATGTTGGTGCTTCTTTTCATTCGGTCTCAGCATATCTGGATTCCGGAGCCGCTGGTAATTTTATGGACTGGGAAATTGCATCGTCCATGAGACTTACTCTTTTGCCCCTCACCACACCATTGGTGGTCTTGGCGATTGATGGTACTGTTCTCCCAGGGGGCCCTATCCGCTTCCAGACCCTCCCTGTTAAGATGTCGGTAGGGACACTCCACCAGGAGTGGATATCCTTCCTTATCTTACCCAAGGCCTCAACGCCTATAATTTTGGGTCTCCCATGGTTACAGCTCCATTCTCCTCATGTGGACTGGACTACTGGACAGATCCTGGCTTGGGGTCCCTCCTGTTCCTCGTCCTGCCTACCCAAGGTTGCCCCCTGTGAATCTGAGCCGGTCATTCATTCCAGGTTGCATAACCATTTACATTTCTCTGTCCCTAACCACCCTTGGACGCACAGCCAGGCTAGCTTGTCTACAAGTCCTGCAGTCGCTACGTCTTGCGATGCGATTCAGGTAGTCGCTTCACCTGACTCAGCTATTCACTCTGCCTCTGTACTAGTTATGCCAGTCCAGCCCATGCCCAGTGAGCCTCCTACTTTTTCTTGTTCAGGACATTCTGCTTGTCTTTCAGCTATTCAGCTTGACTCCTGTGACATGTCACCCTCTAACCAACCTGACTTCAGGGTTCCACTGACATCTGCCCAGTTTGATGGTCCTGTGCAAGATGACCAGTTCCCCTTTAAGGGTCTAGGGAACCCTCCTCAGATTCCTGTTGATCCTCTCATGCCCTTGCTTATTCCTAGAGAGCCTTTGGTCCTCAATAGATCTTCTTGTCATCTCCCTACCTCGTTTTCAGTCTCTGAGGATAATCTTAAGTACGAGGTTAGACAAGTTCTGGATTCTCGGCTCTGCAGAGGCATTCTTCAGTACCTTGTGCATTGGAGAGGTTTTGGTCCTGAGGAGGCGTCTTGGATCGCTGCATCTGATGTCGCTGCACCTCATCTGTTGAGAAGGTTTCATCAGAGATTTCCCTTTAAGCCTGGGCCCAGGCGGGGGAGGGCCCATAAGAGGGAGGGTACTGTCATGGATATGCAGTAGTGTTTGTCTGTCAGCTTACCTTCCTTCCCATGTGTTCGTCTTAGAGGCCTGAGCCCTTTCACCTGGCTTCCTTTATAATCTCCTCCCAGCCAGACTCCACCCCAGGCCCTATCACAGAACACTATATTAACCTGTGCACTGCAAGCCTGCTTTGCGGATCAACGTGTTTGTTAGGCATTGTGTGTTTGGGATCCTGCCTGCCGTGTGCTACGTCTGTCTCTCTGTTACGTTATTGGCTTGTCCCCGACTATCCCTGTCTGCTCGTAACCCTTGACCTTCGGCTCATTCTTCGTTATCCTTGTCTGCTTGTAGCCCCTGACCTTCAGCTTGTTATTCGGTTCTCTCTTATCGTGTGCTGCTGCTTCCCCTCTTTTCCCCTTATCCTACGGGGCGTGAGCTAGGAAACTCCAGGGGCCGCGACCTGGTCCCAGCCTGCAGCTAACATCCTCACCACTAGAGGCCCTGGAGAAGACCAGCTGGGTCTTAGACTCCGCGCCCTGGGGAATCTTGGCTCTAGCTTCCGTTTGGATCCCGGTTGTGCTCCTCTGGTCCCGCTTTCCACAACCACCCAGTTTCCTATCCGCAGCAGTCAGCCATAGGGTTCACTACCTTGCGGTGCACTCCTGTCCCCCTACGGTGTGCATCTGTCACCTGGCCACAGGTGACCTTGACACTGCGTTTGGGTGCCATTAACAGTGCAAGCTTGACGCATTTTTTAATTTATTTTTTTAAAGTCCCATCGCGGAATGCACAGATGTGAATGGAGCCTCAGGGAGGCAGAGTTTGACAGGATTAGAATACGGCGGCAGTAATGTCCGGTCAGACAAATATCTTTTTTTGGAAGAATTTTGTTAAGCTGGCCATACACTGTACATATAGCAGGAGATTCATACATCTGTTTTGTATAGCGTGGCTGGAGGAATCTGTTGTATTTTATTCATTCAACCATAGTGTATGTTCAGCTTGTTGCTAAACCCAGACTCTGCATTCACTATATCTGATCTCCCACAGTACACAGAACATGGAAATGCAATTATTTTAGTAAATGTAAACTGCTAAATACCTTTTCTCATCAGCAGTATATCGTAGTCTTGTGACTTCTATCAGTGTTTGGTTAAAGCTTGTAGGAGGAGTTTTCATTCACCTCTGACTGTCTTCTGAGGTCCCTGACCCTCTGTCTGGACAGTACTGATTGGCTGTACCGATCACATGAACCCTCCCAAGAAAATAAAACTCTCTAGCAATTTTTTTTTTTTTTTTTAGGAGTAAAGGCGGAAATACCCTTTATAATCTGAAAGAAAAAACCTGATCTCTGCTGCTTACCCACAGCGGAGCTTACGTTTTTTTTTACCCTTTCTTCACATACCATAGGGGGGTGTATTTGGAGGGTGTTTTTCCCTATAATATGTTTTTATTTTCATTCTTTCCAGCAATCTTATATCCCTGAGTTGGCATTGTGCCGAGGTTATTGGCTGGCTGCTCTACCGTAAGTAAGTTGGGCGGCACAAAATGCTTGCCTTGCCCCATGTGCTGACTACCCACGCTACACAAAAAAAAAAATGGCTCCTAACTTTTTTTTAGCCGACTCCCTAGATTCATAGCAAATTTGTCAAGCCCTGCGGAGGATTAACCCCTTAGGTTCCACAGTGAGTATAACACGCATGCAGTACTGCTTATAAGGACTGACTTTACTGTTGTGGGTTTTAGTAACACCGTAAGTTTACCTTCCATTAACCGTCATGAGTAGCACCCTTGGTATGTGTAAAACTGGCCTCATGATTAACATTTACCAGAAAGAACTGTGTTGCTGGCAGCATAAGATCACATTCTCCTTTTACGTGGGGTAGACAGAATGGGGAGAATTGGTTACTATGGTAAACACAGGTCTTTGTCTATACATTATTATATAATTCCAACCAGTTACATTCAAATCCCATAAACCATTCTTCATATAAGAAACCTCTAACAGGCCCCTATTAAGTAGGACACATGGAAAACATATGCTACGTTTACAGACACATGGGTGACGCAATGAAGAGCAATGTGCTAGGTCTCCATCACACAGACCTGTAATATCCACAGCTGCTCCGGGATAAGGCCAGGTTTACTGATGAGGTGCCACTTCCCGAGTTGTCATGTGCAGCAGGTGATGCGGGAATTGTTCCAGACTGATCCAATCTACAGTGCTGCGTCTTGTGTGTGACCGTCTAACTCTAGGGGCCCCCCAACCATAAGTTTACTCTGGGTCTCTGACGTAATCTGCTGTCCTATGGATTGAGCGAACTGGAGTGAGACTAGTTTCCTTACCACTAAGGCTAGATGCACACCAAGCTTAAAGTTTCCCCGGCAGGGAAAAACACTCATATAGTTTGGCCAAGTTTGGTGTTTTTTCTGCTAGAAAACTTCCTGCCTCTAAACATTAGGCTTCATGAACACTGGACGTTCTAAAAACGCCAGTAGCGTTAGCTGTAGAGTGAGTTTTGCAGTAGCGTTTTTCAGCGTTTTTTAGCTGTAGCATGCTTTAACTTTTTTTAGCAAAACTATACTCCCACAAAAGCTTATGGCTCAGAAACAAATAGAAAACCGAAAATAAAAAAACACTGAAAAGCGTTTTTAAGCTTTTATCAGTTAGAGCGTTTTTACAGCTGAAAAACTCCTCTTAAAACCCACTAGTTCTGGGGGTTTTTTTGTCCAGCCAGAAAACATCCCTGCCAAAAACTGCTGATAACAGCCTATGTGTGCATAGACACAGAGGATAACATGCTGGGGAGTTTACTGGCTGCAGAAAAAAAATGTCTGAAGCCAAAAACAGCAGCTGTAAAAACGTCCAGTGTGCATGAGGCCTAAAATATGCCTCTAATCATCTGAATGTGCATGGACACAGAATAACATTGAGTTACTTCTACAGGCAAAACACCTGTAAGTTGTAATAAAGGGATTTTTATAACAGCTTACCTGTAAAATCCTTTTCTTGGAGTACATCACGGGACACAGAGCGACTTAGTCATTACTAATGGGTTATATAGATTACCTTCAGGTGTTGGCACTGGCCAATTCCAAACCGGAAGTACCCTCCCCTATATAAGCCCCTCCCATCCGGGAGCACCTCAGTTTTGTAGCCAAGCAATAAGTGTCCCAAAAAGAGGGGTGGGAGCTCTGTGTCCCGTGATGTACTCCAAGAAAAGGATTTTACAGGTAAGCTGTTATAAAAATCCCTTTTTCTTTTTCGTACATCACGGGACACAGAGCGACTTAGTCATTACTAATGGGACGTCCCAAAGCAATGCCAAATGAGGGGAGGGATACATAAGCTGGGCGCCATCAGGCATGAGGATCTTTTGCGGCCTGCAACACACTGCGCCCAAAGGCGACATCCTCCTGACTTCTAACGTCTACCTGGTAGAATCTAGTAAACGTGTGTACCGAAGACCATGTTGCGGCCTTACATACTTGAGCCAGGGAGGCCTGGTGATGCACTGCCCATGAAGTTCCAACTGCTCTTGTGGAGTGCGCCCTAACTTTGAACGGAGGCGGTCTCTTTCTCAAGCCATAGGCTTGTATTATGACCTGTCGAATCCACTTGGCTAAAGTGGATTTTGATGCTGCCTGACCCTTTTTAGGGCCTTCCGGCAGAATAAACAAAGTATCCGTTCTGCGAATCTGAGCAGTGGCTTTTAGATAAGCTTTAACTGCTCTTACTACATCCAAAGAATGTAATAACTTTTCCTCTACCGAGCTAGGTTTGGGGAAAAAAGAAGGAAGAACCACATCTTGGTTCAAATGAAACCTCGATACCACCTTGGGAAGAAAGGCTGGATGAGGACGTAATACTACTCTGTCCTTATGGACAACCAGATATGGCTCCTTACAGGACAAGGCGGCTAATTCCGATACTCTTTTAGCCGAACAAACGGCTACTAAGAAAATCAATTTCCTGGTGAGAAGAACCAAGGAAATGTGTTGCAAAGGTTCAAACGGTTGTTTCTGTAGAACTGACAGAACCAGGTTTAAGTCCCAAGGACATATGGGAACACTAACCGGAGGGCTAATACGCATCACTCCTTGTATGAAAGCTTTGACTAGTGAATGCGAAGCCAAGGGCCTTTGAAAAAATATTGACAAGGCCGAAATCTGACCCTTGATAGTACTCAAGGCCAGCTTCCTATCTACAGCCCACTGTAGGAAGTCCAAAATCCTCCCTATCATGTACTTACATGGATGCCATTTCTTGGCCTCACACCACGTAATGTACGCTTTCCAGATCCTATAATAGATCTGCCTGGATACCGGCTTCCTGGCATTGATCATGGTAGATACCACAGAATTAGAGAGCCCTCTCTTTTTCAGAATGTGGGCTTCAATAGCCAGGCCGTCAAACCTAGGGCTGGTAAGGAAGGGTGGTATATCGGTCCCTGCGACAGCAGGTCCGGACGATGCGGGAGGGTCCAAGGACTCCTCACTGACATTTTTACAATCTCCGAGTACCATGCCCTTCGGGGCCACGCTGGAGCCACCAGAATCACTGGTTTCTTTTCTACCCTGATTCTGCGGAGTAATCGCGGTAACAATTGTGGCGGTGGGAATGCATATATCAGCTTGAACTGATCCCAAGGGAACACTAGGGCATCCGAGCCGCAAGCTAGAGGATCCCTTGTGCGAGACACAAATCTGTCCACCTTTGCGTTGAATCTGGATGCTAGCAGATCTACATCCGGTGTTCCCCACCGCTGGCATATTGCCTGGAAAACCTCGGGGTGAAGAGACCATTCCCCCGGGCATAATTGTTGGCGACTTAAAAAGTCCGCTCTCCAATTTTCCACTCCTGGGATGAAAACCGCGGATATGGCTGGGACATATCTTTCTGCCCACTCCAGGATGCAATTTGCTTCCCTCTGGGCTGCACGACTCCTGGTGCCACCCTGGTGATTGATATATGCCACTGCTGTGGCATTGTCTGATTGAATTCTGACAGGGGACCCTTGGAGTTTGGATGTCCATGCTACTAGGGCATACCGGGCTGCTCGTATCTCTAAGAGATTGATGGGCAGGGCCTTTTCTGCTTCTGACCATTTGCCCTGGAGAGACCATTGCTCCAGTACTGCCCCCCAGCCTATGAGGCTGGCATCTGTAGTGACTACCTTCCAAGAAACCGGACTGAAGGGTTTCCCTTTTTCCAGATTCTGGGGCACCAACCACCAATGGAGGCTCTTGCGAACGGAAGGGGACAGGGACATTGGTAAGTCTAAAGCCTGAACTTTTTTGTTCCAGGCTGACAGTATGGCCCTTTGCAAATTCCTTGAATGGAATTGACCGTAGGGTACCGCTTCGAATGAAGCCACCATTTTTCCCAGCAGCCTCATGCAGAGGCGTATGGATGGTTTTCTTTTTGTACCCACTAAGTGGGTCAAATCTTTTAAAGACGACACCTTCTCTGGAGGTAAGAAAATCTTTCTCTGATTTGAATCCAGCCTTAGCCCTAAGTATTCCAGACTTTTGACTGGTCTTAGAGCTGACTTGTCCCGGTTGATAATCCAACCGTGATATTCCAGATACTTGATTGTCTTGAGAATAGCTACTTCCAGCTTTTCCACTGAGTGGTCTATTAGTAGCAGGTCGTCTAGATATGCCATTATCGTTACACCCTGTGTTTTTAGATTGGCCAATAATGGGGCCAGAATTTTTGTGAACACTCGTGGTGCTGTGGCCAGACCGAAAGGCAAGGCTCTGAACTGAAAATGGCGCCCTTCTACTGCAAAGCGTAGAAATTTCTGGTGGGCCGGAAAGATGGGAATATGCAGATAAGCATCCTTTATGTCGATCGAGGCTAACCATTCCTGCCCTTGTAGGGCGGTGGCCACCGATCGGATCGACTCCATCCGAAAAGTCCTGATATTTAGGAACTTGTTTAGCCCTTTTAGATTTAATATGGGCCTCACGTCCCCATTTGGTTTGGGGACTGTGAAAAGGTTCGAGTAAAACCCGAATCCGCTTTCTTCCAGGGGAACCTTCATGATTACACCTTGGAGCAATAGTTGTTCTAGTGCCAGAAGGAGGGATCCTCTCTTTTGGGGATCTCTTGGCACGTTTGACCTCATAAATTGGGCAGGAGGAGTGCCTTTTAACTCCAGCTTGTATCCCAGACTTACTGCGGAGAGCACCCATCTGTCTCTGATGGTGTCCCGCCAGGTCTCTGTGAACAACTGAAGTCTTCCCCCCACCCGATTGAGTGGGGGCAACGCTTCATGCCTTGGGGGGAGGTTTTGTACCTCTCTTGATCCAGGGCTTCTTGTTACCCTGTGATTGTCCCTGATTTCTGCCCCCTGAATTTGACCGCGGAGGCCGTCAGAACTGCTTCACAGCTGATGTGCCCGGGACTGGAGAAGTAGGCCTCTTAAAAGAAGGACTTCTACCCTTGTTCTTAACCGGTAAGAGTGAACTTTTACCGGCAGAAATTTTCTGGATATATTTGTCCAGATCTTCTCCAAATAAGCGTTCTCCATGAAATGGGAAGCTAACCAGCAGTTTTTTACAGGGAGCTTCAGCAGACCAGTTTTTGAGCCACAGAAGCCTACGCATATGTACTATAGACAGCGTAAAGCGGGAGGCCTGTTGGATCGTATCCTTTATGGCGTCTACCGCAAAACACAAGGCTCTAGGCAGGTCAGCTAGGGCAAGAGCCTGCTGATCTGGTAAGTCCCTTAAGACCTGTTTCAACTGATCTTTCACTGCTTGGCAGACTCCAATCGCTGCTACCGCAGGTTGTGTCACCATGCTTGCTGTAGAGAAAGCAGATTTTAGTAAAGACTCCAATTTTTTATCTATTGGGTCTTTGAACATTGGAACATTATCTACTGGACATGTCAGTGATTTGTTAACAGAAGAGATGGCTGCGTCCACTGTAGGGACCCTCCATTTTTTTATGAACTTATCCTCCATGGGATAGATCACCGGAAATCTCTTGGGGGGAGCAAATATTTTATCAGGATGCTCCCAATCCTGGTAAATAAGCCCTTCTAATAAAGGATGGATTGGGAAGGAACAGACAGCCTGGGGAGCTTTTAGCGACCCCAGCGAGGAAACCGTAGTGGATGGTGGTTCCGCCAGAGGCATTTTAAATGCTGATCGGACCATATTAGTCAGAGACTGAACCCATAATCTTTCAGCCTGAGATGCTGAGAAAGGTTCTTCCACTGTTGATTCCTCCATAACTGAATCAACCTCATCCTGATCCCCTTCAGGTAGGTCGATCTCTGTGTGGGGCTGTTCCTCCACTAACAGGCACTCTGAAGGAGGAGACGGAGATCGGACGCGCTTTTCCTGTGACAGGGAAGCAGCGATCAATGCTGTTAATCTCTCTTCCAATCCTCCCAGAGTTGAGGATAAAACCTCCTCTGTTATATATACAGGAGCAGGTGGACTGGGGACAGCCGCAGCACCAGGCATTCCTGCGGGGTTTCTACGGCTACTGACCTCTGAATTCTCAGGGGAGATTGGTGCAGTACAAGCATGCCCAATATCCTCAGAGCCCGATGGAGACCCCTTTGGCTTCCTGGAAGATCTATTTCCGGAGCGTCTGGACGACATATCCTTTAAGCACAAAGCTGAGGTATTCCCGTCGTCATACACCAATTTTGCTGGTAATAGTCTAACAAAGTTGCTGCTATATACCAGCTGGTGTCCACTAAAGTGCCTTTCTATGGGGATGCCTGCATCAACCGCCTCTGTGTGCCACTGTTTGTTGCTAGCTCTGTTTGCATCCAGCTGACACTTGTACTGTGTCTTTTAACCATGCTGGGACGCCCGCACATGCGCAGAAGCGCCGCGGCGCGCATCGAGCGTCATCCACCCGCCCCGTCCCTTTTTTTCGTAGGAGGCGCGTGCACGCGCCCGCGTGCACGCCCGTGCGCCATTGGCGCCCTTTTCGAAATCAAACAGGGGACTAGGAGCCAGGGCCCTTTTTGCCGGAGGGCCTGTGCGGTGGATGAGCGCAGCAACAGGGCAGAGGAAGTGGATTCCCACAGAGAAACTTACCAGCTGCCTGGATCTTTTGACTTGAGAAAACCAAAGATCCACATGACAAGAAAAATGGACTACAGCGGCCTCTAGTGGTTTAACACAGGTACCGCGGTCCCTTTTTTTTTTTTTTTTCTTGACTACTATTAAAATTTTACATTTTCAGTAGATACAGGCAAACACATATTTAGCGGGAATACCGTTAGGTAACAGACAGAAAGACAAATTAGGCTTGGGGGTCCCCCAATAGAACCAAGTTCCTGGGGGCCCCCACTTACCTGATCCCCGCCGCAGGACTTTGTTTGGTCCACAGAAGTCCAAACTTCACCTATCACGGCAGGCATTGTAATTAAACCTTCAGGGACCGGGTTCCCAAGGATTCCACTCCCCTGGACCTGTATAGCACCCTGCACAGACAACATCTTGGTCGTGGGTATGACCAGAGCTCTGGATCCCAGGGTCCAGCCCTCCTAAGAGAAGCATTACAGGCAAAACCTTGCTCTTCTGCTGCAAGGCCCGGGTACCGACCGTTTAGCTATGAAGCTTTTTCTTTATCGTACACCACGGGACACAGAGCTAGTCATTACATAATGGGTTAAGGGTCGCCAGCGGTGATTGGACACTGGCACAACCAATGGAAGACAGTTCCCCTCCATATAACCCCTCCCATCAGGGAAGTACCTCAGTTTTTTCGCCAGTGTCGAAAGGTGTTGGACGCGTTAGGAGGTGCTAAAGGAAAGCTCTACCAAAGAGACCCTCTGGGGGTAAAAGAGCTATGCTTTCGGATCCATCCAAGACGCCTACAAATGAGCTGAATCTGGATGGGATCCGGGCCTCATCCATGAGGCGTCGCCTGTAATGTCTCTCTTCGGAGGACTGGGCTCTAAGATCCAGCACTTTCGCTATTTCGCTATAAAGTCCTGGTAAGAGTCTTGTACAAGGCCCAGGGGAGAGGTATCCTTTAAATAGGAACCCATATCCCTGAAGGTTGGCACACATAGCCCACTGTGAAGGGTGAAGTTTGGTATCTGTCTGAAATCTTTCAGCAGAAAAACCTGCGGCGTGGATAAGGTGAGATTAGAAGGTCCATAACTAGGTTGGGACCTTTTTCAAAAAATGGATGTCTTCTTTTTTTCCACCACTGGGGGGAGTAAAGAGCTGAATATACTCGCCTCACTCTGTTCAGTGTCGGCTTCGGCGAAGTACACTGCTCGTCACCTCCGCTGCTGAGCTTGCTGGGGCACCCCGATCCTCCTTTCGGTGGCCGACCAGACACCTGCAGATGCAGGTAAGCGGGAACAAGGGCTGATGAGAGTCCTCTCTCACTATGGCCACCGCCATAGCGCTAAGGGCCGCGCGCGCGGGAGCGCGCTTTATCGGAGGGGGGGGGGGGCGAAGGCGTGCGCGGGCACGTGGCGCGCGCAGGCACAGAAACGGCGCCAAATTTAAAAGACTGTCAGTGTGAGAAGCACTGCAGCAGCAAGCAAGCTCGTTAGTTCTCTTGTTCCTGGCAGAGAAACACAGCAGCTATACAGGGACGTAAGACTCCATGTGGTTGGATTGGGTACTTCCTAGAAGACATCCATGTTATGCATAGTTATGTGTTAAAAGTTGCATACTTAATGTATTTGCTAAACTGAACACGGTAGTATATGCATTTAGGTACCTTGTATTTTGTCTAAACAGTAAGCCTTCCAGGGGAAGTAATACGGACAAAAAGAGATAAGAAAGCACCACCGCCTGAGAGGAGGCTCTAGCTGTGCTGACTCGGTACCTTCCTCTCCTGTGTTGCCAAATGCACCTGTACAGGATGAGCCATTACCTCTGTCAGGTATGGCGGCTTCCCCAGTGAAGCCTGGGCCTGTATATGTCACTGAGGACACTTTATCAGCTGCCCTAAATAATCTGGAGGAAAAAATTGCTACCTTAATCGCTAAGTCCTCTAAAAAGGACAATAAGCGAAGCAGGTCTCTTCCAGTATTGGACCTCCCTTCAGAAGTACCTGAGGGAGGAGGATGAGGAGGAGGAGGCTACATCAGCAGAGGATGAGGAGCCAGATTTTAAGGTCACAGGTACAATGCTATAGCAGTGCATTTAAGTTAACCTCTGCGGAGGTAACGGAATTACCTGTCTCCTCCCTAGGGTCATTAAGATCCCTGCAAGGTGCATGCTCCTTCCCGGTTCATCAGTTACTAGAGGATCTAATATACGCAAACTGGCAACATCCAGATAAGCGTTTCTCACCTCCAAAAAGGTTTAACATTCTTTATCCTATGGGGGAATTTTTTTTAAAGAAATGGAGCCTGCCTGCGGTAGTTGCGGCTATTTCTTGTGTAAATAAAAACCTGACATGTCCGGTGGATAATGTACAAGGGTTTAAAAGATCCTTCTGAGAGGAAGTTGAAATCCTCCTTCCTTTTGGCCGGCTCAATTACCCAACCTGCAGTAGCAGCAGTCGGTATGTGTCAGGTCATCAGCCAACAGGTAAAGCAGGGGCTGAAGGAACTGCCTTCAGAGCAGGCTAGAAATTGGGAAAATTTGCCTAAAGCCTTATGCTTCACAGTGGATGCCATGAGAGATTCTATCATACAGGCATCACGCCTTACACTCCAGCTGGTACAGATGCGCAGAGTACTTTGGCTTAAGCATTGGTCAGCGGAAACCCCATGCAAAAAGCTGTTGGCAAGTTCCCGTACCATGGCGAACGCCTATTTGGGGAAGATTTAGAAAAATATATACAGAAGATATCAAGTGGTAAAACGACTTTTACCTGAGAGAAAGAAAAACAAGAGATCTTGTTTTAAACGCTCTCTCTCCCCAGCTCCCGGGAAATCTGACTCCAACCAGTGGCGGCGGCCTGTTTTAGCCGCCCACAAAAGCCAAGGGGCAAGCTCAGAAGAACAAGAAGCCGTGGGGTGCAAGAGCTAATAAGCAAGCCCCCAAAGCCTCTCAGTGAAGGGGCGCCCCCGCTCGGCCGAGTGGGAGGAAGGCTTTATCAGTTCTGAGCGACTTGGGGGTCAGAAATCCAGGACAATTGGGTAGTATCCACAATATCCTCAGGGTACAAACTGGAATTTCGAGAGATCCCACCTTCTCAATTCCGAGGTTCAAGACTCTCCAAGGATCCACAAAAAAGAGAATCCTTCTTTAAAGGTTTGAATCACTTAATGGCTCAAGGGGTAGTTACAGACGTACCCCAAAAAGAGCGAGGTGCAGGTTTTTACTCAAACCTCTTTGTGATTCCAAAGCCAAATGGAGATGTCAGACCCATCCTGGATCTAAAATCCCTAAATCGGTTCCTGAACGATCGCCATTTTCGAATGGAAACGATCCGATCCGTGGCCGCCACTTTAAAGGGTGGAAAATTCATGGCGCCCATAGATATCAAGGACGCACATTTACACATACCCATCCTCCCCGCTCACCAAAGATTCCTAAGGTTTGCGGTAGAAGATCGCCACTTTCAATTTGTGGCTCTGCCGTTTGGTGTAGCCACCACGCCCATAGTATTCACAAAGGTGCTAGCTCCTCTGTTAGCAAACCTAAGAACACGGGGCATTGCGGTAACAGCCTATCTGGACGATCTACTAGTAATAGATCAGTCAAAGGACGGATTGGGTCACGCTGTACACACTACAGTAGGATACCTGGAGCATTTAGGATGGATTATAAATTTACAAAAATCCTCTCTCCAGGCCCAAAGAAGGATAGTGTACCTGGGCATGATCATAGATACAGCCCAAAACGGGGTATACCTGCCAGAACCGAAGATACAGTCTCTGAAAGACCTGATCCACAAGGTCAAAGCAAACAAGAGGCCGTCTATTCGCCTTTGCATGAGACTATTGGGAAAGATGGTAGCCTCCTTCGAGACGGTCCCTTACGCCCAGTTTCATTCGAGACTACTTCAAGGCAATATTTTAGCTTCCTGGAACAGGAAGAGCCAAGCTCTGGATATACCCATGCGCCTGTCCTCACAAGTACGCCACAGCTTCGATTGGTGGCTAGAAGCCAGGAATTTACGGAAGGGAAAGTCCTTCCTCCCAGTGGCCTGGAAGGTGGTATCTAGGGATGCCAGCCTATCGGGCTGGGGTGCAGTATTCGAGGAGGCTTCTACCCAGGGAACCTGGGCCAAGACTCAGGGGATCCTGCCCATCAATGTGCTAGAGATCCGGGCGGTATATCTAGCCCTCAAAACCTGGACATACAGGTTACAGGGCTACCCAGTTCGGGTTCAATCCGACAATGCTACTGCAGTAGCTTACATCAATCACCAAGGAGGCACCCGCAGTCGGGCAGCCCAAAGAGAGGTGAACCGGATCCTGGCATGGGCAGAAGAGCATGTACCTTGCCTTTCTGCAATCTTCATTCCAGGGATAGAAAATTGGCAAGCAGACTACCTGAGTCGTCAGCAGCTGCTACCAGGAGAGTGGTCTCTTCACCCCGAGATCTTTCAGGCCATATGTCTGAGATGGGGAAACCCAGATGTAGACCTGCTAGCTGCCAGGTTCAACAAGAAATTGGACAACTTTGTGTCCAGAACGAGAGATCCTCTAGCCTACGGGACAGACGCTCTAATAACTCCATGGAATCAGTTCTCACTGATCTATGCATTCCCTCCGATCCCTCTTCTACAAAGACTGCTTCGCAGGATCAAGGAGGAGGGAATACCAGTAATCCTAGTGGCCCCAAACTGGCCCAGGAGGCCTTGGTACGCCGAGATTGTAAAAATGGCGATAGGAAGGCCCTGGAAGTTTCCACTTCGACACGACCTGCTGTCACAGGGTCCAGTATTCCACCCTTCCTTACAAAGGCTAAAGTTGACGGCCTGGCTGCTGAGACCCACATTTTGAAAAAGAGAGGGGTCTCTGGTCCGGCTCTTTCTACGCTCATTAATGCTAGAAAGCCAGCCTCCAGACTCATCTATCAGAGAGTCTGGAGAGCATACGTTTCCTGGTGTGAATCCAGATGTTGGAATCCTCAGAAATATGAAATAAGTAGGATTCTTGCTTTTTGCCAGTTAGGAGTGGATATGAATTTAGCCCTTAGCACCATCAAAGGGCAAATATCGGCTCTATCAGTCTTCTTTCAGAGACCATTGGCATCTCACTCCCTAGTTCAGACATTCATTAAGGGGGTACTGAGGATAAATCCTCCAGTTAGGACTCCCTTGTGTCCATGGGATTTGAATTTGGTATTGTCAGTGTTGCAAAAGCAACCTTTTGAACCTATTCGCCATATTCCTTTAATTATATTGAGTAGGAAGTTGGCCTTTCTGATTGCTATAGCTTCTGCTAGGAGAGTATCAGAGCTAGCAGCTCTTTCTTGTAAAGAGCCTTATCTAATTTGTCACAAGGACAAAATCGTACTACGACCCCATCCGGCTTTTCTACCTAAGGTGGTGTCGGCTTTTCACTTGAATCAAGACATTGTTCTGCCTTCCTTTTTTCCAAACCCGCGGACGGCGGGGGAAAAATTATTACACTCTCTAGATCTAGTGAGAGCGGTAAGGGTGTATCTGCAAGCAACCGCTCAGATACGTAAAACAGATGTTTTGTTTATTTTACCAGATGGGCCCAAGAAGGGCCAAGCGGTATCAAAATCCACCATTTCCAGGTGGATTAGACAAGTAATTGTTCAAGCTCATGGTTTAAAGAACAGGATTCCTCCTTTTCCTGTTAAGGCGCACTCTACCAGGGCGATAAGTGCTTCATGGGCAGTGCACCACCAGGCTTCGATGGCTCAGATCTGTAAAGCTGCAACTTGGTCTTCAGTCCATACATTTTCCAAATTCTATCAAATAGATGTGAAAGGACATGAGGATTCCGCCTTTGGGCGAAGTGTGCTGCAGGCAGCAGTATAGGGCTTCTGGTCCGCAAGCGGCCTGTTTTGATCTGTGTCTCCCCCCCTTCATATGAGCATTGCTCTGGGACGTCCCATTATGTAATGACTAGCTCTGTGTCCCGTGGTGTACGATAAAGAAAATAGGATTTTTATAACAGCTTACCTGTAAAATCCTTTTCTTGGAGTACACCACGGGACACAGAGGTCCCCCCCTTCTTATGGGAACCTTACTGCTTTGCTACAAAACTGAGGTACTTCCCTGATGGGAGGGGTTATATGGAGGGGAACTGTCTTCCATTGGTTGTGCCAGTGTCCAATCACCGCTGGTGACCCTTAACCCATTATGTAATGACTAGCTCTGTGTCCCGTGGTGTACTCCAAGAAAAGGATTTTACAGGTAAGCTGTTATAAAAATCCTATTTTTGGTGGGATCCGGAACAGCTTACTAAGGCCCAAAAGAACCTGTACGCAAGCCCAGTGAAAACACATGTTACTCTTTGGCCAACACCTTAGACACTGGCAAAAAACTGAGGTGCTCCCGGATGGGAGGGGTTTATATAGGGGAGGGTACTTCCGGTTTGGAATTGGCCAGTGCCAACACCTGAAGGTAATCTATATAACCCATTAGTAATGACTATGTCGCTCTGTGTCCCGTGATGTACGAAAAAGAAACAAGGGCTGCCGCTACTGACTGCTTAAGAATGCTAGTTACCTGGCTGTCATTCTGACACAGACGGAGCTGTATTACTCCCCCTAATGCTAATGATGGGGCATTGTTTAATCCCACTGACGCAGGACATTTTCTTTTCCCACTGGTCACAGTTTGGTCCCCCTAATGTTTGAGGCTGGGTTCACACTTAAGCCTCATACACACGATCGGATTATCCAACGGGAATTGTGTGATGACAGGCTGGTGTCGGAAAATCCGACCGTTTGTACGCTCCATCGGACAATTGTTGTCGGATTTTCCACCAAAAAATGTGGGATAGCATGCTTTAAAATTGTCCGCCAACAATTGTGTGTTTTCGGATTATCCGATCGTGTGTACACAAGTCTGTCGGACAAAACTCCAAAGTACAAACCTGCATGCTCAGAAGCAATGCTAACCATAGCACAACATTAGCAGAAGTTGCCCAAAGGGTGGCGCTAAATAGCTGAAAAACCATGTCGTTTCGTGTTTGTTGGCAGACAATTCTTTGCCATTTTTATGCAATACAAGTTCCTGACCAACGCCCTTCGTAAAAAAAGTCTTGCGATTTGTCCAATGAAAATCCGATCATGTGTATGAGGCTTTAGATCGGATGCAGCTCACAGCAGGGGTCCGGTGTGTCCCTGTTCTCTTTTTCAGGGACAAATCAGGCCTGACTTTTTGCCTGAATTTGTATCTGAAACGGAGCCAAAGACGCACAGGACCCCTGTGCAGTTCGCTCTGCGGCCTCTACGGAGATGTGTGAACCAGCTCCATTGAGAGCTGGGCGCACTCTCCTGTCATGCGATTTGGATGCAGGGAAACTCGCATCCAATTTACACTAGTGTGAACCCAGCCTGAAGAACAGTAAACTGGCCCTTTTTTTAGGAAGCTTGGAGACCCCCTGCTCTAACGGAAGATAGACCTTTAAGACTGAAGCACTCTGTCCTCAAATACTTACATTTTTAGCATTACTGCAGTTAAACCAGATCTTGGCTGTTGGTTGGATTTTTTGGCCAGTTTGCTGAATGATCTTTCTTCATTGACCAGCATAATTTTGTACCAGCGTACTTGCGTGTTCATTATTTATGACATCATTTTGTACCAGCGTACTTGCGTGTTCATTATTTATGACATCATTTTGTACCAGCGTACTTGCGTGTTCATTATTTATGACATCATTTTGTACCAGCGTACTTGCGTGTTCATTATTTATGACATCATTTTGTACCAGCGTACTTGCGTGTTCATTATTTATGACATCATTTTGTACCAGCGTACTTGCGTGTTCATTATTTATGACATCATTTTGTACCAGCGTACTTGCGTGTTCATTATTTATGACATCATTTTGTACCAGCGTACTTGCGTGTTCATCCTATTTTAATGGAATGAGATTGGGGCTAAAATGTTATCTAGTTGAGAGCTGCTTCCCTTGCAGAGCTTTGGGATCTACAATGCCCAGTAAATTTCCCAATGGTCACGTCATCCTACCAGAATTGGAGATATTGGACAAGAGGGGTCTAATACGTGTGCGAAGCACCTAACTCCATATGGTGTTTGTGCCCCAGATGTTGATTGTTCAGCGTTTGCTAATGTAGCGGGTATGTACTTTCCCAGGTGTAAATTTGAACTTGGCAGAGACATCAGTGATGTGTAATTCCCTGCGGCCCTGGGCTGGGGTTGAATCATTGCTGTGTGCTGTGCCTCCTTTTTGTCCTCCCTTGGCAGCGGTATGGTGGGGCGGGGAACCCGTCGTGCTTGCTGGGAGAGGGTATAAAGGGGGCCGGCCATCTTTTGTCACGGGGTCGTAGTCCCAGGCACCTTCAGCTTGTGGACGGTGGTTTGTGTCGGTCCTCCGGGTGGCTTAGGCCTAGAGGACAGCGGAGGTCGTGTTCCATCCCAGGCACCTTTAGCCTGGGGTGAGGTACTCTGATAGAGGTCTGGAGCTCGGTGCCCAACACTGAGTTCCGCGAGGGAAGAAGATCCTAGGGAACCCCGGGAGTGGGTACCTGAATCCGGAAGGCGCAATGGACCGGGGGGAGCTCCTCACTTGGAGACCCGTGCAGCATATTGCTGGTGACAAGTGAGTCTCTCGTCGGAGACCGCCTGGAAGGAAATTCCCTCTCGTGCGGAGACCGCAACCCACTTTTAGGAAGGAAAGTGGAGAACAAATTGTGTCTGGGCCTATTCGCATCCTGTTCTGTTCCTATCAAGGGAGTTCAATTTATTGTGTTCATTCGCAGAAGAATAAAGGAGTGTTGAACTTTAATAATGGTGTGGGGCTCATTTCCTAGCAGACATTGTTCAAGGTGACTCTTGGAGGGAGGATCCAGGTGCACAGCACTGACCCGAAGGTAATACAAGAACGTTGCTTATACCGCACTGACACATGTGGTGGAGGCCAGGTGTGGTGTCCCCGCTCCCTCCCCTCTAGAATACCCCTAGACATGAGACGAGACGAGAGAAAGAGAGGAGTGAGGAGGGTGCTACACTAATATATGGGAATTTTATTAGTCATCTCCTATTGTGGTTGTATGTCGATATCTCATCTATAAAAACAAATGTTTGTTATAACTGCCTGTAGTTTGACGGCGTAATTGAAGACAAACAGTACAAACCAGTCTGACGGGCAGTGATATATTCCACGATAGACGGCCTTTGTTTGCCCAGTTGTTTTTTGGTTGTGCAATCGAATGTTGTACATATCGGGTTTGCACCTCCTGAGGGCTTGTTCATACTATGCACAGTGACCTGCGTTTTTCTGCACCAGATCATCACAGTTCACTACACGGGAACCTAGAAAGCAATGATTTTCTATGCTCCTCATTCACACCATAATGTTGTGTAATGTGCTTTGTTTAAAATGCAACCTGTCTGCATTTTGCGCAACTGAAAATAAAGATATTAAAATTGTTGTGTAGTGACAGGTCCCAGGAAGGGTCAAAATACTAACGGATGACATAAAATGGCATTCCAAGGTGCACAAAAAATACAACACGATGCCGATGCACATGTTAGGCCCCATGCACACGGGACGCTGTTAAACGCGCGTTTAGAGGCAGTTGGATACTTTTTTCAACTGCCCCTGAACTCATTCAATGTTATCCTATGTGTCCATGTACACTGTCTCGTTTATTGCCGTTTTTAGGCAGTTGCGTTTAACAGCGTTTCTTTGAAAGCAAAAAAATGGGTTCAGACGCAAAAGATTTCTACGTTTCAGACACTAAGCGCGGATTAGCTGCGTTTTGCAGCGTTTCGTTAATAGACGTTTTTAGTTTTTGGCCATTTAAAAAAAAAAAAAAAAAATTTTTTTTTTTTTTTTCCTTTTAAACTCTTATAAACGCAAACGCGGCATATAAACGTGGCAAAACAGACATTTAAACGTGGGTTACTATCTGTCAAGTTTAATCATTTATAAGCAGTTGTAATAACGTCCCGTGTACATGGAGCCTAAGTTAAATGCACATCAACACAATGAAATCTTCAATGTGATTATGGTGGGAAAGGACCCTTGCCATACAGGTTAGTACAGTGTCAGCTCTGGCAGGGTGCTGGGCAATGCACATTTCAGCGTATCGCACATTTTTTTTTTTTTACTTTATTTGAAGTCTATGACCCACTTCATGGTTTACACATTCATGTCACTGCAAAGCAGCACCATCCAGTGCAATGTGGCAAAATACAGGTCACCGCACATTGTGTGAAGGGGCCCTTACTTACCCGATCCCCGGAAGGGCTGTGGGCTCTGCAATGGACTTGATAATGCTAGAGGATGTTCCACTGCCAGAGTGCAAAGGTGTAGACTCTGCAAGAAGCAGTTTTGCAGCCTGAAAAGGAACCTGCAGGAGTGGTGGCCTTAGTAAGTAAAACTGCTTTTTGCAGCCCCCTAGACGTAAACAAGCATTTAACCCTTGGAGTGCAGGGGCAGCCCCCCATGTAAGGGAGAATTTTCTTTTCCCCAGAGTTTAACTTTAATGATGAATTTATTTATACTGTAAAGTGTGCAGGGTGAAGTGTCGCTTACAATCGTTAACAGACACTTCAAGTACCTGCCTGCTGCCTCCATATCCTTTTAAGCACATCGAAACACTGAAACCCAGGGTGTCTCTATTGCAAAAGACCAATTCACCTCAAGGTTACAGGCTGGCCCACCTTTCCCATCACGTTGGCCAGATGCAAGGCGTACAAAGCCACGGCCAATGAGCAGGAAGCTGGTCTATGTTTTTACATCAGAGCACCCCAGGATTTGGATGCCCCATTTGGGGGAGGGGGTTGGGCGCTAAAAATGCAGCTCAGCCTCATATTTTTAACCCCTCCCACCCAACCCAAGTATGGCCAAAGCTGTCAGCTGACGTCACTGAGCCGATCCAGGATCGGAAAAGATCTCAACCATATGGTTGGGATCTGCCCAGAAGCCTGGACCAGCACCTGGCTCAGCCTCTCGGCAATCCGCTAAGAGCCTGAACCTGCCCCCCCTCCACAGCCCAGATCTCCAGAGCTGGAGAGGAAAGCAAAGAGCCACTGACTGACAGTCACCGCTATCTGCTCAGAGTGGAGGGGAGAACTGAGTGATCAGTGTTGTTGGATCGCTCAGTTCTTACTGCAGAGCCGGCAGGGGACAGATGCAACATTAGGTCGATGCTGCATCCACCTAGGTAAGTATAATGTGTGTGTTTTTTTTGTGTTTTTTTTAATCCCGAACTTATCTTTTAAGACATGGCAAAAGATAAAATATGAGTTACACGTGACTGTGCCCATTTGTGCATTGTACATACAGCATACTGGGCTGTAACATGCATGGAGTATGTGGAAGGGAAAAGATGTAGAACAATACTGTGGTCCCCAGAGATAAACAAGTTGTACTAGGACAGGATTACATACAGCCTGTTTCTTCTAGGGTTATCCCTCTCGGAAAGATTCACCTCGTATTACCACATATTATGTAATACAGATTGTAAGCTTCAACGAGCCCCAGGGCCCTCTGATTCCTCCTCTATTGAATTGTATTGTAACTGTACTGTCTGCTCTCATGTTGTAAAGTGCTGGGCAAACTGTTGGCCCTATATAAATCCTGAATAATAATAATAATACATTATATTCATTGTCTTTTTTTTTTTTTTTTTTATATTCCCCATTTACATTTGAAATATACTGATATTCTTTGTCAAAATGACACGTTTCTGTTATGTGTTCAGTCTGTCAGTTACATTACTTTACTAGCAAGCAACCTTTTTCATTGAAGGTGGAATCATTACCTCTACTTCCTATACAGGAGCCAGATATTCCAGAAGTGGTTCTGGTCTGATGGTATAGCATGCCCACTTGTATCCCTGTATTTAATAGTGTTTGAGCTTTCAAGTTCATTTTGAAGGCCTCCAGCTCTATCCCTAATGTAACTAATACATCCTGACAGGGGCAGACGGGCTGTGATGAGCACGGGGCTCCCTGTCTGTGGATCCTATTTGCCTTGTTTGGTATAATGAGAGAGAAGATTTAACATGTTCCCAAAAACCCAACACTGGGTCTATCACAAGGCAGTTTTATGTGCTGTATCTATAAAATGATAAAGCCTTCCCTGGGATGAATTATACTGTGACGTCTGCTCTGGCAGTAGGCGTTGTGAAGTCCTCTTTTCATTGGCTGCCTGTATCTGCTGTTTTGAATATATCTGTGCGCTGGTCTAGCAGATTGATAATGCTGTGATTGATTGCTTATGTGTTATGTTCTCATTTCTAACTTTTGGCAGCAATATTACAAATCTGCGTGCTTGGATATCATATTAAAGATGGTCTGTGTAATTTCTTATTTAGATTGTTGGCAATGCCAGCGGTTACCAATTGCCTGTGTTGAGAAATCCTTAATTTACAGTGTAATTAGGGTAATGAGTAGTTATAATTTGAAGAAGAGCCTAAATGAAATGAAAAGACTTTAATGAGCCTGTTGGCTATTAATAAGGCCATATTGCCAACCTAAAACATTGCAGGTAAACGCCTAAAAAAATTAAGTGGTTTGATTGCTTACTTGCACGATTTCTTTCTTTTAATTTTAGTTCCTTGCGGTGTGCCTTAGAACTTGGCAGAAAATTTGACTACTCCAGGAACAGTCAATTTTGTAGCACAGCCACTTCCCTCCTGGCACTTCATAGCCTTCTTCTTTTTTGGCAGTGCCAAATTACTGCCGTTGCTGGCCCAGCTCCTCCACCCCTCTTTATCTCCCTGCATATCCTCTTGTTTAGCTGCTGTGGGAGGAGCGAAAGGGAATACTACTGAATGTCGCTTAAGTGACAGCTCTGAGTCAGCTGCTGAAATCGCATCCAAAATCGCAGCACCCAGTAAGGGTCCTTTCACAAGGGCGGTCCGATCAGGTCCGCCTGTCAGTTTTTTAAGTGGACCTAATCAGACCCTCCATTAACCCCTATAGAGCGCTACATGCCCCCTGACATCCGCCGCTATCCGATCCGATCCTGTCTGCCAAATTCAGACGGATGTTGATCCTGTTTTCCATCCATCTGGAGGATCAAATCTGATGGGATCGGATGAAAACGGACAGCCGGGACTCTGACAGGTCCATCCCAGCACTGTCACCCGGGTGGCGGTCCCTTCAGAGCGCATACCCTGGTGACGTCACCGGCTGCATGTACAGTAGTTATCTCCTAAACAGTGCACGTTTTTGGATATATTTACAGTACATATAGATGAGCCTATAATGAGGCTTACCTAAAGGTAAAATTCAGAGATGGGCGTTTTCTCCCACTTTAAAGGAGCACACATAGGAGGGTTTTATTCCAAGAAAAAGTAGTAGGAGGCATCTTCTAGTAGTTACTCTTATTGGGTTTACATTTCCTAAAGTAATATATTCAATATATTATACTATTGTATACAGTATATTCAATATATTATTTTATTATTATATATTATACTATTATATACAGTATATTCAATATATTTTATTATTATACTATTATATACAGTATATTCAATATAATATTTTATTATTATTATACTATTATATACAGTATATTCAATATATTATTTTATTATTATATATTATAATATTATATACAGTATATTCAATATATTATTTTATTATTATACTATTATATACAGTGTATTCAATATATTATTTTATCATATATATACATTTTTATTTTATTTTTTATTTCAATAAATTTTAAAACACAGAAAAAATTGGTAAACCGTGTGATGGGTTGTTACAACGCATTGCACCTCCCCAACACACGCCAGCAGACGTGCGTTTTACAAACCAGGACGCGCACCTGCTGGTGTGAAGATGCCCTAGAATAGGAAGTGTTACACTGCAGCATAGAGAAAAGGTGAGAATCGCCAATCTAGGAATTCAGTGGAAAAAGAGAATCCAAATTAGGCATTTTGTATAGATTTACTACAGTTGGCATACAAATCCATGTGAATTGTCGTTTTATATAATTTGCCAAATCGATTACAGTGGAGTACATTTATTGCCAGTAAAGCATAGCAAACTCAGGAGTAAAGTTCACCACACGTCTTTATAAATGGGGGAAAAATTAAAAAATTTACTATTACTCTAAAAGTAAAAAATATTTCAGCCTTTTAAAGATCGGTCATTTTTTTTTTTCCCTTTGATGTACAGGTCAAGACATGCAATTTCTTTATGGTTATGTGACTGTGACGCTCTGTCCTCTGTGTAATGTGTTGCTGGTGAAAGAACTGTCTTCCTCTCTAACCTCTAGAACAGTGGATGGTGGTGGTGGTGTCGCTGCCCTATGACATTCAGCCCCATTGTCAGCCCTTCACAATGCATAGAGGAGTTGGAGCTTTGGGTTCACATGACTGTATAGAAAAACAAGGGGAAACCTTTTAAATTGTGATTTATGCTAAAATGGGGGGAGGCAGCAGAAAAATATTAAAGGGTGATGCTTTGTGTTGCCGCAGACCAATCAGTATCGCTCTGATACGTCTTGGAAGCTCTTCAGAAAGAAGAGGGAAAAGCGCAAGGATTTCAAATCTCTGAACCTGCTGGGTGGACATTGACTGCTCATCACACACAAATGTTTTATTTTTTCTGAAAAACTCATATTTATAAAGCACTGATAGATTCACAGCCAGTGAATCTATCATTTAAAGCACATGCAACTAGCAAGATTCGCCTGCAGTGAATGTTTGAATGTCAGATTAACTGCTTTCTAAATCTGCACCTAGGTTTAATATTAACACTCTAAAGGCTTGTACACACCATGAGAAAATAGTGCGAACATTTTAGTCGGAGGAAAGAGTGTGCGATTTTCTGATGTTGTGTACACAACTTTCAACAGCCAATTCCGACATCCCGATTGAAAATTTCTGAAGGGACGAACTCCAAAAATGTTCTCGTACCTTCTTGTTTTAATGTGTACTGTTTTCGTACGAGAAAAATCAGAAAAAAATGACTGCTCATGATCAGAAACCATAAACAAAAAGCCTTTGCCGTACGAGAATTTTTGTAGACTATTTTCTTCCTTGGTTCCGACTTGCTTTGAAACAACAAGGAGAATTGGACGATCATTCACCTGATTTCCTTATAGTGTGTACCCCACTTAAAGCGGAACTTCGGTCATTTTTGTAACTTTCCATTTATTAAATCCTTTGCCCTTGTTGTTTTAAATTTGGATAGTAAAACGTTGTTTTTCTGCCAGTAAATACCTTATACAGCCCACTTCCTGTTTCTTGTCTGGTCATTTATCCTGGGCTTATGACATCATGCACAGTTCTTTCTCTCACTCTCGTGAGAGTTTGCCAGGAAGGGAGGGGAGATGAGTCATAAGAGGGCCAATGAGAACTGCAGGTCTTTAGGTGTGCCTCTGTGTAAATCCAGGAAGTGAACAGGCAGCAGCTTCAGCTGTCCACAGTTATAATAGATACAGTCAGACTTGGTGGCGTGAGATTTCTGCAGAATATTTGGCAAGTGCAGAATCACAGAAAAAGGGTGACAGAATGGGTCTCTCGTAGTTCTCTCGTTTTGGGATAACTGGGCAGGAAGGTATATCATTTCCTGCTATGTTAGCTTTTTAAATATTATTTTTTTCTGATAATTTCCTGAAGCTTCTATGTATCCATAAACATTAAAAGTTCGATTTTTTAAGTCCCAAAATGCCAGTTGTTGGAATAAACACCTTATGCTATTTTTTTTTTCTTCATCTAGGTGTGTTGTAGTGTTATTAAATCCCCGAAAGAACAAACAGCATCATATTCTGAACAGTTCCAGGTGAGTGTTGCACTGTATGTACAATCTATGTAAATCATTACAATGATAAATGTCTGACTGTCAGCAGATTTGATCCTTTGCACAAGTCTGATCCATCACAGCTGATTGCGTCATCCACCATATACCATAACAATAACTTTTTGATTCTGATCACATTTAATCAGAAATAATTCACAAATATGCCCTTATAATTCATTTTACAAATAAAATGATTTCATACCTGAGACTTCTGTACATAGGGGTTTGTTAGAGTCCTGGTCTGGCTTTCATATTCAAGCCTAAGTTTAGGTAAAAAAAAATTATTTCTTTTAAATCCACAACAGGTACGATACTTTACATTTAAAGGATACGTTTACCTTTAGTGATATGTTACACCTGTATTTATGGTGTGACATGTTACTATACAGTAAGTGCCCGCACCCCCATTACCCCCCGTGACAGGGTGTGTAAGGTGTGTGTGTGGGCACTTGCTGTATAAGGTTCCTCTCCCCGCACCGCTGTCAGATTTTAAAAACTGGGCTTTGCCTGAATAGCCGCCTCATTCACAGAGATCTGTGAATAAATTAACTCAAGTCCCGTCATCCACCGCAGCAGTTGGCTTGTGGGTCTTATATTAACTTCATTTACAGTTCTGCAGCTGAGTGTCTGTCTATATGAAGGTACAGCATCCAGGGCTGATCACTTCCATGTGATCATAGAATGAGTGATTACATGTAAGGGTACGTGATTGATTAACTATGAGAGCCAGCAGTCTCCCATTGCATTCATTGAGGCTGCCACTTACCGCCAATCACGGGAACCCAACTGGTGTTCTCACATATAGTCTCAGCCAGAGTACATTTGTGTGAATGTTACCTTGTCGTCTTGGTTGAAATCTCCCAAACCTGGATGCCGACACCAGTAAAGCCAGCAACAATGGAGAGACAGGCAGCACTAAAAACCTAATTAAAAAAATATATATTCAGACCTTCACAGAATGCATTTGTTCAGAGTTACTTGAAGAATGGTTCGTGTAACATTCCCTGCCCTGTAACCTATGTATTCACATGCAGTACATTTGTTGCTGGTCCCTCACAATTGGCACTTGTTTGTGTACATTCTCTTTCTGGTCATTTGATCCTTTTCCTATTCTAGCCTGGCTAGTCTTGCTATTTTGTGCTGTCTCCCTCTCAGAGTTCCAGCTCTATTAACGGCTCCTTTAGCCAATAATTGACCTGGAGGGCTCCTATTTTCTCCCTCACACCTCTGGGTGATGAGAGGGCATCTAAACAGCAGAGCCTGGAACTAAATTGTCCTTGACACAAAGCATGAAGGACAAACCTTCGTTCTCTTGCTGTAAGATTAGGAAGGATGGTGTTTGAGGATGCTTGCTCTGATTACGTAAGACTCTTGTCTTTTAGATCTGTGAAACCAAAAATACAAATGACTTTTTATCAAACCCCTTAGGCCCCTTTCACACTGGGGCGGTTTGCAGGCGTTATTTTGCTAAAAATAGCGCCTGCAAACCGAGCCTAAACAGCGGCTCCTGTCTCTCCAATGTGAAAGCCCCGAGGGCTTTCACACTGGAGTGGTGCGCTAACAGGACTTAAAAAAAAGTCCTCCTAGCCGCATCTTTGGAGCGGTGAGAGGTGCGGTGTGTTTACCGCTCCTACACCGCTCCTTCCCATTGAAATGAATGGGATACCGCGGTAATGCCTCCCGCAAACCCTTTTTCGGCCGCTAGCGGGGGTTAAAACCGCACCGCTAGCGGCCGAATACCTCTGCAATCCCGACGGTATAGCGCCGCTAAAAATAGCGGCGCTATACCGCCCCCACCGCCCCAGTGTGAAACGATTTGTCCTCTATGAATAGTTGGACCCTCCATATTACATACTATAGTTTTGAAAAATATAATGGTGGTTTATAAATATTATAAAGGGAATGGTAAGCTTTAGGCCTGGTTCACACCTTATGCAGTTTTCTTTTGATCTGTTTTTGTAGTGCTTTTTGCATTACGTTTTGCACACGTGTTTTTGACATGTTTTTTGATGTATTTTTATGGGGTTTTTTTTCTTTTTAATAACCAATTTGTTGTTGGACAGATTAAAAAATGCAAATTGTAGCAAAATCACAGCCAAAATGCACTATATGCTTTCCTGCAGCTTTTGCATTGAAATCTATTGAACCAAAAAGTCCCGGACCCTTTCCAAAAACATAACGGCGGAAAAAAAAACATAGATGTGAACGTGTCCCATAAACTGTGTTAAATGGACAGTAGTTTGTTTCTGCACTAAAAACACTAAAGCCCTGTACACACGAACGGTTTTACAGATGAAAACAGTCCGATGGACTTTTTTCATCGGACAAACTGATCGTGTATGGGCCCCATCTGTCTTTTTTCCATCGGTTTTAAAAAATAGAACATGTTTTAAATTTTTCCGATGGATCAAAAACCGATAGCAAATTCCGATCGTCTATGGGCAAGTCCATCGGATAAAAAACCCACGCATGCTCAGAATCAAGTCGACGCATGCTCAGAAGCATTGAACTTCATTTTTCTTGGCTCATCGGAGTGTTTTACGTCACTGCGTTTGGAACGGTCGGTTTTTTGACTGATGGTGTGTAGGCAAGACTGATGGAAGTCAGCTTCATTGGATTTCCGATGGACAAAACCATCGGATCATAATCCATAGGATATCCGATCGTGTGTACGAGGCTTAAGAACTAAAAACAACTAGGTGTGAACCAGGCCTTTGATTGCAGTGTAAAAAAAAAATTCTAGAGACGCACCAAAATTTCGGAAATTGTGTTTTTGGCATTTTGCCCATTAAAGAAAAAGGTGCTGATAAGGTCCTGAAAATGCACATGATTTTGCAGCAATTTTACCAGGATTTTGCTGCGCACCTATGTGTTTTTCATAGGTCATGTGACTCAAAAACGTAACACTAGTGATGCGTTTTTGCTGAAATTTCAATGCATTTCAACGGGGAGGTGCGTTTTTGTGGGGGGGGGGGGGGTGTTTGTCAGACCAAAAATGCAGCAAGCAAGAATTTTGCACTAAAGGTGCCGATAGTGGGCGACAATAAATTCATATTCATTTAAATTCATGTTATTAAAAAGTCAAATATAATACAATTACAGTGGATATAAAAAGTGTACACACCCCTTTTAAAATGTAAGGTTTTTGTGATGTAAAAAAATCAGACAAAGATAAATCAGTTCAGACTTTTTCCACCTGTAGCTGTGTTCAGAATTAAGCAATCACATTCAAACGCATGTTAAATAGGAGCTGCCATCTTTTAAAGTCCCTCTGATTAATCCCAAATACAGTTCAGCTGTTCTAGTAGGTCTTTCCTGACATTTTCTTAGTCGCATCCTTCAGAAAAAGCTATGGTCCGCAGAGAGCTTCCAAAGCATCAGAGGGATTTCATTTTTAAAAGGTATCAGTCAGGCGAAGGGTACAAAAGAATTTCCAAGGCATTAGATATACCATGGAACACAGTGAGGACAGTCATCATCAAATGGAGAAAATATGGCACAACAGTGACATTACCAAGAACTGGACGTCCCTCCAAAATTTATGAAAATATGAGAATAAAACTGGCCAGGGAGGCTGCCAAGAGGCCTCCAGCAACAAGGGAGCTGCAGGAATATCTGGCAAGTACTGGTTGTGTGGCATATGTGACAACAATCTCCCGTATTCTTCATATGTCTGGGCTATGGGGTAGAGTGGCAAGACGGAAGCCTTTTTCTACGACGAAAAACATCCCAGCCTGGCTAAATTTTGCAAAATACACATCTGAAGTCTCCCGAAAGCATGTGGGAAAATGTGTTATGGTCTGATAAAAGGTTGATTTTTTTTTTGATCATAAAGATATGTTTGGCGCAAAAAAAAAAAACACCACTGAACATCACCAAAAGAACACCATACTTACAATGAAGCATGGTGGTGGCAGCATCATGCTTTGGGGCTGTTTTTCTTCGGCTGGAACAGGAGTCTTTGTCGGAAGGTAGAGGGAATTATGAACAGTTTCAAATACCAGTCAATATTGGCACAAAACCTTCAGGCTTCTGCTAGAAAGCTGAACATGAAGAGGAACTTCATCTTTCAGCATGACAACCACCCAAAGCATACATCCAAATCAACAAAGGAATGGCTTCACCAGAAGAAGATTCAAGTTTTGGAATGGCCCAGCCAGAGCCCAGACCGGAATCCGATTGAAAATCTGTGGGGTGATCTGAAGAGGGCTGTGCACAGGAGATGCCCTCGTAATCTGACAGATTTGGAGTGTTTTTGCAAAGAAGAGTGGGCAAATATTGCCAAGTCAAGATTTGCCATGCTGATGGACTCCTACCCAAAAAGACTGAGTGCTGTAATAAAAATACTTCAACAAAGTATTAGTGTAAGGGTGTGCACACTTATGTATCCATATTATTTTATTTTTACTTCCCTCCACTTAAAAGATTTCAGTTTGTTTTTCAACTGAGCTGTACAGTTTATAGGTCACATTAAAGGTGGAAAAAGTTCTGAAATTATTTATCTTTGTCTCATTTTTTTACATCACATAAACCTGAAATTTTAACAGGGGTGTGTAGACTTTTTATATTTGTGTGTGTGTATGTATATATATACACACAGTGGAACCTCGGATTGCGAGTAACGCGGTTAACGAGCGTTTCGCAATACGAGCACTGTATTTATAAAAATCGTGACTTGGTTTGCGAGTGTTGTCTCGCAAAACGAGCACGATTCAGGCCAAAGCGGTGTGCAGTACCGCTTTTGGCCTGAGATGGGGGGGCGCCGGAGCCGAGCAGAGTTGAACGTCGCCGATCCCAGCTGATCATTCAGAAATGCACGGAAAGGCCCGGGGACAGCACGGCTGACCTCGGCAAATCTCGGGTAGGAAGTCTTTCTGAGGTTTTCCGAGGTCAGCCGAAGTGTCCTCGGGCCTTTTTCGTCCATTTCCGAAGCTCTCCGGCGCCCCCCCCCCCCCGCCTCTGGCTGCATGCGGTATTTCATCACATTGAAGTCAATGCGGAACAAATTATTTTAGTTTCCATTGACTTCAATGGGGAAACTCGCTTTGATATGTGAGTACTTGGGATTACGAGCATACTCCTGGAACGGATTATGCTCGTAATCCGAGGTTCCACTGTGTGTGTGTGTGTATAGTTATATATTTTTTTAAAACTGCCATTTTCGGTTTCGAACCAAGTGCATCCTGAAATATTCAGTTTTGGCACCAAAATTTCTATTCGGTACACCTCTAAAATTTTCATTAGAAGTGGTTATTGCCAGTGTGTCTCATTCTACCTGGTGGGTTTTCAATCTTCTTCTTTTTTTTTTTTTTTTTTTTTTTTTTTTATGGAAAGTACACTGGAGGTTTTGTATGACACAAACATGGGTGGAAACACCTAAAACTACTAGGTGGACAGAAACAGATTCTAGAAACTACCTTCCCATATCCCATCTGGAAATTGGAGAGTGTAAAGAGCCAAAGCATATTGAGAAAATGACTACACCACAGGCTGGATTGTTAAGAAAATTATGCACACTAATGCGAACCGATATGTTTAACGACACGCATTGATGTGCAATGGAAAGTCCATTGCAACGCATATTAAAAAACACTCCAATGCATATCATATGGCAGTGACATTTATTTTGCTGCATTTCTGTTGGTTTCTAAGGAAAAGGCATTGGGGTAAAAACTAACCTAAAACACCAAGCTGTCAATGAGTTCTATTTGTTAACATTACCAAATCTACAGTTATATAGGAAAGTCTAAGCTGGTTCATGTACCTCCAATAAATAAACCCTAAATAACGGCAAAAATATTGGTGGTAGACCATGTTCAATTGCTGACCTTGTGATAAGCTACAGAAAAATGAATTGGTTTCACCATAAACTGTGGTTGACCAGATTTCCAAATTTTAACTGATTTGTGTGCCTACAGATACAATGGCTCTAAGCCACCAAGAGTTTTCATCCATCAGTGTGGGCATAAGGATCCATTCATACTTGTACGACTCCAAAGTTGCCCAGACTTTGATGCAACTTTTGGATGGGTGCAACTTGGATCTGACTTTGGTTTTGACCAGTGACAATGGACAACTGTGGCACAAAAGTTGCATTGTATAACATTCAGGTATGACTTTCATGCAACTTCTGAGGGTCAACCTTGCAGTCTATGGCACTCAAGTTGCATGAAAGTCAGACCAAAGTAGTGCATGAACTACTTTGAAGTTGCTGCAACTTTAAGGCACGCATTTATGAATGGGTATCATTGAAAAACATGGGGAACGACTTGTCATGCAACTTTGATGTCCAACGTTGCATGATAAGTCGCACAAGTGTGAATGGACCCTAAGGGAGCAGTAGGGAACTAGCATTGGGGGTGATTGTGTCTGTATAGCTCACATGCAGGTTTTCTACTACTTTTTTTTAATGCTGTACAACTTAACCTGTTTTTCATTTTGAAATTTTTTTTTCTATTTACATTTTTTTTATTTTTTGTATATATTTCAGGAAAACAATCACTGCACTTGCATTTTCCCCAGATGGAAAATTCTTGGTCACAGGAGAGGTATGTATTTTGTAGTGTGAACTGAGAGATTCCTTCCCTTCACTATAGATCTAAAGTAGTGATGAGCTGAGCATACCTGGGTTCTGTTTGAGCCGGGTTCACAGTGCTGAATCCGAACCACACTGAAGTCAAATGTAGCCGAATGTTAAACCGTAATGACCATTTTTGGCTATTATGATAGGGGTGGTAAAACAAATAGTATGGGATGCAAGACACTACCCCAAAGAACATGCGCCGAAGCAAAAAATAAAGTATTAAATCCAAAACCAAAAATGTATTCTACTGCAGCTTACCAATCATTAGATGTGGTGGCTGCATCGGTTTTCTTTTTTTTTTTTTGTGCCACTAACACACCCAAAATTGTGCTACGCAATCTAAAAATTACTATTGACTGCTGCCCTTCACTGTATCATCACACCTGACCTAAATAAACAAACTGTGTTGTGCTGCCGTATGATAAATCACATAAATCATAAGGAATTCATAGGTAAAAAATGGGGAAGGAATTTGCGCTAAATATTCAAGCTGACAAATGACCAAAGAGAAACAGCTACTAGCAAAGGTCATTAGATATACCAAATACCAAATAATAAAAAATATGCAGCGCCATCATACATGATTGAATTGATATAAATAAATGTGGCAACCAAAAAAATATCTAAAACAAATTTCATCAATAAAAAGTCCATAAATCATCCAGCATATAAAGGGTGAGGAAATGTAAAAAGGAACAAGGGCCCTTAGCTCCCAACTGTCCCTGATTTCGAGGGACTGTCCCTGATTTGGAGCAATGTCCCTCTGTCCCTCTTTCCTCCTCATTTGTCCCTCATTTTGGTTTGATCTATATAGATGTATATAAAATGCACTTTTTATCTTTCAAAAAGTGTTTCCCAGTGCTAAACCTTTCATCCAATTTCTAAATTGCTGAATTTTTAAATTCCAAAGGCCAATATAAAGGAATAGTAGTGGTAAAAAAAGCACTTGTGGGTTCAACCAATCTTGTTTTTTCGTACAATTATCCTTTAAGGGGCGTGGCAAGGGGTGTGTCCTATGCATGCATACTTTTACTGATGGGTGTCCCTCATTCCCATCTCAAAAAGTTGGGAGGTATGCAAGGGGTGCACATAGAAAGTCCAGCTTCCCCAAATCCTGTCTTCATGTGCATCTTGGAGAGGGTGTAAGTATCACGCTATGGTCCTCTTTTAGTTTTCATGTATATTTATCTGTAAGAGCCTGGGATAAAAAGATACACCAGGACTGAGAGTACCTCTGTGGATTGATTGGGATACTTCTCCCTACTGCGCTGTTGGTGTTTCCATTAAGTTGGAAACCAATTCGTTCAGGTAAGTTGCCATCCTTCCTTGTCACTAGAGAGGTTTACACAGAGGATTTGGGGAAGCTGGGATTTCTTCCTATGTGCACCCCTTGTTCCTTTTATGTTTTCCCACCCTTTATATGCTGGATTAAATTGGAACACTGGATTTTATCTTCTTTTTTCCTTTTGAATTCTCCTTGATGGTTTATGGACTTTTTATTGATTAACTTTTTTAGATAATATTTTTTTGATTGCAACATTCATTTAGATCAGGGTTTCTCAACCAGGGTTCCGTGGAACCCTTGGGTTCCTCTAGAGGTTGCTAGGGGTTCCCTGAGCAATGGTCAATTTCTGCCTCTCAGGTAAGTTCTCAATGACACCATTGATCTTTTTAGTTATCTGTAAGGGGGTAATTATTCCCAATAATCACAAGTGTAAGAAGCATTCTTCCCATTGACCATTACACTAATGTATGATGAGTTGTAGATTTTTCATTTTTAGCAGGGGTTCCCCCAAGCCCGAATAATTATTTCCAGGGTTCCTCTGTGTTGAAAAGGTTGAGAAAGGCTGATTTAGATAGATAGATAGATAGATAGATAGATAGATGGAGAGATGGAGAGATGGAGAGATGGAGATAGATATATAGATAGAGATATAGATATATATATATATATATATATATATATATATATATATATATACTGTGTTTCCCCAAAAATAAGCTCGGGTCTTAAATTAATTTTGGCATCAAAAGACACAGTAGGGCTTATTTTCGGGGTAGGTCTTACCATGTAATGTGCTGTCTTCTCTCCCCCTCTCTCTCCCTGTCTGACAGGAATCCCCAGTGTGAACTGAGTTAAAATGCTTGTAAAATCCTATAATCTACTTTATTACAGTAGTATATAATGTACAATGTGTGCGTTTCTGTAATATAATTGTGCCAAATACCTTCGTTATAGCGCCGCTCTGCGCTTTTGTGACCCACCAGAGCTCTCTTCCCCCGCAATTATATTACAGAAACGCACACATTGTACATTATATACTACTGTAATAGAGTGGATTATAGGATTTTACAAGCATTTTAAACTAGGGCTTATTTTCGAGGTAGGGCTTATATTGCAGCCCTCCTGGAAAATAACGCTAGGTCTTATTTTCGGGGTAGGTCTTACTTTCGGGGAAACACGGTGTGTGTGTGTGTATGTGTATGTATGTATATATATATATATATATGTATATGTGTGTATATATATATATATATATATCAATTCAATCATGTATGATAGCTCTGCACCTTTTTTTATTATAAATAATTCATACACAAGCTGCTTATCAGACCAATTGACCTCAGACTGAAAGAGGTCCTGCTGCACTTTAGGTAAAAATCCCTAAATGGATGGATGGATGATCGCCTCCTTTCCCGCTTAGGGCTTGGTATGGAAATGGGTGGATGAGTTGAAGATTTAACTCCAGCCAGATGTGTGGGTGAATGCGTGGTATGCCTCGCTAATTCCGCTACTGCATGCCGCCTACACCGTCGCCCACATCTCAACAATCCACAGCCGCTCCTGTTGTCATCCAGTCCTTTCAGAGCAACACATGTAAAAGGAAGGAGATCTCTCATGGTGCAGTAAAAGGAACACATGCTCACATAACAGCATGTCCTGTAAATCACATCCAATACCACTGTAGCTCTGCCTATTGTGTTTCGTCCGAAGGTACGGCATCACTGGGGCAACGGGTTATATTGTGCTTGGGTATGAATTACTTATGATTTATGTGATTCATCATATGGCAGTGCAACACTTTTTGTTTATTTAGATAAACTAACAAAATTAAGCCAAACTCCAGCTCACACTTTAGAATCCGTTACATAAAAACATTTTTTCCTTTTGAGATAAAGGTTTTACATGAATAAATAAATAATTAAATCATTTTAATCACCCCTGCCAGTGTGAAGTGGTTTGTGTCATCCTTGTAAACTGATACATTCTGCTGGAGAGCTTGAAAAATAAAAGACTTGCTGGCTGGATCACCAGATAAACACAGGAGAAAGCAAGCCTAAAAAATAAAACGAATGTAGCCATCACATCTAAGAATTGCTGCAATATAATGTAGCTTTTGACATTAATACTGCTTTAACCTGCTTGTGAAGTGCCATATCTATGCGATGTATACAAACCTACTACAGCAAAACTGACCTTTCTAAAAGAAGAGTGCTTAAATTGCCGGCAAAATGACCGCTTCCGAGTCACTTTACTTATTTTTGTAAACAAAGCGACCGGAGATTACTTTCATTTATACCAGACTCTTATCCTAGATGGGGTCTAATATAGATGTTTATTGAGGACCCCCAAATAGACACAGACATGGGGTATGGGCTTTAAGGGAAAATCCCACACAAAAAGACCCCCCCCAAAAAAGCACACCAGAACCTTATCCAGGCATACAGGCAGCCCAGGAAAGGGGAATAGGGAGCAAGCATTTGTCCCCACCTCCTGAACTATGTAGAAGTAAGAATAATAGGTAGACAATTTAACAAAACCAAAATAAGGGAAAAAATATATTTATTTTCTCATTGTGACTAGATATACAGTATCTCACAAAAGTCAGTACACCCCTCACATTTTTGTAAATATTTTATTCCATCTTTTCATGTGACAACACTGAAGAAATGACACTTTGCTACAATGTAAAGTAGTGAGTGTACAGCTTGTATAACAGTGTAAATTTGCTGTCCCCTCAAAATAACTCAACACACAGCCATTAATGTCTAAACCACTGGCAACAAAAGTGAGTACACCCCTAAGTGAAAATGTCCAAGTTGGGCCCAATTAGCCATTATCCCTCCCAGTGTCATGTGACTCGTTAGTGTTACGAGGTCTCAGGTGTGAATGGGGAGCAGGTGTGTTAAATTTTGTGTTTATCGTTCTCACTCTCTCATACTGGTCACTGGAAGTTCAACATGGCACCTCGTGGCATCTGAAAAGGAGGATCTGAAAAAAAGAATTGTTGCTCTACATAAAGATGGTCTAGGCCAGGGGTTTTCAAACTACGGCCCTCCAGGTGTTCAGGAACTACAATTCCCACCATGCCTAGTAATGTCTGTGAATGTCAGAGTTTTACAATGCCTCATGGGATTTGTAGTTCCGCAACAGCTGGAGGGCCGTAGTTTGAGGATCCCTGGTCTAGGCTATAATAAGATTGCCTAGACCCTGAAACTGAGCTGCAGCACGGTGGCCAAGACCATACAGCGGTTTAACAGGACAGGTTGTCACATGAAAAGTTTTATAATAAAATATTTACAAAAATGTGAGGGGTGTACTCACTTTTGTGAGATGCTGTATTTTTACATATACCCAGTTTAAATAAAACATGAATGGATCCCTTCTGATTTCATGTGAGAATGAAGTCCATTTTCCATGCATTATAAAAGGTGTTGGGCTATGCTTGTGTGAATTTGTTGCATTTTGTCCAGCTTCTCACATTGAAGGCGCACCATTCTGTCTTCTAAAATGTTCAGTCTCTTCCAGTACATGTGGGTCAGTCCTCTCTAAACAAAAGCTCTGAAGCCATCTGTGCCTGGATGCCTGATTGAGCAGCAGAGTCATTTAGGGACACTGTGGCATGACTGAAATAGACAATTACCCCGATGTCATTAGGAAATCACGGCTCTGCTGCCCAAAGACGACATCTTCCTCCCATTTTGGAGGAAGATGCTGGACTGCATACCTGTTAGTCACACGCTTGGCCTGTTTAGCAAAAGTTAGGCAATGTGAGTAGACCTGGTGCAGCTTACACCATCCTTCCCTCTATGTTCTGTCCTCCATAATTAGGCTGCACAGATGTTGGCAGTTTCTTTCCATCTCGTCATTGCCTGCTTCTCTGCAGGACATCTATTTATAGCCCAACCCAGATGTTGGGCTTTTTTTTTCCATCCGTATAGACATGTGTCCACTCTGACCAGCCAATAAGCCTTAAGGAAATTCCCTGGTACTTACACAGCATTGAGTGAAGCTATATCTGCTTCCAGTGGTCATCCACAAATTACAGATGACCTCTCCAGCTTCCTGTCTCCACTTCTGTATTCAGTTTTTCCTCATCAAAAACATTTACATTTGTGTCCAGGGGATGTGATGTACACTGGAAGTGATCAGTAGCTTGTTGTGGCTGGGCACTGGAAACTAGAGCAAAAAACATGGATGTACAATAAATTGGAACCCCTCCAGAGCAAGCAGCTACAACTCTTGTTTGAAAGAGGACTTGTGATTGGTTGCAAATAAAAACAGAATTTTGCCCATCTGAATTTATATGAGGAGCATGTGAGGCCTATTAATGTAATAATAATTTTAAAAAAAGTAAACCTAAGGTCACAGTTTATTGTGGATGTATACCATCATTGGATACATAGACATAAATGCTAGCCAACTTGACAACAACATGATAAAAACAATATTGGAAATCATTCACATATGTTAGTAATACAAGGAGAGGGGGGGTATTTCGGGACTTTAAATGAAGCCAGGGCCTGGTAAGATCCTGTGCTTCCACCCCTATCAATATAATGAGAGAAAAAAAGGGGGTCAAGAGGTGGGACTTTACATGAACCACATAGTAGCAATTGAATAGATGGGTGGATATGTGGGGAAAATATTTATTGATACACAACATAGGTAAATATACGTAAGGTTGGAAGTAAACTTCCACATGATAAACAAATACTAACATGTATAAAATTCAAGTTGCATATTACATTTCCAGAATCCACCAAATTGGTATGTATACACACAATAAATTATAAGGTAAAACCTGCATGGCCTATGGCCTCGCTATTCCCTATCATGGTTGATAAGGGTATGACATGAGTGCATAAAACCCGATGACCTCATGTTTGATACAAAACACGGCATCTAGTTTCTCTACGCATTTTGTGGCATTATAGCCACTCGTCAGGAGCAGGCACGTGATGGGTCTAAAAATAAAGAATATAAAAAAGGTCTAAGTATTCTGTAATGATAATCCAATATGGGAGAGGGTACCCCCTGCCACATATTACTTAAAAGGAATTGTGTACTGGTGGTATAATGCTAGGCATTGCAGGCCATCCAAAGACACCGTGGTCAGAAGCTGTGGTGGGGGGTGTCCAGTGATGGCGACCACAGATGGACAGCATCCCAGGTGGCTGTGAATCTAAGGCACCCAGGTGGGAATTGCAATTAAGTTAACCAGCCAAAAGGGGTCTCTGTAAGGGAATGTGGTAAATGGTAATAAACAGAAGGTCCAGCCTGGTGGGGTCAAAATAGAGTGCAGTGTTGAAAACGAGTGTCAATGGGAACTGTCCAGTGAAGGAAGTGATAAAGAAGAACAAAGTGAGGGTACTACCAATAATCATTTCAGCTGACAAATTGTAGTTTTGAAAAAATTGCGAGGGTGCTGGTAAGTACTCTTAGTCCATTGAGCTTCCTGAACCTCAGTAACTGACCTGCCCATATCGGAAGGTACTGACCGTCTGCAAGAGCCTGACATTGCACCTGTGATCTGCTGATCGTGGCTGCAATGCTTTACAGGCTCCTAAGAAAAGAAAATGTACAAATTTTCACCTGCAAAAAATGTGCAATTATTATTTAATTTAACAGAAAGTAATATTTTTTTTTTAAAGATGAACTTATCCTTTAAGGGCTCACAAAGTTTGTTGATCACCCTAGACGCCCTGAAATACAAGGCAATCTGTTATTGCAGGTCTTTGCAAGCCCCCTTCTGTACCTCAATAACTGTGAAATGCAGCAAGGGGCCGGTCTAGAGATTTGACTCTAAAAACTGGTCAAAGTTTGTATATTGATGCTGCCTGGCTTCTGGGCCCCCATAGAAACTCCACAAAGTTCATGAACATGCACACAGGCTCCTGTTTTAAATTTTATCTGCTTATTTTACTTTTAAAAGTGACCACAGGGTCAGAGTGCAGGTTTGTGGTCACTCATTTGGGGTAGTGGTAGGCTTGCTGCAGGCTCACTACTATGATTCTTCTGTATAAAAGTACTATACTAACACTGACCTGGAATAGGGCCAGTTCACACCACAAAAATGCACTCCGGATACATTCCGGATCAGTTTTTGCTTACAGTTCACACCACATGCAGTTCTGGTGCATTTTTGATACATTTGCTGTGTTCCAGTACAGTTCTGTACATTTGCAGCATGTTCTACTTTTTTTTCTGCACTGGAAACAGACTGGAACTGACTGCACCGGTGTGAACTAGGGTCATTGGAATACATTAAAAAGATTGTGCGAAAATGTATGTAAACCTTTTTTGTTACCATGTGTGTCAATAAACATCCTTTTTGAGAAAAAAAAGACTGTGCGTGCATTTTTCATGCTGAAAACGCACTGGACTGCATCTGGTGTGAACTGGCACTAATGCTGGCCATACACTATACAAAAAATCGGCCAAACCCATTTTCCAAAAACGAACGTTCGGCCGTGAGCGCGTACAATGGTGCCATCATGTAATGACCGATAAATCGTTCAGTGGACATAAATAAATATTTTTTTTTATTCTTTTTTTTACATATACCTAGTGCAGACAGTTCGGACGGGAAACACATTAACCTTTCAATTTATCGTTCGTTCGGCAGAAAATTTTCAAACGTCCTTCGTTTTTTCGGCTCAAAAACGTCCCAACGATTATCCATTTTGTGCTCATTAACTGGCCGAAAAACGAACGGTCTAAATGACCGCATTTCGGCCGATTTTTCGTATAGTGTATGGCCAGCAAAAGAGAGCAGAATAAAGAGTGATTGAAGTCAAATCCTGATCTGGATACTCAGATTTGTGCCTCAATGTTGAAGCAATTGGATCAGCTTGACCACCTGTCGGCTAATATTTTCATAAATAGAATAGTACAGTTTGCTTTAATGCTGTTTGCTTACAAAGTAGAATTCTGATCCTGCAGAGTTGAATGAAGGTTCATGTGACTATTCCACATATGAGCTGCTCTGTGGCAGGCAATGGTTGCCATAGTGGGGCTACAAGAAGATAAGAAGATATACTAAATCAACATATGTTATGCTTCCTTTTTTTTTATTTTTATTTTTTTATAAATATGTAAGGATCCTTTCACGTGGCTCAGTGCGCTCCTTTCAGCAGGGAATTTGTGAATAGATCTCCTGCTGAATCAGAGCTGAACAAGACGGATGTAACTTTCATGACACCTGCGCCTGTTTATTGCTCTTTACCTGTAATATCTCTGTGGGTGGCCATGTGTAAATTGACTTGTGTCTGTTTATATCAGGCTACCTGTCACATTTTAGGTCTGTAAAAATGGAAAAGGACAGCCTTTGTTTTTCTAAAAAACATCTACTTCCTTTTTCCACCACTTTATGTATTTTTTTACAATTTATAAATGTTATACTTCTCCCTGACATTATTCCACCTGTTTTTGAGTACATTAATGTACCTGTATCTTAATATTACATGTTATTTCTGTATTGCATTACTCTACTTTTTAAAGTGATTCTAAACATACAATGTTTAATTGTCATTATCACTTCTATTTATATATGAAGACCGTACCACTGTTTTTATTATTAAAAAAGCATCTCAGTACCTTATGTAAAGCAGTAGTAAACTCTGCTATATAATTTAAATTTTCGGGCCTACAAGGTGGGTTATGCCATATTTTCTAGTATGCAAAGCATATTAGTACATTATGACTGACTTGCCTGTCCAAAAGGTGCCCTCCAACACTGCTGTGGAATTAATCCAGCTGGACCACGGCGCGTCCATCTTTTTCAGGTCTTCCTTTTGGGTTCTGTGCCATTGTCTGTTTAATAGGCGTAGCCGCGATGACGTCACTCCCACACATGCGCACGGTAGTCGCATGGCCGCGACACTACTCTGGGCCATAAAAGTTCATTAAGCTGCCCATGCGTGGCTCAGTGTACATGACGGCTGACAGGCAGAAGGGGGCATTTAAGGCAGAAAAGACCAATAGGGTCATAAATCATAAATACTCTGCCTGTCAGCACATTTTAAAAAAAATTGCCGTTACTTCCATTTTGAACCCAAACACAAACATTTATTATATTGCAGCTTACCAATTCTGAGATGTGATGGCTCTATTCTTTTTCTAAATATCTTTCTATTTTCTTTTGGTGATCCAGCTAGTAAGTCTGTTTTTTTTAAACGCTGCAAGAGCTTTTATTTATTTATGTAAAACCTTTATCCCAAAAGGAAAAAAATGTTTGCAACTAATTATAAAGTATTAGCTGGAATTCAGCTTCCATTTGTTATCGTTTTAAAATCAGCTAGTACATCCAACACTGCACTCCCCACAGACTGACATTGCTGCTATCCAAATTTTCCCCCTGTTCTCATTCATCCAGAGTGGTGTCAGTAAGACACAGGAGGTGTACTGTATTACTGGTCAGAACACCAGGGGAAAACACAGGGGGAAAAGGGGTTTAAGAAAGATTTTATGTGTACATTTGTGTATTGAAAATCAATAAAAAATATAATGATGATAATAATAATAAAAAAGAAAAAGAAAACTGATGCAGCCACAAAATCTAATAATTGGTAAGCTGCAATATTTTACATTTTTGGGTTTAATACCACCTTAATCCTTGCTGTTCAGCAGTCACATGATGTTTCCCAGGTCTTTTCCATACTCGGGGAAGGATCTGAGGAAGGGTGTCTATTACTCTGCTGATGGTATCCTTCATAGCAGAAGAGGATGCCTGGACTATGAATCTGTGTCTGCACAGCACTAATTGGTGCTGTGCTGGTCACATGACATAAAAAAATACAGCTTAAGAGTTCAAAATAGAGAATAAAAATAAATAGCAATAAAGTTTTTTGTTTTTTTTTATATCTTAGTACAATTCTATATTTCAAAGGAAATGTTAATTTTTTTGCAGTAGCATGGTCTAGGGCAGGGGTCTTCAAACTGCGGCCCGAGGGCCAGACGTGGCCCTTTGCTAGCCTTTATCTGGCCCTTGGGGCGCTATTCCTCCCACTGATATGAGGCAATATTTCTCCCACTTACACCAACAATGGGGCACTATATCTTTCACCGATACCATTGATGGGATACTACTCCTCTTCCTGTTGACCACCAACCCTGGGGCCATATTTATTTTCACTGATGCTGGGCCATTGACATCTATTGCCTCTGCTGGCCACAATCCGACCCTCCTGAAGTCTGAAAGACAATAAACTGGCCCTTTGTTTGAAAAGTATGGAGACCCCTAGCTTTCAATATGTTCACACTATAAAGATATCTGAAAGGAGGTTCTGCAAATCACAGGCTGTGTCATGCCCCTCTAGCCTGTGTGTATGTGCTGGGATTAACAGGGAGGTGAAGCCTCCATCAATCAACATCGTATATCCTAGCCCCATAGTGTTTAGCAATATGAGGACATTGAAGAGGAGGAAGGGGAATGGACTGCAATTTACCACTGTGTGTACTTCCACATGTGTGACTCTATAGTTATGTGGGCTGCACAGAAAAAAAGAAGAAATGGACAGCTTAGAAGGGAACTGAATCTGGAGCATGCTCAGTAGGTGTGGCAACGGCTGGTCTACACAATCTCAGGCTGCAGTGGGGACACAGACAAGGATTGAGGGACTGTGAACAGCAGGATCAACCAGTGTTTTTACAATCTACAGAAAACTAATGCTCTAGTGGAAAAATGAGTATGAACACGATGTAATATAGCATGTATTGACCATTTTTATAATGATTTGGGTTTAATGAGAGTGTAGTGTATTGTGTATGTCAGAAGGAAAATTATTTGCCTAACTTCGTTCTAACTTTGCTTGCAGAGCGGACACATGCCGGCAGTACGGGTCTGGGATGTGTCTGAAAGGACACAGGTGGCAGAACTTCAAGAACACAAGTATGGGGTGGCCTGTGTGGCTTTCTCTCCCAGCTCCAAATACATTGTATCAGTGGGATACCAGCATGACATGATTGTCAATGTGTGGTCATGGAAGGTGAGTCCTGATTTCACTCTCTCTGAATAAGTTCTGAAGTTTAACTGCAATATAAATACACAGCAGTGTCATGATTTTTCCCAGTTTTGTTCTGTTCATTTTATCCTTGTTAGATTTCTCACTTGTCCAGTCTTGCTTGTAGAAAAAGATTGTTATCAGATGGGAGTCTGTCCTGGAAGAAACCGCAGACAGTGCTTCTATTAGTGTTTTCAGACCTTATAAATCATTTTGGCACACATTTAAAGTGCTGTTTAGAAAGGATGCCTATGCTATAGCACAGAACAATGCACAGATGCAGATAGTCTATGCTTTGTGGTGCGCTGCATTATTAAAAATGGGATAGGTGGGGTTTTTTTGGGGTTTTTTTCAAGCGTTGATAATTAATTTAAGATTAATGGCTGCTTTAGGCCTCATGCACACTGGAATATTTTTTATCCTGGGGGTGTTTGGCATTTTTTCCCTGCCTCTAAATGCACCCACCCTCATGTTACTTTATGTGTCCATGCACACATAGGCATTTAGAGGCTGAAACAAAAAACCCCACAGCCAGTGCATCCAGGAGTAGCAGAGTTTTGGCAGAAAAAAACGCTTAACACACCTAAACGCGTTTAAACATGCCTAAGCACTAGACGCTTTTAGTGCTTGAGCATTAATTCATTTCAGTGGCCAGAATAAATTCTTATTCTGGCCAATGAAATAAATTAACCCCCAAGCGCTTGATGCTCCTAAACGCATTACACAAGCGTTTTTGTTCTGCCAAAACTTTGCTGCCATGAAGAATGGAGTCAAGCACAGTTCACAAAAGGTCCAGAGTGCATGAGACCTTAAAGGATAAGTTCACACAGCTATAGCATTGGGAACATGTTACATATTCCACCCTAAAAATGGGTGGAATATGTAAACTGTATCCAAATGTGAACTTGTTAAAATTGGTAAGTTTGGCAGATGGACTTTGTAGGCACAACACAGTTGAGTATATAAAATTGTGGCTTTGAAATTGGGCTACTTCAGCTCAATTTTAAAGCCGCATATCTGTGTGATTTTGGATCGCCGATTTCATTGAAGCTTGCAGCTTAATTTAACAGAAGTCAATGCAAGTCGCAATGAAATCTCAGAAAAGTGGTGCAGTTACCTTTTCAAAGTCGCTGCGACTTGAGTCACAACGATTTGACAGATTCCATTGCTGAAAATAGGGGGTGACTTGTCATGCGATTTTGAACTGTCAAATCGCCTGACAAATCGCATTAGTGTGAACAAGGGCTCAAGCAATACATATTCTCTTTAGCAATTCTGTAAGTGGGTCCACCTTTTTCCTTAACTGAATAAAGCAAGAAGAGGGAAGTGAATAAATGTTATCCCTTTTAAATGCATTATTGAGGTTGGTTCAGCTGATCTTCTACTTTTATTTGTATAATCTGGGTGGCACAATGAAGGCAAACCAAGCGGTGAATGTTGTGGGCAGCAGTCCGCTGTTTCCCATTTGATTCAGTGTTGGCAGTAAACCTGCAGTGAGCCTTGTAGCAGCTTGTCAGATTCTGGCAGTTGTAAAGTTAGGAGAAGGAAAGCATATGATTGGTTTGTTAGGGGTTGTCATTTTTCTTTCAGACACTTTTTGTACATGAGATTTAGTGTGCCTGACTTTTTTTTATTCTTTTGTTTCTACATTGCGTCATTTTAGGGAAGTCATCCAACTGCCATTTAAGGGGTTAGAGAGGTTTGTATTCCTCATACTGTGGGAATGGCTTCCCCGATTTATACCAGGAATTGTATGTTTAGACACAGTGGGACAGATGTATCAAAGTGCTGGGTTTTTTCATCTACATTTCACTGCAAAAGCACCCCTTTGGGTATAGAGGCATGAATCAAGAATGGTTTAACCTTACAGAACTTCAGTCTTCCTGTAGGGTCTATTCACACTTGTCCCCTTTCTTGCAGTATAACATACTTGTAGGCCTCATTTACGTGGCTGATTAGAACCGTGGTACAGCAAGTATCTGCATAAATCTTTGGCTAAAATCACAGGTGTGCGCACGCAACAAGTGGGTTATATGTGTTTGAGGCAAATGATGAGCCATGGAAGCAGACAGTTTGTGCCCAGGGCCGCTCATCTGTCCCCAACTACATGTAACCACTCGGATGTGTGGAATAATGTGAACAGTCATGGTGCTTGTCAGCCTGTCATTGATTTGTACAGGTTACCTGTCTACGACTGATCGCAGATATCTGTGATCCCTGCCACAGATCACCCTGATACGGTTGGTCCCAATCAATTATGCGAATGAGGCCTTACTGATGCATTTTAAATAAAAATTTCACTCATTCTAAGTTCACATCTATTCAGTGATGGTCTGCTTTTTTAGACCAGGGTGTCTGTTATTCTTGTGTTTATTTTTTTTTATTTTTTTGCATGTTAACCAAGTCAATTAATGATTATGGGAAATGTACAAAAACAAATCTATTAATGCAGTTTTGTACATTTATAAATACACCCAAATACACCCATCCCATGCAAAATCACTATTCTTAATTATTCTCTTGCATAATGTGGTTGATTTACTAGAGGCAAATGGACTGTTCACTTTGCAAAAGAGAATAAGCTCTGCTGACTTCCATTATCCAATCACGTTCAAGCAAAAATTATGATTTGTTTTATTTATTTTTTCATTTTCCTTGCACATGATTGGATATTCTTTGCAAAGTGAAGTTTCACTACATTAGACTTTAGGGAAAATTCTCTTGCGAAGTGCAATTTCCCTTGCAAACTTTACAGTCTATTTGCCTTTAGTAAATCCATCCCCTCAATCCCTGATGCGTGTAGTAACATACGTTGCTGCATATGTTTAGCTGTGGGAGAGCCCTTACTCCTCATTGTGAGGGCCAGTTACACTGGAACGATCTTTTGTGGCACATCTTGAAATGTTGGACAAGGGTTTTTTACAGCCATCAGTCAGAATCCGAACTGCCTTGCAAAATGTAATGCGATTGGTAATACGCTGAGAGAGGAATTCACACAGTATTGGCTATGAGAAGTACCCTCCAGTGACTCTGTGGGTGCTCTCAGGTTTCTTGTTGCGGTGAATGGAATAGATCAGGGGTCTCCAACCTTACTAAACAAAGGGCCATTTTACTGTCCTACAGACTTTGGGGGGCCCGGACTGTGGCCAGCCTGAATTGAAAAATTTTCAGGCATCAGTGGGAGTAAGCTGTACCCCATCTTTGATAGTAGGCGGAGGAATGGTGCCAGTGGCATGAATTTGACCCCATTTTTGGTATCAGAGGGCAGAATAGTGTCTCGTATCAGTGGGATGAATAGTGCCCCAAGGGTCAGATAAAGGCAAGCAAAGGGCCACAGTTTGGAGACTCCTGGAATAGATGTTGGAATAAAGCAAACTTTCAGATTTTAGCACACTTGCAGTGTTTTCTGTATGGCATTAGTTACTCACAGATTTCTTTTGCTTCTTGCTTAAATTACTCTTTAGTTTTGACAGCATTTATCTAGTTGTTAACCAACTGACTCAAAGCCTCACTCCAGGCTAAATCATTTCCTAATAATGTCCCCCAGCCAGGCTTTATATAACAAGAAAAACGCAGCTCGGGTTGCAATGCTTGTCTTTAGTCTGCAACTGTCACCCACAGTACCTCTTCTTTGCCACAAGATGTCCTGAGTCTTCCAGGCTAAATGATGCCACCTATGTCACCGAATAGAAGACTGAGGACATACTATGAATGCAGGATGTCATGGGCTCACCTTCTAAGGGGGCGTCACCAAAATAGAGCTGCAACTAACGATTATTTGTTCTGTCGACTAATCTAGCGATTATTTTTTTGATTAGTCGACTACTTTAACGATTATTTTTATAACTTTTTTTTTTAAATTCGTTTTATTTTTTACAATTTATTTTTATTTTTTACAATGCTTTCTTTTTTTTAAAGGGGGGGGGGGCAGTGTCAGTGTGTCTTTTTTTATTATTATTTAAAAAATATATATATATTATTTATTGCAATTTTTTTTTTTTATCAGCCCTGTTGGGGGGGGGGGGCTATGGTGAGATATCAGGGGTCTTAACAGACCTCTGACATCTCCCATTTGAGACAGGGAAAGGGACACCAATTCCCCAGTCCCTTTCTCAGCAGCCTCCACTGCACTGATAATGAATGGAGAGAAGACAGCGGCTTCTCTTCATTCATTAACTGAGACATCGTAATCACAGGAGGTTACAATGTTTCAGTTATGTGAATGGACAGAGTCAGTGATCCATGACTCTGTCCATTCAGAAAACTAAGGAGCCAGGTTTATCCTGAGATACCGAGGGGGGCGGCAGCAAGGAGGGGGAGAAGAGAGTAGGACAGATGCACGGAGCAGCATGGAGGGGGACAGCAGCATGGAGAAGAGAGGGGGACAGATGCACGGAGGGGGACACGGAGGAGAGAGGGAGACACGGAGCAGCATGTAGGGGGACACGGAGAAGAGAGGGGGACAGATGCACGGAGGAGAGAGGGAGACACGGAGCAGCATGGAGGGGGACAGCAGCATGGAGAAGGACGGATGGGGACTGGAGGAGGATAGGGGACAGTCAGCGGTGATCGTGTGTGGGAGAGAAGTGCCGATCACCGCTGAAAGCCGCGGTGGGGGTGTTTGACCTGCCCTGGCCAAAGCAACTCGCAACGTGTGATGCGTCGACGCCTTTTCATGCATGCCGACGTATTTCCATAGTCAACGTAATCGATTATGTCAACGCGTCGTTGCAGCTCGATAAGTAATAGCCCAAAGAGCGGCGCCCATGTTGGCACCACTCTGCATAAATGAGGACCCCCCAAGGGGCCAAAATAAGTGACTGAACATTTTTTACCTTAATGCAAGTTATGCAGGAAGGTAAAAAATGTCTAGGCTTTAGAACCACTTTAAGGAAGGCAAGACACAGGCTCAGACCTGGGAACAGCCAGCTAGAGATACAGACAGTACAGCACTTCTCTAACCCACATTCCCAAATGCACCATGTTTAAAAAGAAAAAAGGTAGACCAACGCTCCACATAGTGTAAAATCCAATAAAACTGTTTATAAAAGTGAATTGCACTCCTATCAATATTGACATCACAGAACTGTGTACAATATCAGATATGACCGAATCGCAATTCAATGGAACACTTTGGCAGCGCGTTGATGTCGTGTAGCTTGGCTCCGCCCTACACATTTTGTCAAATAACAGTTTTGATGAATATGTAGGCCTGCCACTTTGATACAGTAGCTGTTAACATTGATTGCAAAATTGTGATTATGTGGCAGATATGTCTTCATCATAATTCCAGATAATTTTATTTTTTCCTATACAAATTGAACCAAAAGCTAGGTGCAGATGGATCTAAGATCAGTTGGTTCAGCAAATTTTCAGGCAGACAATTGGCTTCACAGTTGATCTGAGAGCGGAGGAGTCCATGCTGTCCGAATACAATAGAGCAGCGGGAAGGATTGCCTGATCCACCTTGCTTGTGTGATTGGGTGGAATCTGTTTGTTTTTGTTTATATCAGTCTGCCAAGTGATCAAAAAAAAACTGACGCATCTATGGCATTTCACATGAAGTCTGCATTGTAGTGAAATCACCACTGGTAAAAATTGTGTTATAGTTCTGAGCAAAGAAAGTGACCACACTTTTGACATAAATAAATAACGGTTCCGGGCCTAGGCAGTCTAGGTCATGTCTGATGTGCAGTCAGTCATTACTGCATTGAGTCTGTTTTCAATCAGCAGAGAGATAAGAGGATCAATAAGTTTAGACTGCCTGATGAACAGAGGTAATTAAGGCATCCGATACATTGATCCTTTGTTTTTTTATTTTAGTTCAACCAGCAAGTTTGAAGCAAAAAATTATCCGATTTCCCCCCATCCACACATTTGATGTGGGAATCCTCCCGCTGTGGTATTGTATCTGACAGTGGGAAGCAGTGGTGGCCGCCCCCCTAATCCATGTGCCTGGCCCCTAATCTACATGCAGGGCGCTGGATGTATGGATTTCAATGGATTTATTTATTTTTTTTGAAGCTCTAATTGGCTTCAAAAAAGGGTGGGCTCGGGATGCAGAGCACTGCGTCCTGAGCACACCCAGTTGTGTGACATTAGCGAATTAATATTTGCTAATGTCTTCTCGCTTCTCCTGGCCAATCAGGCCTCAGGACCGCTTCCTGTTCGACCAGGAGGAGAAGCAATGCCTGTGCAAGCTGAAGCAAGGAGCAGGTAAGGCTGGACTGTTTTCTTGTGAAAAAAAAAAGGCTGGACTGACCGTCTTCCCGTCCATCCCGTGGCGGGGGTGGTTTTGCTGTGCGATATTGAGCACCAGCCGCCACTGGCGGGAAGCCTTCTCCGCCGCCAGAATACAATAATCGGCTATAGCCGGTGGCACAGATCGTTCAGGGAAACATACACATGGATTGAAATTACTAGATACCTGTTTGATCTGATCAGTAACCAGGGTATACATTAAAGAGGTTGTAAAAACCTCCAACCCCCCCCCCCAAAAAAAAAACCTGCAAGACTTATGCATTTGCATCGCATACTAGTTAATTATGAAATACTTACAGTACCTTAGAACGATGCCCTGGACTGGCGCCGGAACACCGCTCACATGGCTGACGTGTTTCCCGGAGTTACTTCTGGGTTTGTGGGCTCCGGCGCTGTGATTGGCCGGAGCCGCAATTAGGTCACATGGGTGCGGGCGCTGCCGGTCACAGCACGGGCCCTGAACAAACGTTACGAGTACTGGCTGGCCTCTAAACGGTTAGTCCAGTTGCTATGTTGGTGCACACTTACAGAAACAAATAAAAGTGGGCAGTCACACCTATGTGCTGTTTAGGAATACTCTGGCTTCTATATTTAGTAGTGTTACTTCTTTCCCATGCCTTACAATTGCATAAATGACCGTTGAGATGTTACCTGACATATGATATTATGAAACCCTATGCATATCTTCTCTGAGTTTTGTATATTTGCCTGTATGACTAAAACATAGCTGTTGGAAGTCTACATGTGTGTGTATATACAATGTGAAAGCATGTGAATAACTGGTTGGTGTTCTGTACACCTCTTATTTTTATTTTTTATTTTTTTGTTTTCTTTTTTCCTTTAATGTTTGTTTTGTTGTATACATGCAAAAAATTCAATAAAAAGTATTGGATTTTTTTTTAATAATTGCTCCTAGTATATGTATGCATTTGAGGTCAGGGCCTTAGATTGAAAGCTCTTTGAGGGCAGGCACTATATAAAAAAATATAGAACAGTCTTTCGTGACCATGTCTTGGCATTGTCTTTTCAAAACTTTTAAAATTAATTTTTCTTGTTACAATGTCTGACTTTATGTTCTCCAGAAAAATGTGGTGGTGGCAGCCAACAAGGTCTCTAGTAAAGTAACGGCGGTGTCATTCTCGGAGGATAGCAGCTACTTTGTTACTGCTGGAAACAGACATGTCAAGTTCTGGTATCTGGATGAAGCAAAGTCATCAAAGGTGAGTTGAGGGGTATAGGACTGGATGGGTGACTATAGAAGCATGAGTGAATGCAGCTCTGTTTCAGGACAGCTTTCTCAACGGTTATCTGTATTCTACCTCATTAGGAGGACCACAATATGCATTTTTTTTTATAATTTACATGTTCATATGTGCAAACATACCTCAAACAACCTCAATTACCTAAATATAAGCAGTTCACACAGCGCATATGATAAACTGCCTAAGTAGAGGTAAAATTCTGTGAGAACCACTTGCTAAATCGATGAGCTTCCTATACACTTTTTTTTTTTATGCGGTCAGAGGGTTGAATGAAAACCAAAACTAAGACTCCTCTATCCCCGCAAACAAGGTGGACTGAGGAATACCCCCTCGCTATGATGTTATATTCTGACTGCAGCTGTCAGAATAAACTGATCAGAGGCTGCAGCCACAGATCGCTGGAGAATTCAGCAACATATACCTTCAACAGAAATGGATAAAATGGTAAAGTAGTTGTAAAGGCTGAAGGATTTTTTACCTTCATGCATTCAGTATGCAGCTCCCTCCCCCCCTAATACTTGAGCCCAATCTTGATCCAGCGATATGCACAAGAACAGCTGCTGTCCCGGCTTTCTGCCTCCTCATTGGCTCAGAGACAGCAGTGGAAGCCATTAACACCCACTGCTGTCAATCACAGTCGGTGAGGAGGGGGTGGGGCCAAGCCCTGCTCTTTGTGTCTTATGGTTGGACCGAGAGTAGGGACCAGGAGCGGGCACTCGGCAGGGGGGAGGAGCCCAGACAGCCAGTGAGGAACCTGAGGAGGATCAGGGGTTCTTTGTGCAAAACCATTGCACAAAGCAGGCAAGTATGACATGTTGGCTATTTAAAAAAATAAATAAAATGTGAGCCTTTAGAGCCCTTTCACACTGCTAGCGCCCGAACAATGCTGGTTAAGCGCCGCTAAAACTAGCGGCGCTTTACCAGCATTTTTCAAGCGCTAGCGGGGCGCATTAAACCCCCGCTAGTGGCTGAATAAAGGGTTAAAAGCGCCCACAAAGCGCTGCTGCCAAGGCGCTTTGCAGGCGCTTTCCATTGATTTCAATGGGAAGGGGGGCTTTAGGAGCGGTGTATTCACCTCTCCTAAGGCGCTGCAAAGAGGCTGCTTGCAGGACATTTTTTGACACCCTGCCAGCGCAGCGCTTCAGTGTGAAAGCACTCGGGCTTTCACATTGGGATTGCAGATAAGGCTTCTTTCAGGCGGTTTACAGGCGCTATGTTTAGCGCTACAGCGCCTGAAAAACGCCCCAGTGTTAAAGGGCTCCAAGTATTACTTTAATCTGCTTTTGTTGGGTGGGGAAGCCCACACTAATCAAAATTTAGCCAGGACTTGATGGATCATCTGAATTTTGATCAGTGTATGGCAAGCTTTTAGGGATCTAGATAGTTTACATTTTTAGGCAAATTTCAATATTAAAGTTTTTTGCTTCATCCACTCCTGCCTCCCAGATGCTAAAAGGCCAACCTGTCACACGACGGCACCAATAAGGACTCATGAGGGGGCAGGACCTAGCTCAAGTGCCACCAGAAAAGTCTAAAACTGCTTCAGTTTCCATCTCTGAGGTTCATTTATAACAAATTGAGAATCGCTCTCCACTAGACAATAGGTTCTTCCAGAGCTTGCCTCTTTGTTTTATTCTCTCACTCATTTTAATAGCAGTTCCCACCCACGTGTAGAAAGTTTCAGTGGTGCTTTTAGTGACAGCAATATAGCCATGTCTGCTACAACTGGGGCTACCTGGGAGCATCAATGGCCCATTTAGCTGCTTTAAACCCAAGGACTATGAAAGCAGTTTCACGTGCTCCTCCATGCTGCTGTAGACCACTACTAATGTGTGTGTTTATTTTAGAATAACACAGAAGATGTAGAAGCTCAGACTACAGACACTTCTTTTATTGTAGCCTGCCTTGTGTTTATTTCTCTGCTTTCTAAGCTGGCACAAGAGCCGTGTGATTTCATGGTCTTCCTCTTGCCAGCTGAATCATGCCAGCCAATGTAGGAAACTTTGAGGGTGTGATCACTTCTGGCTAAACAGCGAGCACTGATGAAATTATTTTCTCAAAATACATAACAGGGCTTTAGAACATTTGATTAATATTTGTTAAGAGCCTGTTGATGTTGGTACAGATGGAAATTGTAAAATAAATGAGTACAGTGATTCTTTGCTGTTTTTCATGCTGTGCATATGTAAGTGGCTGTATGGTTGATAAAATGATTCTAATTGACTATTGAAAATATTTACAGTTAGTGCTTTAGAGTTTAATTTACTGAAAATACATTATTTTGTCTTTCAAATCTCTATAATCCCCTATAGGATATAAAAATAAATGTTGGTGTAAAACTAAAGGCCTACTCACACCGCTCAGCGTTAAGTTACTATTAAAATCAACAACACAGTGTTATCAATCACAAAAATCGTAACATGCAGCAAAGAAAAATTGCGTAAAATTTGCATGAAAACAGCTGCTATAAAAAACAACACATAACATAAATTTATAGTACAGAATCTAATCCAAGAACTCAGTCTTGTGTAACATCCAGTACTGTAGTAGCACTCTTGATCAGTCATTAATCGTGACCAGCATTCATATTTTATGATCATATGAGCAACAAAATGGATGACACTGGTGAATGAAAGTTCTGAATGCAGGTGGTGATCCTAGAAGATGTTAATCTGTGTGCACCATACACCAAGCTCCACACCACGTGTTTCACTCTCCCCGAGGGGTTCAAACTCTCCAGAAATCGATATAAAACAAGCCTTGAGAAACTCAAAGGGATGTCATCCAAAGAACAGACATGGTCTAGAGCTGCAAATCACTCCATGGGTGAAAAACTACACATACCATGATCCTGTTTCAGCATTTCGGGTACTTTCACACTAGGGCAGTGCCGGCGCTAGCGGTAAAGCGCCACTAGTCTTAGCGGCACTTTACCTCTGTTATAGCAGCACTTTTCGGCGGCTAGCGTGACGCTTTAAACCCCCGCTAGCGGCCAAAGAAAGGGTTAAAAGCGCCCCCGTATTGAGGCACTGCCGAAGCGCTTTGCAGGTACTTTGGCGGCGCTGCCCATTCATTTCAATGGGCAGGGTGGTTTTGGGAGCAGTGTATACACCGCTCCCGCACCGCCCCAAAGATGCTGCTTGCAGGACTTTTTTTTTCCTGTCCTGCAAGCGCATCGCCCCAGTGTGAATGCACTCAGGCTTTCACACTGGGGAGGCATGAGAGGTTCTATTTTTAGTGTGAAAGTACCCGTATTGCAACCCCATCATCTTTAAAATTGCATTTACAGTCATTAAAACGCCAGTAAGCATATAAAATAGAAAGAGTTTTCACCAATCCGTTGAAATGAGGGCAAACTAATATCGGTTAAATCAACGGACATCGATCAATCGTGGTTGTCTCTTCCTGGTGGTGACACGCAAACATCACTTCCGGTCGCTGTAGCAGTTAACAATCCTATAATTAATGACTCATAATCATACTCAAATTAATACATTGCTATAACTAAAAAAATCTACAATTTAAAATGAATCCTGTATACTTGGAGCTTTAATAAATGTATCATAACAATAATAAATAATGTCAATAATCACTAATAAAGCAATTAATATCAAGTTCTAAATTTAACCCTTTAGGCGTGAGTGTATCTGTCAGGTAAATTGAGTGTGTTTCACGTTTGGATTTCCCTCACTATATTGGAACCTCTCCACACTGGTTTAACCCGATCCACACCCCGAGGGTTCTGTTTATGGAAAAGTTTAAAATGTAATGAAACACTGTGGTCCTTAAAACCTAATTTAATATTCTGGATATGCTCCGCAATCCAAATTCTCAAATGTCTCTTAGTACGCCCTATATACATGAGCCCACAAGGGCATTCTAAGGCGTAAACGACATGAGTAGTATTGCATGTAATAAATTCCCTAATTTGAAATTCCCATTTATTGGACGTAGAAGTGAACCTCTCCAAACCTCTCATTGTCATAATAACTTCTCTGCATGCCTTACACTTCCTACACGCAAAGAACCCATCCCTATCCCAAAAGGATGAGGGTTTGGTGGGTTGATCTAATACTGTTTTTTACCACCTTATCACCAAAACTAGGGGCCTTTCTGTAGATAAATTTAGGGGTAGCTGGGAGTACAGATTTAAGTGTTTTATCCATACATAATAATATATGCCAGTGTGCCCCAAAAATCCCTTCTGCTTCTTTATATTGTGAGTGAAAACCTGAAATGAAACCCCTCTCATGACTTTCGTTGTTCCTACAGGGGCCTACATCACTCAAACAGGCTTCTCGAGGCAGTACCAATACTTCATCTACCACTTTATCCAAATACTGTGGATTGCATTCTTTATCCACAAATCTATTTTTTAATACTTGGGACTGTGTTATGAAGTCACTAGTGGTGGAATAGTTTCTTTTTTCTCTCATAATTTGGCCTTTGGGGATATTTCTTAACCAAAGGGGATGATGTCCACTATTTAAAGGTAGCTAGCTATTACGGTCGGTGGGCTTGAAATACTCCTTAGTCTCTAATCTATCATCATGTCTGTCCACATTTGCATCCAAGAAGTTGATCTGATCTTTACTCCACTGACTTGATAATTTGATGTTATTCTTATTATTATTCAAGTATTTTATGAATTCACCGAGCAATGATTATGATCCTGCCCATATGAAGAACAAGTCATCAATGAACCGTCTGTAATCCTTACAAAAACAAATTTGCCTTCCCATTCTCCCATAAAGAATTTCGCACCCATAGCAACTCCTTTTTATGTGTGCATGCATATAGGTGTATGTGAATATATATTTATAATTTTAAAATATATATATATATATTTATTTATTTATTGCAATTGTAATTATTCTTTCAGGTGAACTCTACCATTCCACTGTTGGGACGCTCTGGCTTGTTGGGTGAGCTCAGGAACAACTTCTTCACAGATGTTGCATGTGGCAAAGGCAAAAAATCGAGCAGTACTTTTTGTATAACATCTTCTGGCCTGCTATGTGAATTCAATGATCGTCGATTGCTGGACAAGTGGGTGGAGCTCAGGGTGAGTGTGCAGTATGTGTGTTTGTTTAACAGAAATACACCAGATTCAAAGCTTACATGAAGATTGCTCTGCACCAATGCAACCCATCTAAGTTGAATTAGCTGGAACAGTTTTGCCTAAGGCTTCTTGTACACACAGCTACCATGCACTTGTATGAAAAAGTATCCTGTTATCGTTGTATTGCTTCCTTTGTGTGAAATCCCTGGTGTCCCTGCCAGTCCTCCTGCTTTACTATTAAACTATTACTATTTCTATTACTATTAAAAACTGACCACACTTTGTAGGAGGACAGGCCGTTGTCAGTTCTCTAGCTGTGTTGGGAACTCAGCCTACTCTCCACAAATGATCAGACTTGTCCTGTCACGCCTCCCCTGTACAGCCTTACACTGGGAAGCTCAGTGTACTTTTGCTTTACCTCCCCCAGCTCTTATGCAGCTGGAAACCGAGGGAATGTGATAACTTTAAAAAAAAAGGGGGGGGGGGACACCCCCAGAGGACTTCCAGCTGCCCTTTCTGTGAAAATGGGACTTAGACGTGAGTAGGACTTAGCACACTTTGACTTAAAATCCTCCATTTGCACGGAAGTCCCGGAAACTAACCAAGATTTCTTTATCGTACACCACGGGACACAGAGCTAGTCATTACATAATGGGTTAAGGGTCACCAGCGGTGATTGGACACTGGCACAACCAATGGAAGACAGTTCCCCTCCATATAACCCCTCCCATCAGGGAAGTACCTCAGTTTTTTCGCCAGTGTCGAAAGGTGTTGGACGCGTTAGGAGGTGCTAAAGGAAAGCTCTACCAAAGAGACCCTCTGGGGGTAAAAGAGCTATGCTTTCGGATCCATCCAAGACGCCTACAAATGAGCTGAATCTGGATGGGATCCGGGCCTCATCCATGAGGCGTCGCCTGTAATGTCTCTCTTCGGAGGACTGGGCTCTAAGATCCAGCACTTTCGCTATTTCGCTATAAAGTCCTGGTAAGAGTCTTGTACAAGGCCCAGGGGAGAGGTATCCTTTAAATAGGAACCCATATCCCTGAAGGTTGGCACACATAGCCCACCGTGAAGGGTGAAGTTTGGTATCTGTCTGAAATCTTTCAGCAGAAAAACCTGCGGCGTGGATAAGGTGAGATTAGAAGGTCCATAACTAGGTTGGGACCTTTTTCAAAAAGTGGATGTCTTCTTTTTTTCCACCACTGGGGGGAGTAAAGAGCTGAATATACTCACCTCACTCTGTTCAGTGTCGGCTTCGGCGAAGTACACTGCTCGTCACCTCCGCTGCTGAGCTTGCTGGGGCACCCCGATCCTCCTTTCGGTGGCCGACCAGACACCTGCAGATGCAGGTAAGTGGGAACAAGGGCTGATGAGAGTCCTCTCTCACTATGGCCACCGCCATAGCGCTAAGGGCCGCGCGCAGCGCGCGGGAGCGCGCTTTATCGGAGGGGGGGGGGCGAAGGCGTGCGCGGGCACGTGGCGCGCGCAGGCACAGAAACGGCGCCAAATTTAAAAGACTCAGTGTGAGAAGCACTGCAGCAGCAAGCAAGCTCGTTAGTTCTCTTATTCCTGGCAGAGAAACACAGCAGCTATACAGGGACGTAAGACTCCATGTGGTTGGATTGGGTACTTCCTAGAAGACATCCATGTTATGCATAGTTATGTGTTAAAAGTTGCATACTTAATGTATTTGCTAAACTAAACACGGTAGTATATGCATTTAGGTACCTTGTATTTTGTCTAAACAGTAAGCCTTCCAGGGGAAGTAATACGGACAAAAAGAGATAAGAAAGCACCACCGCCTGAGAGGAGGCTCTAACTGTGCTGACTCGGTACCTTTCTCTCCTGTGTTGCTAAAAGCACCTGTTCAGGATGAGCCATTACCTCTGTCAGGTATGGCGGCTTCCCCAGTGAAGCCTGGGCCTGTATATGTCACTGAGGACACTTTATCAGCTGCCCTAAACAATCTGGAGGAAAAAATTGCTACCTTAATCGCTAAGTCCTCTAAAAAGGGACAATAAGCGAAGCAGGTCTCTTCCAGTATTGGACCTCCCTTCAGAAGTACCTGAGGGAGGAGGATGAGGAGGAGGAGGCTACATCAGCAGAGGATGAGGAGCCAGATTTTAAGGTCACAGGTACAATGCTATGGCAGTGCATTTAAGTTAACCTCTGCGGAGGTAACGGAATTACCTGTCTCCTCCCTAGGGTCATTAAGATCCCTGCAAGGTGCATGCTCCTTCCCGGTTCATCCGTTACTAGAGGATCTAATATACGCAAACTGGCAACATCCAGATAAGCGTTTCTCACCTCCAAAAAGGTTTAACATTCTTTATCCTATGGGGGAAATTTTTTTTTTTTAAAGAAATGGAGCCTGCCTGCGGTAGTTGCGGCTATTTCTTGTGTAAATAAAAACCTGACATGTCCGGTGGATAATGTACAAGGGTTTAAAAGATCCTTCTGAGAGGAAGTTGAAATCCTCCTTCCTTTTGGCCGGCTCAATTACCCAACCTGCAGTAGCAGCAGTCGGTATGGGTCAGGTCATCAGCCAACAGGTAAAGCAGGGGCTGAAGGAACTGCCTTCAGAGCAGGCTAGAAATTGGGAAAATTTGCCTAAAGCCTTATGCTTCACAGTGGATGCCATGAGAGATTCTATCATACAGGCATCACGCCTTACACTCCAGCTGGTACAGATGCGCAGAGTACTTTGGCTTAAGCATTGGTCAGCGGAGACCCCATGCAAAAAGCTGTTGGCAAGTTCCCGTTCCATGGCGAACGCCTATTTGGGGAAGATTTAGAAAAATATATACAGAAGATCAAGTGGTAAAACGACTTTTACCTGAGAGAAAGAAAAACAAGAGATCTTGTTTTAAACGCTCTCTCCCCAGCTCCCGGGAAATCTGACTCCAACCAGTGGCGGCGGCCTGTTTTAGCCGCCCACAAAAGCCAAGGGGCAAGCTCAGAAGAACAAGAAGCCGTGGGGTGCAAGAGCTAATAAGCAAGCCCCCAAAGCCTCTCAGTGAAGGGGCGCCCCTGCTCGGCCGAGTGGGAGGAAGGCTTTGTCAGTTCTGAGCAACTTGGTGGTCAGAAATCCAGGACAATTGGGTAGTATCCACAATATCCTCAGGGTACAAACTGGAATTTCGAGAGATCCCATCTTCTCAATTCCGAGGTTCAAGACTCTCCAAGGATCCACAAAAAAGAGAATCCTTCTTCAAAGGTTTGAATCACTTAATGGCTCAAGGGGTAGTTACAGACGTACCCCAAAAAGAGCGAGGTTCAGGTTTTTACTCAAACCTCTTTGTGATTCCAAAGCCAAATGGAGATGTCAGACCCATCCTGGATCTAAAATCCCTAAATCGGTTCCTGAGCGATCGCCATTTTCGAATGGAAACGATCCGATCCGTGGCTGCCACTTTAAAGGGCGGAAAATTCATGGCGCCCATAGATATCAAGGACGCACATTTACACATACCCATCCTCCCCGCTCACCAAAGATTCCTAAGGTTTGCGGTAGAAGATCGCCACTTTCAATTTGTGGCTCTGTCGTTTGGTGTAGCCACCGCGCCCATAGTATTCACAAAGGTGCTAGCTCCTCTGTTAGCAAACCTAAGAACACGGGGCATTGCGGTAACAGCCTATCTGGACGATCTACTAGTAATAGATCAGTCAAAGGACGGATTGGGTCACGCTGTACACACTACAGTAGGATACCTGGAGCATTTAGGATGGATTATAAATTTACAAAAATCCTCTCTCCAGGCCCAAAGAAGGATAGGGTACCTGGGCATGATCATAGATACAGCCCAAAACGGGGTATACCTGCCAGAACCGAAGATACAGTCTCTGAAAGACCTGATCCACAAGGTCAAAGCAAACAAGAGGCCGTCTATTCGCCTTTGCATGAGACTATTGGGAAAGATGGTAGCCTCCTTCGAGGCGGTCCCTTACGCCCAGTTTCATTCGAGACTACTTCAAGGCAATATTTTAGCTTCCTGGAACAGGAAGAGCCAAGCTCTGGATATACCCATGCGCCTGTCCTCACAAGTACGCCACAGCTTCGATTGGTGGCTAGAAGCCAGGAATTTACGGAAGGGAAAGTCCTTCCTCCCAGTGGCCTGAAAGGTGGTATCTAGGGATGCCAGCCTATCGGACTGGGGTGCAGTATTCGAGGAGGCTTCTACCCAGGGAACCTGGGCCAAGACTCAGGGGATCCTGCCCATCAATGTGCTAGAGATCCGGGCGGTATATCTAGCCCTCAAAACCTGGACATACAGGTTACAGGGCTACCCAGTTCGGGTTCAATCCGACAATGCTACTGCAGTAGCTTACATCAATCACCAAGGAGGCACCCGCAGTCGGGCAGCCCAAAGAGAGGTGAACCGGATCCTGGCATGGGCAGAAGAGCATGTACCTTGCCTTTCTGCAATCTTCATTCCAGGGATGGAAAATTGGCAAGCAGACTACCTGAGTCGTCAGCAGCTGCTACCAGGGAGTGGTCTCTTCACCCCGAGATCTTTCAGGCCATATGTCTGAGATGGGGAAACCCAGATGTAGACCTGCTAGCTGCCAGGTTCAACAAGAAATTGGACAACTTTGTGTCCAGAACGAGAGATCCTCTAGCCTACGGGACAGACGCTCTAATAATACAGACGCTCTAATAACTCCATGGAATCAGTTCTCGCTGATCTAGGCATTCCCTCCGATCCCTCTTCTACAAAGACTGCTTCGCAGGATCAAGGAGGAGGGAATACCAGTAATCCTAGTGGCCCCAAACTGGCCCAGGAGGCCTTGGTACGCCGAGATTGTAAAAACGGCGATAGGAAGGCCCTGGAAGTTTCCACTCCGACACGACCTGCTGTCACAGGGTCCAGTATTCCACCCTTCCTTACAAAGGCTAAAGTTGACGGCCTGGCTGCTGAGACCCACATTTTTAAAAAGAGAGGGGTCTCTGGTCCGGCTCTTTCTACGCTCATTAATGCTAGAAAGCCAGCCTCCAGACTCATCTATCAGAGAGTCTGGAGAGCATACGTTTCCTGGTGTGAATCCAGATGTTGGAATCCTCAGAAGTATGAAATAAGTAGGATTCTTGCTTTTTGCCAGTTAGGAGTGGATATGAATTTAGCCCTTAGCACCATCAAAGGGCAAATATTGGCTCTATCAGTCTTCTTTCAGAGACCATTGGCATCTCACTCCCTAGTTCGGACATTCATTAAGGGGGTACTGAGGATAAATCCTCCAGTTAGGACTCCCTTGTGTCCATGGGATTTGAATTTGGTATTGTCAGTGTTGCAAAAGCAACCTTTTGAACCTATTCGCCATATTCCTTTAATTATATTAAGTAGGAAGTTGGCCTTTCTGATTGCTATAGCTTCTGCTAGGAGAGTATCAGAGCTAGCAGCTCTTTCTTGTAAAGAGCCTTATCTAATTTGTCACAAGGACAAAATCGTACTACGACCCCATCCGGCTTTTCTACCTAAGGTGGTGTCGGCTTTTCACTTGAATCAAGACATTGTTCTGCCTTCCTTTTTTCCAAACCCGCGGACGGCGGGGGAAAAATTATTACACTCTCTAGATCCAGTGAGAGCGGTAAAGGTGTATCTGCAAGCAACCGCTCAGATACGTAAAACAGATGTTTTGTTTATTTTACAAGAAGGGCCAAGCGGTATCAAAATCCACCATTTCCAGGTGGATTAGACAAGTAATTATTCAAGCTTATGGTTTAAAAAACAGGACTCCTCCTTTTCCTGTTAAGGCGCACTCTACCAGGGCGATAGGTGCTTCATGGGCAGTGCACCACCAGGCTTCGATGGCTCAGATCTGTAAAGCTGCAACTTGGTCTTCAGTCCATACATTTTCCAAATTCTATCAAATAGATGTGAAAGGACATGAGGATTCCGCCTTTGGGCGAAGTGTGCTGCAGGCAGCAGTATAGGGCTTCTGGTCCGCAAGCGGCCTGTTTTGATCTGTGTCTCCCCCCCTTCATATGAGCATTGCTCTGGGACGTCCCATTATGTAATGACTAGCTCTGTGTCCCGTGGTGTACGATAAAGAAAATAGGATTTTTATAACAGCTTACCTGTAAAATCCTTTTCTTGGAGTACACCACGGGACACAGAGGTCCCCCCCTTCTTATGGGAACCTTACTGCTTTGCTACAAAACTGAGGTACTTCCCTGATGGGAGGGGTTATATGGAGGGGAACTGTCTTCCATTGGTTGTGCCAGTGTCCAATCACCGCTGGTGACCCTTAACCCATTATGTAATGACTAGCTCTGTGTCCCGTGGTGTACTCCAAGAAAAGGATTTTACAGGTAAGCTGTTATAAAAATCCTATTTTTTTCTCAGTGGTACCGTACCCCATTCCTCTGCCACAGATGCTTCCCGAACCACATTTTCTGGTCTTGCTCAAAATCTAGAGGGTTTTTGGAAAGAGGTCTTCTGAATTCAGCCAAACCCTACAGAATGGGAAAAAATCCCAGTGGCTAAATATAGTAAGCTAATTGAGACATACTGTACCCCAAGAGGATTTCAGGTGTACAGTATTGTAGCAAATGACAACTCTTCAAAGTATTGACTCTTGGGGAAAGGGGGTGACTACTAATGCATATTTAAGATCTATGTTTTTTTTTTCATCTTAATTATTTGTGTCACAATAAAAATTATTTAGCATTTTCAAAGTCATAGGCATGTTGTGTACATCACATAGTACGAAGCCCCAAAAAGTAATTTCTTTCTCGTACATCACGGGACACAGAGCGGCATAGTCATTACTATGTGGGTTATATAGATACCTTCAGGTGCTGGCACTGGCAACTTCCAAAACCGGAAGTACCCTCCCCTATATAAGCCCCTCCCATCCGGGAGCACCTCCGTTTTTTGCCAGTGTCTAAGGTGTTGGCCAAGAAGTAACATGTGTTTTTCACTGAGCTTACGTACAGGTTCTTTTGGGCCTCAGTAAGCTATTCCGGATCCGACCAAAAAAGCTTCATAGCTAAACGGTCGGTACCCGGGCCTTGCAAAGAGAAGAGCAAGGTTTTGCCTGTAATGCCTCTCTTAGGAGGGCTGGACCCTGGGATCCAGAGCTCTGGTCATACCCACGACCAAGATGTTTTCTGTGCAGGGTGCTATACAGGTCCAGGGGAGTGGAATCCTTGGGAACCCGGTCCCTGAAGGTTTAATTACAATGCCTGCCGTGATAGGTGAAGTTTGGGCTTCTGTGGACCAAACAGAGTCCTGCGGCGAGGAAAAGGTAAGTGGGGGCCCTCAGGAACTTGGTTCTATTGAGGGACCCCCAAGCCTATTTTGTCTTTCTGCCTGTTACCTAAGGTATTCCCGCTAATATTCTGTGTATGCCTGTTACTACTGAGAAAATTTAAAAATGTTAATAGTAGGCAAGAAAAAAAAAATAATAAAAAAAAAAATGTGTAAGACCGCGGTACCTGTGTTAGACACTAGAGGCCGCTATGGTTCTTTTTCTTGTAATGTGGATTTTTTTCTTCCAAAATCAAATCCAGGCAGTTGGTAAGTTCTCTGCTGGGAAGCTGTCTCCTCTGCCCTGTTGCTGCGCTCATCCATCCCAGGGCCCTGCGGCAGGGACCCTGGCTCCCATCTAGCTCCTTATTTTTTCAAAAAAGGTGCCGAAGGCGCACGTGCCCGCGCCTCTAATATATAGAGGCGATCTGGAAAAAGGGGCGGAGCGGGTGGATGACGCTCGGTGTGCGCCGCGGCGCTACTGCGCATGTGCGGGCGTCCAGCGTGTTTTAAAGCACAATTACAGCTGGCTATTGAAGTGCACAGACAGAGCTAGCAACAGTAAAAAGGCACACAGAGGCGGTTGATGCAGGCATCCCCTAGAAAGGCACTTTAGTAGACACCAACTGTTATATAGCAGCAATTGTGCTAGACTATTCTCAGTAAAAGTGGTGTTTTTACGGCTGGAATACCTCAGCTTTAGGCTTAGGAATATGCCGTCCAGAAGCTCCGGAACTGAATCTTCCAGGAAGCGAAGGGGGTCTCATCGGGCTCTGAGGTCTTGGGCATGCTTCTGCTGCACCAGTCTCCCCTGAAAATTCAGAGGTAAGTGACCGTAGAGACCCCGCAGGGGTACTTGGTACTGTGGCTGTCCTCAGTTCACCTGCTCCTGTGTATGTAACAGAGGAGGTTTTTTTCCTCAGCTCTGGGAGGATTAGAGAGAGATTGTCAACATTGATCGCTGCCTCCCTGTCAGGGAAAGCACTCCCGATCTCCGTCTCCTCCTTCAGAGTGCCTGTTAGCAGAGCAACAGTCCCATACAGGGATCGACCTGCCTGAAGGGGATCAGGATGAGGTTGATTCTGTTATAGAGGAATCAACAGTGGAGGAACCTTTCTCAGCATCTCAAGCTGAAAGATTATGGGTTCAGTCTCTGACTAACATGGTCCGATCAGCATTTAAAATGCACCTTGCGGAACCATCAACCACTACTGTATCCTCGTTGGGGTCGCTAGAAGCCACCAGACTGTCTGTTCTTTTCCACTTCACCCTTTACTGGAAGGGCTCATTTACCAGGATTGGGAACATCCTGAGAATATATTTATTCCCCCCAAGAGATTTCCGGTGGTCTATCCCATGGAGGATAAGTTCATCAAAAAATGGAAGATCCCTACAGTGGACGCAGCCATCTCTTGTGTGTATAAATCACTGACATGTCCAGTGGATAATGTCCAAATGTTCAAGAACCCAATAGATAAAAAATTGGAGTCCTTATGAAAATCTGCTTCTTTTAACAGCAAGCTTGGTGACACAACCAGCAGTGGGATCTGCTAAGCAGTGAAGGATCAGTTGAAACAGGTCTTGAGGGACTTGCCAGATCAGCAGGCCTTGCCCTTACTGATCTACCTAGAGCCTTAAGCTTTGCGGTTGACGCCATAAAGGATTCAATCCATCAGGCCTCCCGCCTTACGCTGTCTGTAGTACATATGCGTATGCTTCTATGGCTCAAAAACTGGTCTGCTGAAGCTCCCTGTAAAAAATGGCTGGTTAGCGTCCCATTTTTATGGTGAACGCTTATTCAGGGAAGACCTGCACAAATATATCCAGAAAATTTCCAGCGGTAAAAATACACTCTTGCCGGTTAAAAACAGAGTTAGAGGTCCCTCTTTTAAGAGGCCTGCTTCTCCAGTCCCTGGGGCATCGGCTGTGAAACAGTTCCGACGGCCTCCTCGGTCAATTCCCGGGGGTAAAAAACAGGGACAATCGCAGGGTAATGAGAAACCCTGGGTCAGGAGAGGTACAAAACCTCCCCCAAAGTTAAATTCATTGAAGGGTTGCCCCCACTCAGTCGGGTGGGGGGAAGACTCCAGTTGTTCGCAGAGACCTGGCGGGACACGATCAAAACAGATAGGTGCTCTCCGCAGTATGTTTGGGATACAGATTGGAGTTAAAAGACTCTCCTCCTTCCCATTTTTTGAGGTCAAACGTGCCAAGGGATCCCCGGAAGAGAGAGTCCCTCCTGTTGGCACTAGAACAACTATTGCTCCAAGGAGTAATTATGGAGGTTCCCCTGGAAGAATGGGGGTTCGGGTTTTACTCAAACCTCTCCACAGTCCCGAAGCAAACAGGGACGTGAGGCCCATATTAATTCTAAAAGGGCTAAACAAATTCCTGTATATCAGGACTTTCCGATGGAGTCGATCCGATCGGTGGCCACTGCCCTACAAGGGGAGGAATGGTTAGCCGCGATCGACATCAAATATGCTTATTTGCACATTCCCATCTTTCCAGTCCACCAAAAATTTCTACGCTTTGCAGTAGAAGGGCGCCATTTTCTGTTCAGAGCCTTACCCTTCGGTCTGGCCACAGCACGACGAGTGTTTACAAAAATTCTGGCCCTTTATTGGCCAATCTAAGAACACAAGGTGTAATGATAATGGCATATCTAGATGACTTGTTGCTGATAGACCACTCAGTGAAAAACTAGACGTGGTCGTTCACAAGACAATCAAGTATCTGGAATCTCACGGTTGGATTATCAACCGAGACAAGTCAGCCCTAAAAACCAGTCAAAAGTCTGGAATACTTGGGGCTAAGGTTGGATTCAGGCCAGAGAAAAATATTCTTGCCTCGAGGAAAGGTGTTGTCTTTGAAAGATTTGATCCACTTAGTGGGTACAAAAAGACAGCCGTCCATACGCCTGTGCATGAGGCTGCTGGGAAAAATGGTGGCATCATTCGAAGCAGTACCCTACGGTCAATTCCATTCAAGGAATTTGCAAAGGGCCATACTGTCAGCCTGGAACAAAAAAGTTCAGGCCCTAGACTTACAATGTCCTTGTCCCCTTCCGTTCGCGAGAGCCTCCGTTGGTGGTTGGTTCTCCAGAATCTGGAAAAAGGGAAATCCTTCAGTCCGATTTCTTGGAGGGTGGTCACTACAGATGCCAGCCTTATAGGCTGGGGAGCAGTACTGGAGCAATGGTCTCTCCAGGGCAGATGGTTGGATGCAGAAAAGGCCCTGCCCATCAATCTCTTAGAGATACGAGCAGCCCGGTATGCCCTAGTAGCATGGACATCCAAACTCCAAGGGTCCCCTGTCAGAATTCAATCAGACAATGCCACAGCAGTGGCATATATCAATCATCAGGGTGGCACCAGGAGTCGTGCAGCCCAGAGGGAAGTAAATTACATCCTGAAATGGGCAGAAAGTTATGTCCCAGCCATATCTGCGGTATTCATTCCAGGAGTGGAGAATTGGAAGGCAGACTTTCTAAGTCGCCAGCAATTATGCCCAGGGGAATGGTCCCTTCACCCCGAGGTTTTCTGGACAATATGTCAGCGGTGGGGAACACCGGATGTAGATCTTCTAGCATCCAGATTCAACGCAAAGGTGGACAGGTTTGTCTCTCGGACAAGGGATCCCCTAGCTTGCGGCTCGGATGCCCTAGTGTTCCCTTGGGATCAGTTCAAGCTGATATATGCATTCCCACCGCCACAATTGTTACCTCGATTACTCCGCAGAATCAGGGTAGAAAAGAAACCAGTGATTCTGGTGGCTACAGCGTGGCCCCGAAGAGCGTGGTACGCGGAGATTGTAAAATGTCAGTGGGGAGTCCTTGGACTCTCCCACGTCGTCCGGACCTGCTTTCGCAAGGACCGATATACCACCCTTCCTTACCAGCCCTAGGTTTGACGGCCTGGCTATTGAAGCCCACATTCTAAAAAAGAGAGGGCTCTCTAATCCTGTGGTATCTACCATGATCAATGCCAGGAAGCCGGTATCCAGGCAGATCTACTATAGAATCTGGAAGGCGTACATCGCGTGGTGTGAGGCCAGGAAATGGCATCCACGTAAGTACGTAATAGGTAGGATTCTGGACTTCCTACAGTGGGCTGTAGATAGGAAGCTTGCCTTGAGTACTATCAAGGGTCAGATTTCGGCCTTTTCAATATTTTTTCAAAGGCCCTTGGCTTCGCATTCACTAGCAAAGCCTTTATACAAGGAGTGATGCGTATTAGTCCTCCGGTTAATATTCCCATATGTCCATGGGACTTAAACCTGGTTCTGTCGGTTCTACAGAAACAACCATTTGAACCATTACAGCATATTTCCCTGGTTTCTTCTCACCAGGAAATTGATTTTTCTAGTAGCCATTTGTTCGGCTAAAAGAGTGTCGGAATTAGCAGCTATGTCCTATAGGGAGCCATATCTGGTTATCCATAAGGACAGAGTAGTGTTACGTCCTCATCCAGCCTTTCTTCCTAAGGTGGTATCGAGGTTTCATTTGAACCAAGATGTGGTTCTTCCTTCTTTTTTCCCCAAGCCTAGTTCGGTAGAGGAAAAGTTATTACATTCTTTGGATGTAGTAAGAGCAGTTAAAGCTTATCTAAAAGCCACTGCTCAGATTCGCAGAACGGATACTTTGTTTATTCTGCCGGAAGGCCCCAGAAGGGGTCAGGCAGCGTCAAAATCTACTTTTAGCCAAGTGGATTCGACAGGTCATAATGCAAGCCTATGGCTTGAGAAGGAGACCGCCTCCGTTCAAAGTTAGGGCGCACTCCACGAGAGCAGTTGGAACTTCATGGGCAGTGCATCACCAGGCCTCCCTGGCTCAAATCTGTAAGGCCGCAACATGGTCTTCAGTACACACGTTTACTAGGTTCTACCAGGTGGACGTTAGAAGTCAGGAGAATGTCGCCTTTGGGCGCAGTGTGTTGCAGGCCGCAAAAGATCCTCATGTCTAAGATAGCGCTCAGCTTATGTATGGTGTATCCCCCCCCCCCCCTCATTGGGCATTGCTTTAGGACATCCCACATAGTAATGACTATGCCGCTCTGTGTCCCGTGATGTACGAGAAAGAAAATAGGATTTTTATAACAGCTTACCTGTAAAATCCTTTTCTTGGAGTACATCACGGGACACAGAGCTCCCACCCCTCTTTGGGGACACTTATTGCTTTGCTACAAAACTGAGGTGCTCCCGGATGGGAGGGGCTTATATAGGGGAGGGTACTTCCGGTTTTGGAAGTTGCCAGTGCCAGCACCTGAAGGTATCTATATAACCCCCATAGTAATGACTATGCCGCTCTGTGTCCCGTGATGTACTCCAAGAAAAGGATTTTACAGGTAAGCTGTTATAAAAATCCTATTTTTAGGAGGTTTTAATGCAGCAAAACAAGAAAAAAAACGATATTATATCCCTTGTCCAAAAAATCATCTTCGGTGCCGCAAAATAATTTACAGTTCGCTAGTGGGGCTTTGACTGGTGGCCTGGCTTTGGTTTGAAGTCAAAGAAACTGAGGCAGATTAAAAGCAAGCTCAGACAGAGCACTAAAAAGACTTTCTCAACATTGGATGTAATGGCAGGCACATTTTTGCATTTTGTGGTGGCAGCATTTGTAGTTCCAGACATTCAAAAAATATTGGCAGGTCTAAATGGTAATGCTCAAAATATTTGCGTTGCAGTAGATAGTTCATTGTGAATTCCATAGGTAAAAGACAGGATTCATATATTTTAGGTCTGTCAGCATTGGTAATCTAGCCTACATGCATGATTTGTGAATGCTAACAGTTCCTGTTACATATTTTTCATTCATATGTCTTAATTTCTTGACCTTTTTCCAAACAGACCACCATAGCCAGCTGCATATTGGTGAGCCAGGACTATATTTTCTGTGGCTGTGCAGATGGAACGGTGCGCATATTCAACCCAAGCAACCTACACTTTCTTAGCACTATGCCAAAGCCACACTGCCTGGGTGTAGATATTGCTACTATTACTGAAGCCAGGTGAGCACAAATGGAAATATTCATACATTTAAACAGACATTTCTTTTTTAGTGTTTAACATTAGTTTTGATATTTTTTAGGCATTGTTTTATGCTGCTGGAAATTTTGCTTAGTTCAAGTTTGTTTATCATACGATAAAACAATCAGTCCAGCAAAAAGGTATTTTATTTATAGGTGCAGCCTGGTAATCTGAGTCGGCTCCTTGCTACCTATATTTTTTGGATATTCCAACAGTGATCTCCCTATTATAATCTCTAAGGTCCTATTATAATCCCTATTTCACACCTGAGTTTTTGTAGCTTGAAGCTTTAAACTGCTTAACATCCTAATGTATTTCAATGATGGCTGTTCACATATGAGTGCTCAGACATCTGTAGCCTAACTATTTGGGAGCTTTGGGTGTTCCTGCTTACCTTTTCAAGATCCAGCTTCTCCTGTCAGTCTCTGTTATGGAATTACTGAAAGAAGAAAAAAAATCTAAATTTAAAAGTTGGGCCCTCTGATACTGGCACAGGTGTGCAGACCCTGGAACAGATAATGAACCAATAAAGTCCCCAGATATATAGAAAGCTGTCAGGTAGTGAAACCAACCAAAAATCTACTAGAAATGGCAATGCATGTTTTGGGTGGTCTGACCTTTTAGTGGCACTTATTCAGGAGTCTGTGCCTATGTATGCAGAAGGAGCTGTATGGGTGCTCCTAAATTCTAAATATCCAGTTGTATGATGTAAAAATTGTACACTATGGGGTACCCTGGTCTTAATATCTTCTGACACTCAGTGCTAAATCAAAGCTCAACAGTAGAGGGGGGAGGAGGGGGATTAAAACCTCTGTCAGGCTTTAATCTGTGTCCCTACTCAAGAGATTTAATCTTACTTCCTGTTCTGTTTAACCCACATGAGATGGGTAGTAAGTGAGAAGACATGTCCATCATGACTCCACAAATGTCTCATCCTGGATCAGACACTGGGGAAGGAATCCCCATGGTCCATAATAGCAGGGATGTTTGAATTGTGAGGGACAGGTATAAGTTTATGGTAGTTTGTAAATTCTGACAAAATGGCGGGCAGGAAGGATTACACTGGTTGGGGGGTTGGCAATGAAGGCAACATCCTGTGCTTCTTCTTTGCATTCAGGAACTCAGATCTTGGTTCCCCTGTTTGTAGAATATCAGGATTAAAGACAGATTTGTTAACTTTTAGGCCCCTTTCACACGGACGGCAAAATTGCCGCAGTAAAAAGCCTGTTTTTTGTTCTTTGAAATTCAAGGCTTCAGGCAATGCGATTAGCTGCATTTGTACATTGCGATTACCTGCGTATACGTGCGTTTATTTGCGGTTGCGTTTAGCTGCGGTTAGTTATTCCCATAGCAACCTGTTTATTTTTTTTGTCCCTTGGATCTAACCATGATGCATTTCGGTCCTCTGCCATCTATTTCCTGTTTCTTTGTTCACTTGCTGAGTGTGTGTTGGAGTTTAGAGGTGAGAGGAGTGATCGGTGTGTTGTGCCTGAGATTTGCAAAAATGAATGCAAATATGATGAGTTTGCTGGCGATGCTCATGTTGCTGATGATGAGGATGAAGAGGAGAAGACAGATCCAGTCTAGGCGACATCCCCGCCGTTACTGGGTCCATCCCCTAACCTCACAGCGTCTATCAATTGGCTACTTTGCCCTCATGTTCGGTGAGCTGCGGACCCATGGGGACAAGTTCTACAATTATACTCGGATGTCCGTGGCAAGCTTCGATGAGCTGTTGGAACTCTGTAGAACACGCCTGAGCAGAACCAGGACCAACATGAGAAGAAGCATTAGCGCAGAAGAGCGGCTGCTACTTACTTTAAGGTAGGTTTTCCATATCTTGAACAGATGCTTTAAATTCATGTACATGCAGGTGTACCAATATTATTGACAATAGTGTGTATGTATGTTCTTGCATAATATATAGCTATAAATATATGTGTCTTTTTTGTATTGCAGATACCTTGCCACTGGTGCCAGCTTCACCTCCCTTCATCATCAGTTCCTAATGGGAATTTCTACTGTATCGATAATAGTCCATGATACATGTCAAGTTATATGGGAAGAGCTGAAAAGCAGTGTCATGCCGGAACCAACATCCAGTCTGTGGGAGGAAATATCTGAGGAGTTTTGGGAGAAGACCAACTTCCCAAATTGCATTGGGGCTTTAGACGGGAAACATATCCGTCTCATCAAGCCACCAAACTCTGGTTCCCGTTATTTCAACTATAAAAAATATTTCTCCATTGTCCTCCTGGGGCTCAGTGATGCCAACATGCGGTTCATTGCTGTGGATGTGGGAGCTTACGGGAGTTCTGGAGATTCCAGAATTTTCCGTAATTCTATGATGGGCCAGCGATTGGAAAATAGTGAATTCAATGTGCCACAGTCAAGGCCTCTTCCTGGTACTGCTGTGCCGGATCTTCCTTTTGTTGTGCTGGGAGATGAGGCATTTGCCTTATCCACCCACCTTCTCAGGCCCTATACGAGGCATGGTCTCACTGACAGGAGGCGCATTTTTAATTACCGTCTCAGTAGAGCCCGGAGAATGGTGGAGTGCGCATTTGCACTGCCAAATGGCGTGTTTTGATGACAGCCATGCACCTAGAAGTGGATCATGCGGTCAATGTTGTTTTGGCATGTTGTGTTCTCCACAACTATTTGAGGGGTAAGGAGATCGTGCCCACCGAATCCCCGTTAGCGTTACCTGTTTCCGCAGAACACAGAGGTCGTGTTACTGCCACTCGTCCCACGAATCAAGCTCTACAAGTGCGTGAGGATTTCACAGATTTTTTTTTGACAGAGGATGGACAGCTCCCATGGCAATATGACCATTTGTAAAGAGATCTTTGTTAGCCATGTTATATCAACCTTATATTACAGTTTATTTGTTCTTGAAATAAAGTAGTTGACAATTTTTTACAATTAAATTGTTTTTATTTTTATATCTTTGCCATGTTAAATAACAAAAAGGTAGAAAAAATAGACAAACCTTACAAAACATTGAATGCTTGCATGTATAGAAAACGATTTTTTCAATTCCTTAGGAATATAGAGAATTTTCTTCTATTTTCAAGTATAAATTGACTCTGTACCCCCCCCCCCCCTAAAATATAGAGTATTTCTAAAGTGCTGTTAACCATATGTTTGACTATATGTGGACACTGTGAGTGCAGTAAACAGCTTTGAAACATTTTTTCACAACTTTACGAACTGTTGTGTAGCGGCTGTTTGATAACAATGTCCAAATGTAAGCAAAGAATTTAAAAAGGTTTTTTAGTGCTTAAAGCTGACCATACACCTATAGATTATCTGCATAATGTCTATGATTAGATGGAATTATATTTGTCCATGTACACTGCACTGTGTAGATGGGGGGGGGGAGGGGATCTCCCACTGGGCCAAGCTTCAGTATCTTTCTAGTTGTCCGAGTAGCAAGATATGGAAGCTTGGAACAGTGGGAGATTCTTACATCTGCACAGTTTAGCGGAGATGGAGGAATCTGTTCCACTTTTTCCATCTGAACATAGAAAAACATAAGATAACCTATAGGTGTATGGCCAGTCTGCTGAGGCATGGCCCCATAGAGAAAGTGTCAAAACCCTAACCTTCGTCACCTTAATTTTGATTTCGCCATGTATGCTGCAGTGTGTAGATTGGGGGATCTCCCACTGGGCCAAGCTTCAGTATCTTTCTAGTCGACCATGCTGGCTCTCAACCTAAACAATGCTTTGGTACTGTGAGAACCAGCGTGGCGGAGTAGCAAGATATGGAAGCTTGTAACAGTACAGTACAGTTTCTTACATCCGTACAGTTCAGCGGATATTGAGGTAGGTATCAATAAAATTCAAGTAACAAAACATAAAAAAATTAAACAGTAATATAACAAATTAAAAGGTCAAAACTACAAGTTTTCATACACCGGATAAGGGGGACGCAGGGAAGAGTGGCTTGGTTCAGTGCCAACATCTATGGGTGATCCTGATCCTGATTGGGAAGATGAGGGTGAAGTAACTGGGTGTGGCTGCACGTGCATCCTTTGATAACCAGGATTAGGTGGGTAAGGTGTATACATCGGTGGGGGTCCTGCATAAGGATTAATGGCAGATGTTGTGTCATGGAACTGCTGATTGGCCATTGGTCGACTCAAAGAGCCACTGGGTGAATTAAAACCCATAGCCCATGGCTGAAATTTTGGATATGGGCGTTGCTCTTTGCAAGCGGATACAATATACGTTAAATAGGCATGTATATCACCCCTGACCTCAGTGCGCTTATCAGGAGGAATCTCCCTGACTACACAAAGCAACATTCTCAAAAACATAACATCTGGGTCTGAGATATTGAGAAATTCATCATCTTTGGCCTGGTTTTGCGATTGGTTTCTCATTTCAGCTATAATACGGTTAAAATATTCCTCAAAAGGTGTCTCTTGTTGAGTACGTTTTTGACGGCTGGTGGAAGTAGACTGTCCTCTCCTACCTACATTTGCCTGCAAATAGATCAAATATATAGATTATGCTTCTGATGTTGAGATCACACTTACATAATAATAAACATGATGCTTGCACAATTATTAAAGTCGTGTCCGAGCTTGCAACACCTGTTTTCAGTAGATCAGACACAGGCACTTGTTTTAGCCCCGAAAACCTGTTGTCACTGTATTGGCAGCCAGAAGACCACCAAAACTGTTCTTACAATGTTTCAGTTCATGAATGAAGAGAAGCCGCTGTCTTCTCTCCATTCATTTTCAGCGCAGCGGAGGCTGCTGAGAAAGGGACTGGGGAATCTGTGTCCCTAGTCCCATTCCCTGTCTCAAAGGGAAGATGTCAGAGGTCTGTTAAGACCCCTGATATCTCACGAAAGAGAGGGCTGAAAAAAAAAAAGAATAAAATAAAAATTAATTGTAAAAAATACAAAAACTAAAAGAAAACACACACTGACACTGTCCCCCCCCCCCCCCCCATTAAAAAATGAAAGCATTGTAAAAAAAATAATTGTAAAAACCATCATTGTGACGTTTTGAAAGTACATACCACAGGTTCTTCACTGGATGGTTGATATTCTTGGGATGAAAGTGACTCTGAATTGGTTTCTTGACTGGTGTCTGCGTCATCTGGTGACGAACTTTCACGTCTTGCGCTTGCTCTCTCAGGAACACTTGACACAGTTCTAATAATAACAAAATTACAAGTTTAAAAATAACATGAATACTGTCATGTGTACACTACAGAATAGCCCTCTATATAGAGCAGGGTGGGTTTAGACACCTTTCACACTGGAGCGGTGACGCAACCAAAAATCCTGATAGCAGCATCCTTGGAGTGGTGAAGGAGCGGTGTGTATACCGCTCCTACACCTCTCCAGCCCACTCAAATCATTAGGACAGTGCGGCTATACTGCCCACAAATTTGTTAAAAGTAAAATATATAATATATATACTTACGAGCGCATCTCGGTGGTGCGCCTCAAAAAAGACAAAGCCTCTGCATGGGGGTTAGCCCTGCGACGAGTTGAGGGTGCTCCGCTTCTCTCCGCAGACTTCTCTTCATTAACTTCTTTCTTGTACCGGTCACGTAGGGACCTCCAACGTGTATAAACCTCTTTTCCTGCAATATATATATATCAAACATAACGCATGTTAGGAAAAGTCGAGAGAGTTCTGCTCACCTCCCCCCCCCCCACCCTAGAAAAAAATAGAAAAAACTTAAGGGAAGACACCAACCATTTAATTTCCCATTTTCAAATTAGGTTTGTTTGCAGCATTGCATAATTGTCAGTGACGCAGTGCTGGATCGCTAAAAAATGGCCTGGTCATTTAGGGGGTAAATCTTCTGTTTGTGGTTATTATGGGAAACAGCTATGATACATGTGTACCCTGCTTCATAGACACAACAAACATTGCACTCACCTCGGTTATCCTGCTCAGTGGCAGACATATTGTCCCAGTTCGGTGTGACAAATTTGTATACTTCCTCCCACTTGGATCTCTTCAACACTCGATCGGCATATCCTGGGCATTCTGAGTCCCATAACTCTGGTCGGGAATGCACAAGGGATATTATGGCCTCATGTGATATATCTCGTGCCGCCATGCTGCCTTCTCCTCTTTCCAATATCCCTCTGAACTTCCTGTGTCATTTCCCAGGTACACCTACTGGTTATGATGCGCTTCCGGGTGATTTTTTTTTTCTCACGCTGCTATCCGCAGCTGACTCAAAAGACTGCGATTACATGCGGTTGTTTGCAGATAGCTGCGCTACATCGCACCTGGACGCATTCAATTCTATTTTTTCTATTCGCACGGAACCGCATGTAACGAAATCGCAGCTAAACGCTGTGTGTGAATGGGGCCATAGGAAAGCGTTGTGTGCTTTTAGCTGCGGTAGAAAAATAGAAAATCCGCAGCTAAAAGCACCATTCTATCCGTCCGTGTGAAAGGGGCCTTAATGTGTGTTTCTTTATTGCTCTTGCAGTTTTTTGCTTTATTAAGTTATTATTCCAGTTACAAATACATTGTTATTGCATGTTAGGTTGAGAAATAGATTCCTGGAGTGGAATTAATAAATGGGGGCAAAAAATCTGTAAAAGACAAAATGAGAAACTATGGGAAGAAAGGATATAAGAGGCTGTAATTCAAGTGATTTGAGATACCACTGAATATTGGTTTACCTTTCAAGCTGATGGACTGCTGTGTATTGTTGATGGGGACGTTCATAACCTCATTCTGTATTGTTAGCAGTGCGGTTTCCCAGGCCTTGAAGTCATGATATTCACTATTCTTGCATTCTGGTTTTGTTTTACAATTCATTTGCATATGTTATAAATGCATTCGCTGGCTCAAACACCGAGCAGATGAATGGAATTCAGGCCAGTCATTCCTGCCGAAGTTTTCATAAGAACAGTCATTCTTTTGATCCATGTCTCTGCCTGTGGGTTCCTTCTCTCCTGACCCCCAGCCCACAGCTGTATGGTTTGACTTTCAATAGATCATGTGTTTCAGTCACTAGGCCTCTGGTGTTTTTTAATTATTCAGTTGGCCTCTGTATTTCTGCTGGCTTGTCTTTCAACTGCATATACAAGGCAGTTCATCTATCCTATTAGATTTCTTTCCTCTCTAGTATAACAAGTATAAAGATCTCTTAGAATAGTACGGTATTTCACATCTAGGAAAAGTCAATACTTTGCCATAGGCTTTAAGTAAATGATAGAGGAGCAATGACATTATTTCTGTAATGGAAACCACCACACCTAGCCCTTGACTTGGAGGCCAATGTGTTATAAGATAAAACATGCAAAGTCAGCATGGCAAGGTAAAAGACACTGAAAAGTCATTTATGTACCCTTTTTCCCCCAAAGCATTTCTGCAGTTTTCACTATGCTTTTTTATATAAAGACCGTGGTAACGCAGATGTACATTCATGCTTTGCTCTAGTTTCGTAACAGTAAAAGAAGGGAAAAAAAATTAAAAAGTAAACTGATGCAGCCACCACATGCAAGTACTGGCAAGCTGCAATAGACTAGATTTTTGTTGTTCAGTTTATATTTGCTGTAAATTGAACCTGTGCTTTGTTCTTGCTGAACAAAAAAAAAAGATTAAACCTTTTATTTAAAACAATGTTTTAGATTTGTTTAGAGCAGTATTAAACCCAAAATAAAAAATGTATTTTTTTGCCACTTACCTTTCCTTAGAATGTGGTGGCTGCATTCGTTTTTTTTCTTCGGCTTTTCTCCCCCTTTTTATTTCACCTGGTGATTCAGCCAATAACACACTTCCTGCCTTAGGGTGTCTGCATTGTGCATGAAGTAGTAAAGCAGCCACCGTTTGACAGCAGAATTGTCAGTCTGTGGAGAGGTTAGTGTTAAATCGGCAGGGTTGTCGGGAACCGGGCAAATTTTGCTCTGTGCTTACTTCTGTCCGTTTTACAGAAGCTGGTCTAACGACCGGCTTCTGTCAAATGGTCCTGCTGGAAGACCGTTGTTCGCTTAGCGCATGCAGTGAATGGGTGCAGGGCTGATCTGTGCACTCTGGCGTGCATTCCCCCCCGCTGGCAGAATACAATAGGGGAGATTACTGCATCCACATCGCTTGTGTGAATGCACGGGATGTGTGTGTGTGTGTTTTGTTTTTTTCCCTGTTTTTTTTCCTCTTTGTTTTTTTGTTTTTTTCAACCCACCGGTTGAAAGGGGGAAATCTCAAGGTGTAGTACCCTGCTTTAGACTGGGATTCACCTCATATTCTGTACTGATATTGTCAATAGTACAGGAAGCGAAAAGGAAATGTCTCTAAGACCCCTTTCACACTTATGCGCTTTGCAGGCGCTATAACGCTAAAAATAGCCACCTAGGGCGCAACCACGGCCTCTGTCCTCGGGAAGCTGCAGGCGTGTGTGAGCTGGCTCTCCTCTCCTCTCCTGATCACTCGCCCCATTCAGTGTCGGGAACACATCCGTTGTGTGCCACTGCCAACCCCCATGTGTCCTACTGAGCGCCCCGCTGCACTGTCACATCTCCTCACACAGTAATCTCTCACAGCGTGAGTGTGTGTGCAGCAGAGCGGAGGGGAGGGGCTCGGTGGAGATGGGAGCATTGGAGGTGCAGCGTCTGTTAGCTGACCTCCCGCCGGCGGGGATGCACTACTAGTAATATAGAGTCATGTCAGAGCTTGTTGAGTTTCAAAGAGGGCAAATTGTTGGTGCCCGCTTAGCTGGTGCCTCTGTGACTGTGCAGTGAGATACGGTATCAAAGGTTATGACTGCATATACAATTTCTGGGAAAACATTGTCTGATGAGCATAGGCACGTTCGATATGGTCAACTGACCGAAAGAGACAAAAGGACATTGGGCAGGACTGTGACCCAGAATAAGAAAACAACTACTGCAAAAGTGACTGCAGAGGTCATCCAAAGACAGTGTCCACAAAAACTGTGCAGAGGGAACTCCATAAGCAAAACATTCACGGGCGAGTTGCAGTTGCCAAACCACTAGTGACCGAAAAAAAAATTTGGCCAAAAAGTTCAATTTTGGTCACATCTGACCCCAGAGTACCTTCTTCCACATGTGTCACCCACATGGCGTCTCGCAAACTGCAAACAGGACTTCTTATGACTTTCTTTCAACAATGGTTTTCTTCTTGCCACTCTTTCATAAAGGCCAGATTTGTGGAGAGCGCGACTAATAGTTGTCCTGTGGACAGATTCTCCCTACTGAGCTGTGGATCTCTGCAGCTCCTCCAGAGTTACCATGGGCCGCTTGATGCTTCTTTGATAAATGTTCTCCTTGCCTGGTCTGTCAGTTTAGGTGGACGGCCATGTCTTGGTAGGTTTAAAGTTGTGCCATACTCTTTCCATTTTCGGATGATGGATTGAACAGTGCTCCGTGAGATGTTCAAACCTTGGTATATTTTTTTTATAACCCAACCCTACTTTAAAGTTCTCCACAGCTTTATCCCTGACCTGTCCGTTGTGTGCCTTGGCATTCATGATGCTGTTTGTTCACTAATGTTCTCTAACAAACTTCTGAGGGCTTCAAAGAACAGCTGTATTTATAGAGATTAAATTACACACAGGTGGACTCTATTTAATAATTAGGTGACTTCTGAAAGCAATTGGTTCCCCTGGATTTTGGTTAGGAGTATCGGAGAAAAGGGGGCTGAATAAAAGTGCATGCCACATTTTTCAAATATTTACTGTATTTGTAAAAAAAAATCGAAAACCGTTTATTTTCCTTCCACTTCACGATTATGTGCCACTTTGTGTTGGTCTATCACATGGGTCTCCAAACTATGGCCCTCCAGTTGACATTAAATCCCAATAAAATACATTTACGTTTTTGTTTGTAAGGCCTCGTACACACGGCCGAGAATCTCGTCAGGAAAAAACACGTTGTTTATCTTGACGAGATTCTTGGACAAGAAACTTGTCCCGGCCGAGTGTACACACGCTCCATTCAAAGAACCTGCGGTTCTTTGAATGGAGCGAACGCGGTGACGTCATCGACTATGACGAGCGTGCGCTCGTCACATTCGATGCCATCACCGCCATCTTGCTACACCCTACCTATGCCTAGGAAGCTACCGCGCATGCGTCAAAGTCAATTCGAGCATGCGCGGGTTTCCACGGCGACAGGTAAGTGTACACACACACACACACACTTTTCTCGTCGAGAAACATGCCGACGAGAATCTCGACGATAAAATAGAGAGCTGGTTCTCTATTTTTCTCGTCGAGATTCTGGTCAGTTTTCTCGACGAGAAACCATACACGCGAACGATTTTCTCTGCAAGAAAGCTATCTCGGCAGTTTTCTTGTCGTTTCTTGCCGAGAAACTCGTTCGTGTGTACGAGGCTTAAAATGTGGAAAATGTCAAGGGGTTTGAAGAGTTTTTCAAGGCACTGTATTTAAGTTTAGAAATCTTAGCGCTCATGAGAGTGTGCAGTTAGATGTTATTTCTTGTAGTAGCCGAAACGTGTGCATGGTATACAGTGGGTATAGAAAGTATTCAGACCCCCTTAAATATTTCACTTTGTTATATTGCAGCCATTTGCTAAAATCATTTAAGTTCATTTTTTTTCCTCATTAATGTACACACAGCACCCCATATTGAGAGAAAAACACAGAATTGTTGACATTTTTGCATGCAGATTTATTAAAAAAGAAAAACTGAAATATCACATATTTTTCACACCTGGATTTGGGGATCCTCTGCCATTCCTCCTTGCAGATCCTCTCCAGTTCTGTCAGGTTGGATGGTAAACGTTGGTGGACAGCCATTTTTAGGTCTCTCCAATTGGGTTCAAGTCAGGGCTCTGGCTGGGCCATTCAAGAACAGTCACGGAGTTGTTGTGAAGCCACTCCTTCTTTATTTTAGCTGTGTGCTTTGGGTCATTGTCTTTTTGGAAGGTAAACCTTCGGCCCAGTCTGAGGTCCTGAGCACTCTGGAGAAGGTTTTCGTCGAGGATATCCCTGTACTTGGCCGCATTATATCTGTCCCTCGATTGCAACCAGTCGTCATGTCCCTGTAGCTGAAAAACACCCCCATAGCATGATGCTGCCACCACCATGCTTCACTGTTGGGACTGTATTGGACAGGTGATGAGCAGTGCCTGGTTTTCTCCACACATACCGCTTCGAATTAAGGCCAAAAAGTTCTATCTTGGTCTCATCAGACCAGAGAATCTTATTTCTCACCATCTTCAGGTCTTTTTTTTAGCAAACTCCATGCGGGCTTTCAGGTGTCTTGCACGGAGGAGAGGCTTCCGTTGGGCCACTCTGCCATAAAGCCCCGACTGGTGGAGGGCTGCAGTGATGGTTGACTTTCTACAACTTTCTCCCATCTCCCGACTGCATCTCTGGAGCTCAGCCACAGTGATCTTTGGGTTCTTCTTTACCTCTCTCACCAAGGCTCTTCTCCCCCGATAGCTCAGTTTGACCGGACCGCCAGCTCTAGGAAGGGTTCTGGTCGTCCCAAACGTCTTCCATTTAAGGAATATGGAGGCCACTGTGCTCTTAGGAACCTTAAGTGCAGCAGATTTTTCTTTTTGTAACCTTGGCCAGATCTGTGCCTTGCCACAATTCTGTCTCTGAGCTCTTCAGGCAGTTCCTTTTGACCTCATGATTCTCATTTGCTCTGACATGCACTGTGAGCTGTAAGGTCTTATATAGACAGGTGTGTGTCTTTCCTAATCAAGTCCAATCAGTATAAACAAACACAGTTGGACTCAAATGAAGGTGTAGAACCATCTCAAAGATGATCAGAAGAAATGGACATCACCTGAGTTAAATATATGAGTGTCACAGCAAAGGGTCTGAATACTTAGGACTATGTGATATTTCAATTTTTATTTTTTAATAAATCTGCAAAAATGTCAACAATTCTGTGTTTTTCTGTTAATATGGGGTGCTGTGTGTACATTAAGGAGGAAAAAAATGAACTTAAATGATTTTAGCAAATGGCTGCAATATAACAAAGAGTGAAAAATTTAAGGGGGTCTGAATACTTTCCGTACCCACTGTAGGTTTTTTCTTATTTGTAAAGTGCCTGTAAGCTGTTAACAGTACTTGGACCACATGAACTGATCAGCTGCTTCTAACTAGAAAGATGCAGCAGTGTGATAATATATAGAAAGACTAATTAATTCCCTTATTATTCTCTACCTTTCAGCCGCCTCTTCTCCAGTGCTGCAGATGCCAAGTACCCGGACACTGTGGGAATGACCTTTGACCCTGCCAACCAGTGGCTCTCGTGTGTGTACAATGACCACAGTCTGTATGTATGGGATATTAAAGACTTGAAGAAAGTTGGGAAAGTCTACTCGGCCTTATACCATTCTTCTTGTGTGTGGAGCGTTGAGGTATGAGATACTGTCATACATTTATTTCTGTCCATTATTTTTAAGACAAAAAAAAAGGAAAATTTTGCTCTATTTTGTGTACCGTTTTGCTGTACATCAAATACAACAGAATGACCACATTTATGATTAGATTTTTTTATGCGTTTGCAACATACTGACTTTTATGGCAGTGTAAGCATAATGATAGTTTACAGTGTGGCAGCTGATGTAAGGAAGGCTTTGAATAACGTATACAATGGTACGAGTCCTCATCATTTGATATTCCTGAATAGATCTAAATGCCATCATTAAAATATAATTTAAGCCGTCAGTTTACTGCAGTTGCAAGCGGTTAGGGATAGCTGTCCGAGCCTGGATGCATCTTTTTGTTTCCAGGGTCGCTCATCCATCATCATCTCAATCCTCAAGAATCCAATTAATCTTGCCACTGGAATCAATTGTATGCAGGCAAGTGCCCATGTGAAGGAGGCCCTAATATGTTGATGTAAATCCAAACGTTGTTTTCACTTTGCAGCTTTTATGAAAAGAGTGCCTGGTGGTCCTGCCATGGAGATCCTTTTTCGGGCACTTTCCAGTTATGAGTTAACGGCTATCTCCCAGTTGTGCTCCTACATGGTCACCTCATCACAGAAGCTCCTGATGGCGACTACAGGCTGCCAGGGCACAGAATATGCACTCTACTTTGAAGAATGCATAGCAGATGAGCAGGTCTGAGATATTGTGCTAGATCGAGAGCAGATGAATATAAAGTTGGCCATACCCAGAGTTAAATTTCTTTTGGTTCCTGATGAACCAGCCAAAATTCACTCTTTGGGTGGCCCTATTGCCACCCTTCCTGTCCAGCACCCTACAGTTTAATCAAAATCAAAGGAGCCGAATGTATAATTGTCATCCAAACAGTGGCTACATCCCATTGGGATGCAACTGGGCAGGTGTTCTTACAGCTGCCGCCGGTGGCTGTGAAAATACGATAGCAGCAGCAGGAGATTTCTATCCACACGGTATAATGCGGATCAAGGAATCTGTCTGATTTTTTTTTTTTCAGCCCGCAAGATGACTTTCGATCAGCGTGTGGCCGGCCATCCTTGCTCGACAGAATTTGATCGACTTCTGTTGAAGGGGGACATTGGAAAACTTTTCTTGATCAGCATCTACAGCCACTGAACAGGGTATGCTGACAGCAGCAGAAGCCACTGTGAGAATACAATGTTCTGGTAGGAGAAGGTGGTGTAGGGAAGAGATTCCTCCATCCATCTCTTTTGTGTGGATGGAAGAATTGTTTATTTTTTTATTTAACCAGTGGTCTGGTCTAGCCATCCATGACCAGTTGAAAACTAACAGGGGGGGTAGGGGCAAAGAAATCTACAATAATAAAGTAAGTTTAACCACACCAATGGTGCAGAGTAGGGTACTTTCATTTGTGTTTTGACCAGTGGTGGTGTGTCCATAAGGGCGCACGGGTGCCGCCCCCTCTCTCCTGCCACCCCCCAGCACCAATAGATAGATTCATGCATTTCATGAATCTATAGCCGCCGCTGCCACCCCCTTTTCGGGTGCCGGGCGCCTGAATTACAGCGGTGGGGGGTGTTTTTGAAGCACCTGATTGGAGCCATAGGCTCTAATAGGCGTCAAAAATGGTAAACAGCGAGCGCCATAGTTGGCGTTCGCAGTTCACCCAGCTGTGTTAGAAAAGCGAATGAATATTCGCTTTCCTAACACTGAACTGCTCGGGCCTATTACCCGTCACCTGATTGGCTGAAACGACAGGCGCTGTGATTGGACACCTATTAGGAGGATGGGAAGAGAGGACGCCGCCGTCACCCGCTGCCCCACCGAGACAGGGTAAGTGCCGGGCACATTCGGAGCATTTGATGGGGCACATTGGGAGCGTTTGATGGGACACATTGGGAGCGTTTGATGGGGCACATTGGGAGCGTTTGATGGGGCACAGTGGGAGCGTTTGATGGGGCACAGTGGGAGCGTTTGATGGGGCACAGTGGGAGCGTTTGATGGGGCACAGTGGAAGCGTTTGATGGGGCACAGTGGGAGCGTTTGATGGGGCACAGTGGGAGCGTTTGATGGGGCACAGTGGGAGCGTTTGATGGGGCACAGTGGGAGCGTTTGATGGGGCACAGTGGGAGCGTTTGATGGGGCACAGTGGGAGCGTTTGATGGGGCACAGTGGGGGCGTTTGATGGGCACAGTGGGGGCGTTTGATGGTATAGTGAGGCTGCAATCTATGTTTTTTTTTTTTCATAATTTTTTCAGTTTGTTTGCACCCCCCAAAAAATGTTGAGCACCAGCCGCCACTGGTTTTGACTTGTATAGTTTTTTACACATCAACCTCTTTCTTTGTGCGAGCCAAATCCTGGGCTCAAGAAGCATGTCTGCTTAAGCGGGCACAGAATTTCTTTATTAGCATCCTGTTGGCAGAAAGACGAAAGTAATCTTGATCGGCTGTTTTTTAGGAGTGAGGATTTTTACACTTTATGCTCCATTTGTTTATAGCTGATGACATCTGCAGCATTGTTGAGTTGGCTTCCTCGTCAGCAAAAAGCTAAAACTCCAGAAACGCTGCAAAGTTCCAGGGAGCCCTCTTATTGTCGAACAAGCTAAGGGTTTTTTGCTTTTTCACTCTAATATAAAGTCTTGTGTCATCCCCCACAAACTTCACAATTTGTTAAAATCTGAGAACCTGTATTATAACAGAACCTGTATTTTGAGTTTTAATTGCTGTGTACAATAATTTACAGTGACGTTTGTTACAGTTTTTTTAAATTATTATGCGCTTGTTCTGTGTGTTTGATTTTATAAAATATAAGATCAGCCATGCGAACAGCATTATTAATAAATAGCATTATTAATCATAAAATCCAGTTCTTTTTTTAAACTTTTTCTGGGTCTTCCCCCACTACACTAACTACACTAACGCCCTCACTACCACCACCAAGTTCGTCAAGTTTACTATTTAAAACAAATACAGGTGAGAGTGTAGATATGGGCTGACCCTTTAGAAGAGGTCTTTCTTCTTGAATTGGTACAAAAACATGCATGTTCAGGTCACTTGAGCTAATCATTACACTGTTATGCTATGGAGGTAAGAGGACGAAAGAGGAGGACTCTCCTCCCCTGTGACTATATTGGTGATTGGGAAACTGTTTTCAACCCATCATCCCATCCTCCAAGAATGGATAAACAAGTCCATTTTCTAGTGCCATGCATGCAGTATTTAGAGGTGCCTGGCAGGTGTGGAATATGCTTGTCAAGCACCCCCCTTTGACTTCAGTGTGCGTTTATACAATGTTTAGACTGTATGCTCGCTGCTCCTTTGCAAACGAAGTGTCCAAAATGTTAATTAAGTTATATGTAATCATTCAGGGAAGCCTTCATTTTGAAACAGTCAGTTTTTGTAAGACCATAATTGTCCTTTGGTCATTCAGTAGGGCTGTAAAAAGCTTTTGTTTAACATTTTCATAACATTTTTGTTAGAGCCTTGGATTTAAATACGACTGCCTCTAGGATAAAGGCCTACTCATAGAGCCTCTGCAGCTGTCATTCATGGCGTCTTCCAGTGCTTTGTATTTTTCCTTGTGCTGCAAACAGTACCTAACTATATTCCCTCTAAATTAAATAACTCTTAGTAGTGATGTATAGCCTTGGCTTGATCCATTTATAATAACTGTATTATTGAGATCCATATATAAGCAATTGAGGTCTACATATAGAGCAAGTGTAACTTTATAAACAAATGGCCAGTTTAATGTCCTTCAAACTTTAGGAGGGCCCTGGACTGGTACCAGAGGGAGAAGAAAATGTCTTGGCATCAGTGGGAGTAAAATGCCCAATCATTGGTATTAAGGGGAGTAATTATTGCCCCATTATCATTATCAATGGGAAGAATTGTGCTCCCATGGTTAATGTCAGTGGGAGGAATAGTGCCCCATCATTGGTGTCAGTGGAAGGAATAGTGCACCCTCATTGGTATCAATGGGAAGAATAGTGCCCCATGGTTAATGCCAGTGGAAGCAATAGTGCCGTCAGCAGAAGGAATAGTGTCCCATCAAAGATCAATGGGAAAAATAGTGTCCATGGTTAATGTCAGTGGGAGGAATAGTGCCCTATTGTTGGAGTTAGTAAGAGTTGCACATTTGCCACCAGGATACCCCTCATCTTGTTTCTGAAGGTGCCCTATGGGTGAAGCATTCCGACACACACATTTTAGGAATTCATGTAGGTTAAAGAAAAAAAACTTTGGAGGAGAGCATACCAATATACAGCACTGGGCACCACCATTCAAAAGCAGCCCTTTTAGGACCTACAATTTTTTTTTTTTTTACTTTTTCCAGTGAGGTTTTTTGAATTAAAAAAATACATTAAAAAAATTCAATATAGGTTATGTGTTGTAGTCAATTTACTTAGCAGAGGTTGTCTTTAACCTGAGTAAACATTTATTTTACTTTTAATGTAACTCCTGTTTATACAGACATACCCTGAAATGAAGGATAGTAACCAGGCCTGGTTACCACCCAACTCTTTCATAACATGCTCCTCTGATAGTACCATCCGTCTTTGGAATATGGAGACTTCAAACATCCATGGAACTGCATTACATCGAAATATCCTCAGCAATGTAAGCAATCTCCCAATTTTTGTATAACTTCATGTTTCTGAACCACATAGAGACCCAGAATATGTTTAAAGTGGTTGGATAGGCATGCTCTTATAGTCGTCTTTAACCACTTAAGGACCAGCGCACACACATATACATCGACAGAATGGCACGGACAGGCAAATGGGCGTACAGAAACGTCCCTTTTAAGTTTGTGCGTGACCCTTGCAGCATCGGCCCCCCGCCAGCTCAAAGACTGAGAACCGAGCGATCAAACATCACCAATCACTTGGTTCTCGGAGCTCCCTGAGCAGAGAGCTAGTGACCGTCAGTCACCGCTGTCTGCACTTCTTCCCCAAGCTCACTGGAGCGTGGGGCTGTGGAGGGGGTGGCAGCGTACATACGATCATTTTTCCCGTCGGGAAAAATTAAAAAAAATTTTTAACAAGAAAAACGACCGTGTGTGGGCTTTTTGTCATTTTTCCCGATGGGAAAAACTTCATTAATCACGACGAGAAAAATTAGAACATGCTCTAATTTTTCTCGTCATGATTCCCGTCGTTTTTTTCCGCGGCAGTTTTCCCATAGGGAAACACTGCCTCGGAGCCCACACACGGTCGTTTTTCTCGACCAAAAAAAAAAATTCGGGAAAAACGGACGTGTGTAGGGAACCAAGCCGTTCCCTCATTTTTCCCGTCGATTTTCTCGACGGTGTTTTCACCGTCGAGAAAATCGATCGTTTGTACGCGGCATTAGGCTTTTTTTCCCCCCTCTGTTTTCACCTGATGATCTGGCCAGTAACACACCACACCTTGTATTAGCGTCCCCCCTTTCTGGATGAAAGAGCAGAGGGGCACCATTTGCACAGCAGCATTGTCAGTCAGGAGGAAGGGGGGGGGGGGTGTTAGATGTATTATTAGATTTAAATACATTAAAAAAATTTAAGGCAAACTCCAGCTAACACTTTTGAAGCAGTTACAGCAAACAGGTTTTTTTTTTCCTTTTGGGCAGGTTTTACATAAATAAAAGCTCATCATTGTAAGCACACCTGCTAGTGTTAAATGGATTGTCTCATTTTCTGTAATTGGTACAGTCAGGTCCATAAATATTGGGACATCGACACAATTCTAATCTTTTTGGCTCTATACACCACCACAATGGATTTGAAATAAAAACAAACAAGATGCGCTTTAACTGCAGACTTTCAGCTTGAATTTGAGGGTGTTTACATCCTAATCAGGTGAATGGTGTAGGAATTACAACAGTTTTGTATATGTGCCTCCCACTTTTTAAGGGACCAAAAGTAATGGGACAGATTAACAATCCTAAATCAAACTTTCACTTTCTAATACTTGGTTGCAAATCCTTTGCAGTCAATTACAGCCTGAAGTGTGGAACGCAATGACATCACCAGACGCTGGGTTTCATCCCTGGTGATGCTCTGCCAGGCCTCTACTGCAACTGTCTTCAGTTCCTGCTTGTTCTTGGGGCATTTTCCCTTCAGTTTTGTCTTCAGCAAGTGAAATGCATGCTCAATCGGATTCAGGTCAGGTGATTCACTTGGCCATTGCATAACAATCAACTTCTTTCCCTTAAAAAAGTCTTTGGTTGCTTTGGCAGTATGCTTCAGGTCATTGTCCATCTGCACTGTGAAGCGTCGTCCAATAAATTCTGAAGCATTTGGCTGAATATGAGCAGATAATATTGCCCGCAACACTTCAGAATTCATCCTGCTGCTTTTGTCAGCAGTCACATCATCAATAAATACAAGAGAACCAGTTCCATTGGCAGCCATACATGCCCACTCCATGACACTACCACCACCATGCTTCACTGATGAGGTGGTATGCTTTGGATCATGAGCAGTTCCTTTCCTTCTCCATACTCTTCTCTTCCCATCACTCTGGTACAAGTTGATCTTGGTCTCATCTGTCCATAGGATGTTGTTCCAGAACTGTGAAGGCTTTTTTAGATGTTGTTTGGCAAACTCTAATCTGGCCTTCCTGTTTTTGAGGCTCGCCAATGGTTTACATCTTGTGGTGAACCCTCTGTATTCACTCTGGTGAAGTCTTCTCTTGATTGTTGACTTTTACACACATACACCTACCTCCTGGAGAGTGTTCTTGATCTGGCCAACTGTTGTGAAGGGTGTTTTCTTCACCAGGGAAAGAATTCTTCGGTCATCCACCACAGTTGTTTTCCATGGTCTTCCGGGTCTTTTGGTGTTGCTGAGCTCACCGGTGAGTTCTTTCTTTTTAAGGATGTTCCAAACAGTTGATTTGGCCACACCTAATGTTTTTGCCATCTCTCTGATGGGTTTGTTTTGTTTTTTTCAGCCTAATGATGGCTTGCTTCACTGATAGTGACAGATCTTTGGATCTCATATTGAGAGTTGACAGCAACAGATTCCAAATGCAAATAGCACACTTGAAATGAACTCTGGACCTTTTATCTGCTCCTTGTAAATGGGTTAATGAGGGAATAACACACACCTGGCCATGGAACAGCTGAGCAGCCAATTGTCCCATTACTTTTGGTCCCTTAAAAAGTGGGAGGCACTTATACAAACTTTTGTAATTCCTACACCGTTCACCTGATTTGGATGTAAATACCATCAAATTAAAGCTGAAAGTCTGCAGTTAAAGCACATCTTGTTTGTTTCATTTCAAATCCATTGTGGTGGTGTATAGAGCCAAAAGATTAGAATTCTGTTGATGTCCCAATATTTATGGACCTGACTGTATATTGCTGGAGAGCTTATTCTGTTGAAAAACAACAGACTTACTGGCCAGATCATCAGATGAAAATAGAAAAAAGAAAGCCTAAACACAAAAAGTAATGCAGCTATCACATGGTAAGCTGCAATATAATAACTGTTTGCTTTTGGGTTTGATACCACTTTAAGGAAAAAAATGTCGTCCCCCCCCCCTCTCCTTCCCTGCACTTTGAGAAGTAAACTCAGAAATGAAAAATTACCAGAGCATATCCCTCTATAGTGTTTACACTTCTGACAGGTTATCCCAACACCATAGAATCTCAGGAGGTGGCCCTGATGTGATTGACAGCCTAAGCTGTGCATGTTTCCCTATGAGACTGTGTAGAGTGGGGTGTGTCCTTTCCCTCACTCAGATCTCTGATTACACTCAGCCCCTTACTGTATACTGTGCAGTGTGTGACATCAGATCCCTGTCCCCTGTCTGCAAGAGCTGAGAAATAGTCTTTGATCAGTGTGTTTTAAAAAGCTGTAGAGAAGGAATGGCTACAGATAAACAAGTACAACTGATGTGGGAGGAATTATTTCATCTCTGCATATCAGTTGAGGCAAGTCACTTCAGTGGATATATGTAAGAGCTTACAACCAGTTTTAATGTCTTTTTTTTTTTTAAAAAGGTAAGTTTAATGTCTTTCTAATGTACCTTAACCCTCTCTTTTCAGGATCTAATGAAAATCATTCTGATAGGCGATAATACGCAGGCCTTGCTGGACACTGATTGTAACACTGCTGGCCTGGCGGATAAAGTGGACCCTCAATTATTAGACACCAAGATTGGCATTCGCTCTGTGTGTGTGAGTCCCAATGGCCAGCACTTGGCATCAGGGGACAGGACAGGTACTCTAAGGTAATGGCATTACAAGTTATTTATGGTGTTACAGTGCAAAGATTTATATTGCAAATTTGACATTTACATTTATGCCATAGGGTACATGAACTACAATCTCTATCAGAGCTGTTGAAAGTAGAAGCCCATGACTCGGAGATTCTGTGTCTGGAGTACTCAAAGCCAGAGATCGGTAAGAATCTTCTGCATTTATATTCTCGTAACTGACTGTCTTGTACTGTAAATGTCTCTAAATGGGGAAACGTCAAATGAATACTGCAGTGACTGTGTGTTGGTAAACCTAAAACGATTGACAGCTGTCAAAGTCAGTTAACCAATGGGGAGATAGAGGGGGCAGCGTCGAACGGCAGCTCCGTGTCTGAATGGACACAGGGAGCTGCAGCTCGGCTCGGGTGCCCCCATAGCAAGCTGCTTGCTGTGGGGGCACTCAAAGGGAGGAGCCAGGAGCAGCGAAGAGGGACCCGAGAAGAGGGGGATCCAGGCTGCCCTGTGTAAAACCACTACACAGAGGAGGCAAGTATAACATGTTTGTTATTTATTTTATTTTACTTTTTAAACAAGACTTTACAATCACTTTAATTATGAAAACTTTCGGGATAACTCGGATCCCTTTGTCTGGCTTCTCTGTATGAATCCTGACTAAGGGATTGGACTTATCCCAAAAGCTTGGATCTTTTAATAACTCAAGTAAGCCAGTAAACAATGCTAAAGTTGTAGTAACTCTTTTTTGTCTTTTTTAACATAAAATAAAAAAGATGTTTATACCTATATTGCTCTGTGCAATGCTATTGCTCAGAGCAGTCGCCTACCTTCTCTTTGGTGGTCCCCCGCTGGCAGTCATCTCTTTGTTCCGAGTGCCCCACGCTCTTGAGCCAGGCTATGTGTGTCCATAGACACACATGGGGTTATTTACTAAAGGCAAATACACTTTGCACTACAAGTGCTATTGAAATTGCACTGAAAGTGCACTTGGAAGTGCAGTCGCTGAAGATCTGAGGGGAAGATCTGAAATGAGAGGAAGCTCTGCTGATTTTATCATCCAATCATACGTAAGCTAAAATGCTGTTTTTTATTTTCCTTGCATGTCCTTCTCGGATCTACAGCGACTGCACTTCCAAGTGCACTTTCAGTGCAAATTTAAGTGCAAAGTGGATTTGCCTTTCGTAAATAACCCCCACAGTGCGACTCGGCTACGCCTCCCGCTCCTTCCTCACAGGATTTGACTGACAGCAGCAGGATACTATGGCTCTCACTGCTGCCTGTGTCTCCTATGAGTTAGTGGAGTTTTAGAGACTGTAAACACAAAGGCAAAAAAGATGAGCAGAAGAGTGCTCTGTAACTACTGGGGTGGGTCATGTTGGAAGGTCTGATATGCATGTTTTAGTGTATTAGCTTTTGCCTTGGTATTTCATTGTTACCCAATTGAGTCCCAGGTGCTTAGGTGACAGCCAGCATCCAACTATAAGGCCTCATGCACACTGGACGTTTTTACAGCGGCTGTTTTTGGCTTTCGGCATTTTTTTCTGCAGCTAGTAAACTCCCCAGCATGTTATCCTATGTGTCCATGCACACATAGGCTGTTATCAGCGTTTCTTTATCGTACACCACGGGACACAGAGCTAGTCATTACATAATGGGTTAAGGGTCACCAGCGGTGATTGGACACTGGCACAACCAATGGAAGACAGTTCCCCTCCATATAACCCCTCCCATCAGGGAAGTACCTCAGTTTTTTCGCCAGTGTCGAAAGGTGTTGGACGCGTTAGGAGGTGCTAAAGGAAAGCTCTACCAAAGAGACCCTCTGGGGGTAAAAGAGCTATGCTTTCGGATCCATCCAAGACGCCTACAAATGAGCTGAATCTGGATGGGATCCGGGCCTCATCCATGAGGCGTCGCCTGTAATGTCTCTCTTCGGAGGACTGGGCTCTAAGATCCAGCACTTTCGCTAATTCACTATAAAGTCCTGGTAAGAGTCTTGTACAAGGCCCAGGGGAGAGGTATCCTTTAAATAGGAACCCATATCCCTGAAGGTTGGCACACATAGCCCACCGTGAAGGGTGAAGTTTGGTATCTGTCTGAAATCTTTCAGCAGAAAAACCTGCGGCGTGGATAAGGTGAGATTAGAAGGTCCATAACTAGGTTGGGACCTTTTTCAAAAAGTGGATGTCTTCTTTTTTTCCACCACTGGGGGGAGTAAAGAGCTGAATATACTCACCTCACTCTGTTCAGTGTCGGCTTCGGCGAAGTACACTGCTCGTCACCTCCGCTGCTGAGCTTGCTGGGGCACCCCGATCCTCCTTTCGGTGGCCGACCAGACACCTGCAGATGCAGGTAAGTGGGAACAAGGGCTGATGAGAGTCCTCTCTCACTATGGCCACCGCCATAGCGCTAAGGGCCGCGCGCTGCGCGCGGGAGCGCGCTTTATCGGAGGGGGGGGGGCGAAGGCGTGCGCGGGCACGTGGCGCGCGCAGGCACAGAAACGGCGCCAAATTCAAAAGACTGTCAGTGTGAGAAGCACTGCAGCAGCAAGCAAGCTCGTTAGTTCTCTTATTCCTGGCAGAGAAACACAGCAGCTATACAGGGACGTAAGACTCCATGTGGTTGGATTGGGTACTTCCTAGAAGACATCCATGTTATGCATAGTTATGTGTTAAAAGTTGCATACTTAATGTATTTGCTAAACTGAACACGGTAGTATATGCATTTAGGTACCTTGTATTTTGTCTAAACAGTAAGCCTTCCAGGGGAAGTAATACGGACAAAAAGAGATAAGAAAGCACCACCGCCTGAGAGGAGGCTCTAACTGTGCTGACTCGGTACCTTTCTCTCCTGTGTTGCTAAATGCACCTGTTCAGGATGAGCCATTACCTCTGTCAGGTATGGCGGCTTCCCCAGTGAAGCCTGGGCCTGTATATGTCACTGAGGACACTTTATCAGCTGCCCTAATTAATCTGGAGGAAAAAATTGCTACCTTAATCGCTAAGTCCTCTAAAAAGGGACAATAAGCGAAGCAGATCTCCTCCAGTATTGGACCTCCCTTCAGAAGTACCTGAGGGAGGAGGATGAGGAGGAGGAGGCTACATCAGCAGAGGATGAGGAGCCAGATTTTAAGGTCACAGGTACAATGCTATAGCAGTGCATTTAAGTTAACCTCTGCGGAGGTAACGGAATTACCTGTCTCCTCCCTAGGGTCATTAAGATCCCTGCAAGGTGCATGCTCCTTCCCGGTTCATCCGTTACTAGAGGATCTAATATACGCAAACTGGCAACATCCAGATAAGCGTTTCTCACCTCCAAAAAGGTTTAACATTCTTTATCCTATGGGGGAATTTATTTTTTTAAAGAAATGGAGCCTGCCTGCGGTAGTTGCGGCTATTTCTTGTGTAAATAAAAACCTGACATGTCCGGTGGATAATGTACAAGGGTTTAAAAGATCCTTCTGAGAGGAAGTTGAAATCCTCCTTCCTTTTGGCCGGCTCAATTACCCAACCTGCAGTAGCAGCAGTCGGTATGTGTCAGGTCATCAGCCAACAGGTAAAGCAGGGGCTGAAGGAACTGCCTTCAGAGCAGGCTAGAAATTGGGAAAATTTGCCTAAAGCCTTATGCTTCACAGTGGATGCCATGAGAGATTCTATCATACAGGCATCACGCCTTACACTCCAGCTGGTACAGATGCGCAGAGTACTTTGGCTTAAGCATTGGTCAGCGGAGACCCCATGCAAAAAGCTGTTGGCAAGTTCCCGTTCCATGGCGAACGCCTATTTGGGGAAGATTTAGAAAAATATATACAGAAGATCAAGTGGTAAAACGACTTTTACCTGAGAGAAAGAAAAACAAGAGATCTTGTTTTAAACGCTCTCTCCCCAGCTCCCGGGAAATCTGACTCCAACCAGTGGCGGCGGCCTGTTTTAGCCGCCCACAAAAGCCAAGGGGCAAGCTCAGAAGAACAAGAAGCCGTGGGGTGCAAGAGCTAATAAGCAAGCCCCCAAAGCCTCTCAATGAAGGGGCGCCCCCGCTCGGCCGAGTGGGAGGAAGGCTTTGTCAGTTCTGAGCGACTTGGTGGTCAAAAATCCAGGACAATTGGGTAGTATCCACAATATCCTCAGGGTACAAACTGGAATTTCGAGAGATCCCATCTTCTCAATTCCGAGGTTCAAGACTCTCCAAGGATCCACAAAAAAGAGAATCCTTCTTCAAAGGTTTGAATCACTTAATGGCTCAAGGGGTAGTTACAGACGTACCCCAAAAAGAGCGAGGTTCAGGTTTTTACTCAAACCTCTTTGTGATTCCAAAGCCAAATGGAGATGTCAGACCCATCCTGGATCTAAAATCCCTAAATCGGTTCCTGAACGATCGCCATTTTCGAATGGAAACGATCCGATCCGTGGCCGCCACTTTAAAGGGCGGAAAATTCATGGCACCCATAGATATCAAGGACGCACATTTACACATACCCATCCTCCCCGCTCACCAAAGATTCCTAAGGTTTGCGGTAGAAGATCGCCACTTTCAATTTGTGGCTCTGCCGTTTGGTGTAGCCACCGCGCCCATAGTATTCACAAAGGTGCTAGCTCCTCTGTTAGCAAACCTAAGAACACGGGGCATTGCGGTAACAGCCTATCTGGACGATCTACTAGTAATAGATCAGTCAAAGGACGGATTGGGTCACGCTGTACACACTACAGTAGGATACCTGGAGCATTTAGGATGGATTATAAATTTACAAAAATCCTCTCTCCAGGCCCAAAGAAGGATAGGGTACCTGGGCATGATCATAGATACAGCCCAAAACGGGGTATACCTGCCAGAACCGAAGATACAGTCTCTGAAAGACCTGATCCACAAGGTCAAAGCAAACAAGAGGCCGTCTATTCGCCTTTGCATGAGACTATTGGGAAAGATGGTAGCCTCCTTCGAGGCGGTCCCTTACGCCCAGTTTCATTCGAGACTACTTCAAGGCAATATTTTAGCTTCCTGGAACAGGAAGAGCCAAGCTCTGGATATACCCATGCGCCTGTCCTCACAAGTACGCCACAGCTTCGATTGGTGGCTAGAAGCCAGGAATTTACGGAAGGGAAAGTCCTTCCTCCCAGTGGCCTGGAAGGTGGTATCTAGGGATGCCAGCCTATCGGGCTGGGGTGCAGTATTCGAGGAGGCTTCTACCCAGGGAACCTGGGCCAAGACTCAGGGGATCCTGCCCATCAATGTGCTAGAGATCCGGGCGGTATATCTAGCCCTCAAAACCTGGACATACAGGTTACAGGGCTACCCAGTTCGGGTTCAATCCGACAATGCTACTGCAGTAGCTTACATCAATCACCAAGGAGGCACCCGCAGTCGGGCAGCCCAAAGAGAGGTGAACCGGATCCTGGCATGGGCAGAAGAGCATGTACCTTGCCTTTCTGCAATCTTCATTCCAGGGATAGAAAATTGGCAAGCAGACTACCTGAGTCGTCAGCAGCTGCTACCAGGAGAGTGGTCTCTTCACCCCGAGATCTTTCAGGCCATATGTCTGAGATGGGGAAACCCAGATGTAGACCTGCTAGCTGCCAGGTTCAACAAGAAATTGGACAACTTTGTGTCCAGAACGAGAGATCCTCTAGCCTACGGGACAGACGCTCTAATAATACAGACGCTCTAATAACTCCATGGAATCAGTTCTCACTGATCTATGCATTCCCTCCGATCCCTCTTCTACAAAGACTGCTTCGCAGGATCAAGGAGGAGGGAATACCAGTAATCCTAGTGGCCCCAAACTGGCCCAGGAGGCCTTGGTACGCCGAGATTGTAAAAATGGCGATAGGAAGGCCCTGGAAGTTTCCACTTCGACACGACCTGCTGTCACAGGGTCCAGTATTCCACCCTTCCTTACAAAGGCTAAAGTTGACGGCCTGGCTGCTGAGACCCACATTTTTAAAAAGAGAGGGGTCTCTGGTCCGGCTCTTTCTACGCTCATTAATGCTAGAAAGCCAGCCTCCAGACTCATCTATCAGAGAGTCTGGAGAGCATACGTTTCCTGGTGTGAATCCAGATGTTGGAATCCTCAGAAGTATGAAATAAGTAGGATTCTTGCTTTTTGCCAGTTAGGAGTGGATATGAATTTAGCCCTTAGCACCATCAAAGGGCAAATATCGGCTCTATCAGTCTTCTTTCAGAGACCATTGGCATCTCACTCCCTAGTTCGGACATTCATTAAGGGGGTACTGAGGATAAATCCTCCAGTTAGGACTCCCTTGTGTCCATGGGATTTGAATTTGGTATTGTCAGTGTTGCAAAAGCAACCTTTTTGAACCTATTCGCCATATTCCTTTAATTAGAGTAGGAAGTTGGCCTTTCTGATTGCTATAGCTTCTGCTAGGAGAGTATCAGAGCTAGCAGCTCTTTCTTGTAAAGAGCCTTATCTAATTTGTCACAAGGACAAAATCGTACTACGACCCCATCCGGCTTTTCTACCTAAGGTGGTGTCGGCTTTTCACTTGAATCAAGACATTGTTCTGCCTTCCTTTTTTCCAAACCCGCAGACGGCGGGGGAAAAATTATTACACTCTCTAGATCTAGTGAGAGCGGTAAAGGTGTATCTGCAAGCAACGCTCAGATACGTAAAACAGATGTTTTGTTTATTTTACCAGATGGGCCCAAGAAGGGCCAAGCGGTATCAAAATCCACCATTTCCAGGTGGATTAGACAAGTAATTATTCAAGCTTATGGTTTAAAGAACAGGACTCCTCCTTTTCCTGTTAAGGCGCACTCTACCAGGGCGATAGGTGCTTCATGGGCAGTGCACCACCAGGCTTCGATGGCTCAGATCTGTAAAGCTGCAACTTGGTCTTCAGTCCATACATTTTCCAAATTCTATCAAATAGATGTGAAAGGACATGAGGATTCCGCCTTTGGGCGAAGTGTGCTGCAGGCAGCAGTATAGGGCTTCTGGTCCGCAAGCGGCCTGTGTTGATCTGTGTCTCCCCCCCTTCATATGAGCATTGCTCTGGGACGTCCCATTATGTAATGACTAGCTCTGTGTCCCGTGGTGTACGATAAAGAAAATAGGATTTTTATAACAGCTTACCTGTAAAATCCTTTTCTTGGAGTACACCACGGGACACAGAGGTCCCCCCCTTCTTATGGGAACCTTACTGCTTTGCTACAAAACTGAGGTACTTCCCTGATGGGAGGGGTTATATGGAGGGGAACTGTCTTCCATTGGTTGTGCCAGTGTCCAATCACCGCTGGTGACCCTTAACCCATTATGTAATGACTAGCTCTGTGTCCCGTGGTGTACTCCAAGAAAAGGATTTTACAGGTAAGCTGTTATAAAAATCCTATTTTTTTGTCAAGGGCGTTTTGTGGATGGAAACCCCCAGTTTGGTTTCAAGAGTAGTTTTTCAGCTGTAAAAATGAAAAAAAAACTCGGTTTTTCACGTTTATCAGCATTTTCTAGCCATAAGCTTTCGTGGCGGTATAGATTTGATTAAAAAAACGGCGAAAAACGCTACTGCAAAAACGCTTAAAAACTCATTCTACAGCGAACGCTATAACATCCACTGTGCATGAGGCCTTAAAAGAGAAGTATGGGGTTTTTTTTTTGCTATTCATGCTTACCTCGGTGGATGCAGCATCAGACCGATGCTCCATCTGTCCCCCGGCATCTCTGCACTGAGAACCGAGCCACCGAACATCGCTGATCGCTCGGTTCTCACTCCTCCCCGAGCAGAGCCATGCTGACTGTCAATCAGCATGGCTTTTGCTCTACTTTTCAGCACTCATTGGAGCGCCGAGCAGTGGAGGGGCGGGGAGAGGCTGTCTCGGCAGCTCGCTGAGACTGCCATCAATCAGAGCAGCTGGCAAATCCCGACCTGGAAGTCGTGATGACGCGCTGCCCCGACTGATGGCAGTGACGTCAGCGGAGAGCGGACTTCAGACCGCTCTCTGCTGAAAACGGGTCACAAGAGTGCAAAACAAATTGCACTCCTGTGACCCAGAGGAGAAGCCCAGCCTACAAAGCTTAGGCTGGACTTATCCTTTTAAGCTGGCAATACATTGTTTTTTTTTTGTTTTTGTTTAGCTGGGTGAAAAATAAAGCCAATAGATTACATCATCCACACAAACAAGGTGGATTGAGGAATACTACCCCCCACTCACCTTACTCCCCCCCCCCACATCCCCCCACCTCCTCGCTGGGGCATTGTATTATGACAGTAGCAACCACCACTGTCAGAATACACTGATTTGGTTGCTATGTGAATAAATATATAAAATATAAAAAATGTTTAACAATTTTACATGTCATCACATGATATACTGAACTCTTATCTTTCCCCTAAGGATGACTCATGAATCATGGTACTAGAGCCCAAAGTACTTCCCACTTCTATAGCCAAGAGAGCTTATTTTAAGTGTGATTCAACTTTAAATTTCTAGAAAGTGTTTTACCTTGATAATGTGTGCTTTTCTAAATCCATTAGTGAAATCTGACAGTAAACACATGTATCCTCATTAATCCCTTTTTTCCTGCTATCAGGATTAAACCTCCTGGCTTCCGCCAGCCGAGACAGACTTATCCACGTTTTAGATGCTTCTAGGGATTACAGCCTCCAGCAAACCTTGGATGATCATTCTTCATCGATCACTGCCGTGAAATTTGCTGGTAATTTCTCTGTTGATTTTTACACAATTCAATATTATCTGAAAGATGATGGCACTATGTTGTTAATTGTACACAAGATTTTCTGCTGTATGAATGTGTAGCCAATGACCTCTTTCTCTTGTATATGTTTTCCTGATTTGAAATTTTTGGTGTTGCTCCCAAATTACCCTGGAGATTAGGGCAGGCCATAGACAGGTCAAAAGCCAAGCGTTCTGTCGATCGAAAAATTAAAATGGCGCATTTGATTGTGTCGCCATTGTTTCATTTTTTAAAACAAAATGCAGCATGTTGGTTCGGGCACTTTTGATGGCACCACAAAAATCATGTGTCGCAGCTGGCACACTAATGGTTTTTTACTCGTCTATGGCCTGCCTTAACATTATGACTGGCCTTTAAATGATTCACTGCTTAACAGATTCAGTAAACTTCCTCTATCCCATCTTTCTTGAAAGGAATTGATCAGAGAATTAATGGAGGCTGCCATTGCTGTATTCTCTTTTCGAGAATGCTAGATGCCTGGCTGTCATTCTAAAGCTTCAGTGCAGTCTGATAAGTGGATCTGAAACAAATAGACATTAGCATTTCTCGTACTCATTTGCAGCATGCTTGTTCCATGCCTGTGATTCAAACGTACCAAAATCAGACACAGCCAGGCAACTATAATTTTCTCAGGAGGCCAGTAAGAATGGACCCCATACGTCTCTCATAAGATAGTAACTTTAGCACTGTTGGGGCTCATTTTCTTTTGTGATTGGGTGGTAAAAACAATGTGGTTGTGCCGTGTACACCTGTCACAATAGGATGAGCAGCTGTGTCCAGGCAGCCACTGAATTCTCATAGGCTTAAATAGGCTGCCTGTGGACGGCACCTGCTGGATAGGGACTGCTAAACAAGCGACCTATTAATGGTGTACTGGCCTCAGTGTCTGTGAATAAGCCTGTAAACATTACACTTTAATGAAACACTGTCACCATGTCCATTCAGGGCAAAATGACAATGTCTTCAGAGGTCCCAATGACCAACTGATCTTCTCTGTCAGAACTCCCTAACTGCTCTTTCCACTGCCACAGCCAGTGACAATACCTGGTGCTTCCAGGTATGGGGGGCATGTGACCACCTCCCATGTGAGTGCCATGATCTATCAGCCAATCACAGAGAGGCTGATGTCACTGCTGCCCCTCATGTCCAACATTGGGGATTTTAAAGCTGACTGTGAGGAAAGAGTAGCAATGACAAGGTATGTATAAGTGTGTCGGAAGGTAAAAATTTCAAATTTAAAAATGTAAAGCCCGACTCCAGGCAGATAAAAAAAAAAAATATCCCTTGCAGTGCAGCTGTGCCCATATGACGAGGGTTAGTGGCACGCTTTGTCTAGGGCAGGGATCTTCAAACTACGGCCCTCCAGCTGTTGCGAAACTACACGTCCCATTAGCCATTGTAAAACTCTGACATTCACAGACATGACTGGGCATGATGGGAATTGTAGTTCCTGAACAACAGGAGGGCTGTAGTTTGAAGACCCCTGGTCTAGGGGAACAGAGAAACTGTTAGCTACCTGATCCTCCGTAACCTCCCACCCCACCAGGGCTATGCAGCCTGCTCGGATCTTGATAACGTTGGGATCCTAGACTGGATGGGGGTGCCGAAGGACTGGTCTTGCTTCAGGGAGGAGCAAAGGATTGGGTAAGTATATCTCCTTTTATTGTTCCCCTCAACATAAATAATTTACCCTTGCAGTGCAGGCACAGCACAACTGTAAGGGATAATTTAGTTGCCCAGAGTTGGGCTTTACCGTTTTTTTTTTTTTTCTGATAACGTGGAGAGGGGATGTCAAATTTTTATTACTGCTCGTTTCGGTTGAGGAGAGGTTAAAACATTTATTGTTGTCATGGTGGAAATTTGGTCTGATTGCCTGTCCCAGTGAGAACGTTTTGAACGGGGCAATAAGTCTCTCAGCCAGCAGCCTACCTTCAAAAAGCAGCTCTATTTTTTTTGAACCCCACATTAATATTGTGCTGCTGGCACTTCTCTTTCTAATAACATATGATTGCTGACATCTATATTTTTAAAACCCCAATAACAATGCAATCAAATGTTTCAATGCTCAAGCTCTACCCTGTTTAATTTTCTGTTTGGAGATGACACACAACACAATATCCGATTATAAAAGACTGCAGTCCTGCACAGGAACACAGTAACAAATCCTAAGTTAGTTTCCTGAATAGCATCATTAGCTCACAACCCGATAACTAGTTTCCTTGCATTGCTTGTGTAGCGGGTATTTAAATTTGGGGGGGGGACATCTGGGTTATTTAACCCAGATGTACTAATTGTTAGGGAAACTGAGAATCTCTTATGTGGTTCTTGGAGGACTCTGGTGGTGCAAGGTTCCCTGTGGCCTGCAGGTGGCGTTGTCGCCCTGGGTCGGAGTTGAACCTGCACCGCAAGACTGTAGCTTTTTGTCCTTTAATGGCGCCGGTACAGCGGGGCGGGGAACCCGCTGTGACGCAAAGGGAGAGGAGATAAAAGGGGCGGACGCCCTGACCTCGGAGTTCAGAGTTGGAGGACGCGGCCGCGCCCAGGCACCTTCAGCCTGGGTTCTGGCGTTCCGGAGTTTCGGGCCCAGGTGCCCTTGACCTGGCCGAAGCGAGGGATGGAGTCCATCCCAGGCACCTTAAACCTGGGGTGAGGTACTACGGCCAAGGCCTGGGACCCAGTAACTTCGACTGGATTCCGCGAGGGTGGAGGAGTCCGAGGGGCCCTAAGGTGTTGGGACCCGTATCTGAGGCGAGGAGGCCGGGGAGTGTAACCCTTCCGGATAGTCCGGTACAGCATTAATCCGGTGACGGCGGGGCCTCTGGTAACTCCCTTGGAGGGATGTCTTCCCCCTGACAGGGGCTGCAACGTAGCGAAGGTAACTCCAGTTCCTGTTCATTAGAGTCGCTGGAAGAGACTCTGTACCAGAAGTCCATTTAACAGCCACTGTGCTTGGCAACCGTTGGTGAAACCTCAACGGTTTAGTTTCTTTGAGGATTGTGCCTTGACCTGCTCCCCACCAATACTGAACTGTTCTATGGGTCTCAAACTGTCTGCTCGCAAAGGACTATTTGTTTGCCGTTATGGAATAAATACGTGTTGGACCTTTTTCAGTGTGTGGTACTCCAATTACTGGGAGCAAAGGGGGTTATCAGCAGAACAGACCTGGCTCTGAGCGTATACACAGCCCGGGTGTAATCTGAATCTGGCCTTCACCTCTACACGCAGTAGTCTAGAGGATATGGGCCGTGGCGCACCTCGCTCTCCCCTTCAAGGTACCCCTAGACTGGAGCCAAAGCAACCGTTAAAGAAGAGAGAGAGGGTGAGGCCGCTACACTTATTAAAGCATAATCCCATTGTACAGTGTAGGGGGAATTCTGATTTTTGTGTGATATCACATTTTTGCTTCTGTGGAGAGCTGCAAATTTGCAGCAAAATGCAGGGTTTTTCATGCCAGTTCCACAAAGTTCCACAATGCTTTATAATGTAACACTCGTGTCTGTTTTAAACCACTTTAAATGTTACTTTTCTAGCTAACGATGGCAAAGTACGAATGATCAGCTGTGGCGCCGATAAGAGCATTTATTTCCGCACTGCTGAACAGGTACGTGAATTCCGATATCTTTACAGAAGTACAAACAACTAATCCATGACCAAATGGAGTAAAAGGTCTAGAAAACTTGTCCTATTATTAAACCAGACCCCTGACGCTGTGATGAGTCAAATGAACGCTGTACAGTAGCTGTTCTGCGGTTCTTTTAACAATTCTATTAAATGCACTCTTTCAAATGTTATGTATGATGTGTATTTTGTTTGTGGATGCAATGAAAATGTCTGCAACCCTCTGCTCCTCGTGACTTGCAGAGCATGGAGCGTTAACATGTTGATAGAAGACTTAAACTGGCCATAGAATAATCCAAATTCAGCTGATTCGGCAGGCTCTGGCCGGATATTAATCCACCTGTGGATTGACTTCGGTTTGTGAGAAGTCAATCTAATGATCGCTTCTCAAAAATGGGCTTGTTTTAAAATGTTTGTTCTCTGCTGCAGCGCTGATCGATCAGTGTTTTCTGAGAGCGGAAGAGTCCCTGCTGTCAGAATACAATGGCACAGAAGGGAGGACTCCTCCATCCACCTTGCATGTGTGAATGAGGGAATCCATTCAGCTTTTATCGGTCAGCCTGCTAGCTGATCAAGAGGAAAAAAAAAAAACTTGCTCGTAGACCAATCTTTTTTTTTTTGATAAACAAGTGGGCTAAACGTAAAAAAAACAATCGGCTTTCCTCACCTATACATGCAAGGTGGATAGAGTAATCTTCCCCGCTGTTCCATTGTATATTTGACAGCGGGACTCGGCTGCAAGTCGGTGATCCACAAACATTTTCCAACAGTCCTGTTTGTTAGATCAACTTCTTTTGAGCGGGAATGCCCATAAATGGATCGAAATTCAGCCAGAACCTGCTGAACTGGCCAATTTTTAATTTCGAGCTTTGGAGGTTGGTTGAAATGTTGGGGGGGGGGGGGTGAAGCTTCAAAGATTAATTGTAAGGACGTAGTTCTCCTTTAATTCATGTGTCCTTAGGAAAAATCTTTTGTGCATTTTACAGTTTGATAATTGTGACTTTTATTTTCAGACAGGAGAAGGGGCGATCCATTTCACTCGCACACACCACATAGTACGTAAAACAACCTTGTATGACATGGATGTAGATCCTGGCCTGAAGTATGCAGCCATTGGCTGCCAGGACAGAAATATCAGGTAGGGTCTAACTTTTGCTTGTAGTTTTGTGTTTTCATATGTAAAATATCTTGAAGATCAGAATAAAATTGAAAGGAAACTTTTCTAGCTTGTTCATGTAGAACAATACAGAGATAAGTATTGCTTTCATTGTCACAACTAATAGTTGAACCCTGATCAGCCACACAGAGTTGTCTACATTGATCTGACATCAATAAGTTAATATCTGGCTGCTGTAAATTACTGCGCTTTGCCCATTGTATGCTCCCTTGCTCTTTTTATTGAATATTCTTTCTAGAGTTCTAACATTTTAATACCACCTAATACTTTTTTATACCTCTGACAGTCTTAATCAGCCTAATATTTATCCAAGTCCTAAGCTACTTGATCTATTTTTTGAATATTGGTGTTAATGGTCCTATTGTAACCCTCTTATTTTGCGCTTTAGGATATTTAACATCAGCAGTGGGAAGCAGAAGAAGCTGTACAAAGGCTCACAGAGTGAAGACGGGACTCTTATTAAAGTAAGTATATCATACTGGGTGACTGGATATTACTTCCCATCAGAGTGTCAGACAGATTTATACCCTTATGTCCACCATATCCTGGTTAATGGTTAATCTGTCCAGTAGATAATTGCTGAAATGGATACAGGAACCAAAGCCTACATATAACTATTTAATTTGTAATACTGTGATTCCTCTGTAGTACTAGTCAAGTAGATCTTATAACACCCTGGTTAGGGCTCATTCAGACGGACATGTGCAGCATTTTGTCTGCATACAAGCATTCCTGTCTGTCAGTAATTTCCTGCATAACATCAGGCTATGTAGTTAAAGTTTAGTTGCTCCTCAATTTTTCCCATTTAGGATATTCACGGTCCTTGAAACCATGTCAGTTATGCCATATTTTCACAGATTTTGGAAGGCTGCTAATTCTGCTTTTGGTCTTGTCTGAAAGGTGCCCTGTTTCCTCATGTAATTATACCGTTTTACAAACTGTTTTTGTTAAAGTGGCATTAAAGCTTTGTTTTGTTTTTTAAATAACAAACATGTTATACTTGCCTGTACTGTGCAGTGGTTTTGCAAAGAGCAGCTCCTATCTTCTTCTTTTTGGGTCCCCCGCTGGCGCTTCTGGCTCCTCCCCCTAAAGCAGTGCCCCCAGAGGAAGCGGCTTGCCCTGGGTGCACCGCTGTGTTCTTGCTCCTGAGCCGCTGCTCTACGCATCCATCAGACACATAGAGCCACGGCGGTTCTGCCCTGCCCCCTGCTCTCTCCTCATTGGCTTAATGGCTGTGATTGACAACAGTAGGAGCCAATGGGCTCCTGCTGCTGTCTCACCCAATGAGGAGGGAGAGTCTCGGGACAGCCGAGGCTATCATGAACATCGCTGGACCGGAGGGAGCTCTGGTAAGAAACCTTCAGCCATTAGAACCACGTTAAGGTTAGCTACTTATTATTGGAAAGATATATAATGAATTGTATTAAAATTGTTCCCATTATGAACCAGCTCATTGCGTACCTATAACAAAGATTCTTGTATGTCCAAGCCAGGGATTGTATGTGTACTGACCAAGTATGAAAGAGTTAAGTGAATTTTCCCGGACATTCATAGAGTTTTCAGCTCCTTGCATAGTAGTAAATGCTAATCAGCATTATTTACTGCTGACATTAAAGCGCAGTCAGCAAACCGGACACCGATCTGCAGGGAATTTCAAGCTCTAGTAATGATTTGTTTCCATGATAGCTGTTCTTTGCATGCAGTGTACATTGTTCTCTCTCTCCCTCTTTCCCTCTCTCTCTCTCTCTCTCTCTCCCTCTCCCCCCCCTCTCTCTCTCTCTCTCTCCCTCTTTCCCTCTCTCTCTCTCTCTCTCTCTCTCCCTCTCTCTTTCTCTCTCCCCTCTAGGATTTTTTGTATTTGTCACATGCAACAAGCTAAAGCTTTTACTTCTATAAATGGCACTAAGAGCCATATAAAAGGATCCCATGACCAGCACACACACGTATAGGGACTCCTGTATGTCTTATGAAAACCTGTGAAAAGAGAGAGAGATAAGTCTTCACTTTTCTTTATCGTACACCACGGGACACAGAGCTAGTCATTACATAATGGGTTAAGGGTCACCAGCGGTGATTGGACACTGGCACAACCAATGGAAGACAGTTCCCCTCCATATAACCCCTCCCATCAGGGAAGTACCTCAGTTTTTTCGCCAGTGTCGAAAGGTGTTGGACGCGTTAGGAGGTGCTAAAGGAAAGCTCTACCAAAGAGACCCTCTGGGGGTAAAAGAGCTATGCTTTCGGATCCATCCAAGACGCCTACAAATGAGCTGAATCTGGATGGGATCCGGGCCTCATCCATGAGGCGTCGCCTGTAATGTCTCTCTTCGGAGGACTGGGCTCTAAGATCCAGCACTTTCGCTATTTCGCTATAAAGTCCTGGTAAGAGTCTTTTACAAGGCCCAGGGGAGAGGTATCCTTTAAATAGGAACCCATATCCCTGAAGGTTGGCACACATAGCCCACCGTGAAGGGTGAAGTTTGGTATCTGTCTGAAAACTTTCAGCAGAAAAACCTGCGGCGTGGATAAGGTGAGATTAGAAGGTCCATAACTAGGTTGGGACCTTTTTCAAAAAGTGGATGTCTTCTTTTTTTCCACCACTGGGGGGAGTAAAGAGCTGAATATACTCACCTCACTCTGTTCAGTGTCGGCTTCGGCAAAGTACACTGCTCGTCACCTCCGCTGCTGAGCTTGCTTGAGCACCCCGCTCCTCCTTCCGGTGGCCGATACAGACACCTGCAGATGCAGGTAAGTGGGGACAGGGGCTGATGAGAGTCCTCTCTCACTATGGCCACCACCATAGCGCTAAAGGCCGCGCGCGCGCGGGAGCGCGCTTTATCGGAGGGGGGGGGGGGGGCCGAGGCGTGCGCGGGCACGTGGCGCGCGCAGGCACAGAAACGGCGCCAAATTTAAAAGACTGTCAGTGTAAAAAGCACTGCAGCAGCAAGCAAGCTCGTTAGTTCTCTTGTTCCTGGCAGAGAAACACAGCAGCTATACAGGGACGTAAGACTCCATGTGGTTGGATTGGGTACTTCCTAGAAGACATCCATGTTATGCATAGTTATGTGTTAAAAGTTGCATACTTAATGTATTTGCTAAACTGAACACGGTAGTATATGCATTTAGGTACCTTGTATTTTGTCTAAACAGTAAGTCTTCCAGGGGAAGTAATGCGGACAAAAAGAGATAAAAGAGCACCGCCGCCTGAGACAGGGGGCTCTAGCTGTGCTGACTCGGTACCTTCCTCTCCTGTGTTGCCAAAAGCACCTGTACAGGATGAGCCATTACCTCTGTCAGGTATGGCGGCTTCCCCAGTGAAGCCTGGGCCTGCATATGTCACTGAGGACACTTTATCAGCTGCCCTAAATAATCTGGAGGAGAAAATTGCTACTTTAATCGCTAAATCCTCTAAAAAGGACAATAAGCGAAGCAGATCTCCTCCAGTATTGGACCTCCCTTCAGAAGTACCTGAGGAGGAGGAGGATGAGGAGGAGGCTACATCAGCAGAGGATGAGGAGTCAGACGGATCAGGGATATCGGATGAGCCTTTTTCGGTATCCCAGATTTTAAAGTCACAGGTGCAATGCTATGCAGGAGCCGTGCGAGCTGCATTTAGGTTACCCTCTGTGGAGGTAACAGAATCACCTGTCTCCTCCCTAGGATCATTAAGATCCCTGCAAGGTGCATGCTCCTTCCCGGTTCATCCGTTACTAGAGGATCTATTGTACGCAGACTGGCAACATCCAGATAAGCGTTTTTCACCTCCAAAAAAGTTTAACATTCTTTATCCTATGGAGGAAATTTTTTTAAAGAAATGGAGCCTGCCTACGGTAGATGCGGCTATTTCTTGTGTAAATAAAAACCTGACATGTCCAGTGGATAATGTACAAGTGTTTAAAGATCCTTCTGAGAAGAAGTTGGAATCCTTACTGAAATCCTCCTTCCTTTTGGCCGGCTCAATTATCCAACCTGCAGTAGCAGCAGTCGGTATGTGTCAGGTCGTCAGCCAACAGGTAAAGCAGGGGCTGAAGGAGCTGCCTTCAGAGCAGGCTAAAAATTGGGAGAATTTGCCTAAAGCCTTATGCTTCACAGTGGATGCCATGAGAGATTCTATCATACAGGCATCACGCCTTACACTCCAGCTGGTACAGATGCGCAGAGTACTTTGGCTTAAGCATTGGTCAGCGGAAGCCCCATGCAAAAAGTTGTTGGCAAGTTTCCCGTTCCATGGCGAACGCCTTTTTGGGGAAGATTTAGAAAGATATATCCAAAAGATATCAAGTGGTAAAACGACACTTTTACCTGAGAGAAAGAAAAACAAGAGACCTTGTTTTAAACCCACTCTCTCCCCAGCTCCCGAGAAATCTGACTCCAGCCAGTGGCGACGGCCTTTTCAGCCGCCCAAAAAAGCCAAAGAACAGGCTCAGAAGAACAAGAAGCTGTGGGGTTCAAGAGCTAATAAGCAAGCCCCCAAAACCTCTCATTGAAGGGGCGCCCCCGCTCGGCCGAGTGGGGGGAAGGCTTCGTCAGTTCTCAGCGACTTGGCGGACAGAAACCCAGGACAAATGGGTGGTATCCACAATATCCTCAGGGTACAGACTGGAATTTCGAGAGATCCCATCTTCTCAATTCCGAAGTTCAAGACTCTCCAAGGATCCACAAAAAAGAGGATCCTTCTTCAAAGGTTTGAATCACTTAATAGCTCAAGGTGTGGTTACAGAGGTACCCCAAAAGGAGCAAGGTTCAGGTTTTTACTCAAACCTCTTTGTGATTCCAAAACCGAACGGAGAAGTCAGACCCATCCTGGATCTAAAAAATCTAAACCAGTTTCTGAACGTTCGCCATTTTCGAATGGAAACGATTCGATCCGTGGTCGCTACTTTAAAAGGCGGAGAATTCATTGCGTCCATAGATATCAAAGACGCATATCTACACATACCAATCCTCCCCGCTCACCAAAGATTCCTAAGGTTTGCGGTAGAAGATCGCCACTTTCAATTATTGGCCCTGCCATTTGGTGTAGCCACCGCGCCCAGAGTATTCACAAAGGTGCTAGCTCCTCTGTTAGCAAACCTAAGAACACGGGGCATTGCGGTAACAGCCTATCTAGACGATCTACTATTAATAGATCAGTCAAAGGAGGGATTGGATCACGCTGTAGACACTACAGTAGGATACCTGGAGCATTTAGGATGGATTATAAACTTACAAAAATCCTCTCTCCAGGCCCAAAGAAGGATAGTGTACCTGGGCATGATCATAGATACAGCCCAGAACAGGGTATACCTGCCAGAGCCAAAGATACAGTCTCTGAAAGACCTGATCCACAAGGTCAAAGCAAACAAGAGGCCGTCTATTCGCCTTTGCATGAGACTATTGGGAAAGATGGTAGCCTCCTTCGAGGCGGTCCCTTACGCCCAGTTTCATTCGAGACTACTTCAAGGCAATATTTTAGCCTCCTGGAACAGGAAGAGCCAAGCTCTGGATATACCCATGCGCCTGTCCTCACAAGTACGCCACAGCTTCAATTGGTGGCTAGAAGCCAGGAATTTACGGAAGGGAAAGTCCTTCCTCCCAGTGGCCTGGAAGGTGGTATCTACGGATGCCAGCCTATCGGGCTGGGGTGCAGTATTCAAGGAGGCTTCTACCCAGGGAACCTGGGCCAAGACTCAGGGGATCCTGCCCATCAATGTGCTAGAGATCCGGGCGGTATATCTAGCCCTCAAAACCTGGACATACAGGTTACAGGGCTACCCAGTTCGGGTTCAATCCGACAATGCTACGGCAGTAGCTTACATCAATCACCAAGGAGGCACCCACAGTCGGGCAGCCCAAAGAGAGGTGAACCGGATCTTGGCATGGGCAGAAGAGCATGTACCTTGCATCTCTGCAATCTTCATTCCAGGGATAGAAAACTGGCAAGCAGACTACCTGAGTCGTCAGCAGCTGCTACCAGGAGAGTGGTCTCTTCACCCAGAGATCTTTCAGGCCATATGTCTGAGATGGGGAAACCCAGATGTAGACCTGCTAGCTTCCAGGTTCAACAAGAAATTGGACAACTTTGTGTCCAGAACGAGAGATCCTCTAGCCTACGGGACAGACGCTCTAATAACTCCATGGAATCAGTTCTCACTGATCTATGCATTCCCTCCGATCCCTCTTCTACAAAGACTGCTTCGCAGGATCAAGGAGGAGGGAATACCAGTAATCCTAGTGGCCCCAAACTGGCCCAGGAGGCCTTGGTATGCCGAGATCGTAAAAATGGCGATAGGAAGGCCATGGAAGCTTCCACTTAGACACGACCTGTTGTCACAGGGTCCAGTATTCCACCCTTCCTTACAAAGGCTAAATTTGACGGCCTGGCTGCTGAGACCCACATTTTGAAAAAGAAAGGGGTCTCTGGCCTGGTTCTTTCTACGCTCATTAATGCTAGAAAGCCAGCCTCCAGACTCATCTATCATAGAGTCTGGAAAGCATACGTTTCCTGGTGTGAATCCAGAAGTTGGAATCCTCTGAAATATGAAATAAGTAGGATTCTTGCTTTTTGCCAGTTAGGAGTGGATATGAAATTAGCCCTTAGCACCATCAAAGGGCAAATATCGGCTCTATCAGTCTTCTTTCAGAGACCATTGGCATCTCACTCCCTAGTTCGGACATTCATTCAGGGGGTACGGAGGATAAATCCTCCAGTCAGGTCTCCCTTGTGTCCATGGGATTTGAATTTGGTATTGTCAGTGTTGCAAAAGCAACCTTTTGAACCTATTCGCCATATTCCTTTAATTATATTAAGTAGGAAATTGGCCTTTCTGATTGCTATAGCTTCTGCTAGGAGAGTATCAGAGCTAGCAGCTCTTTCTTGTAAAGAGCCTTATCTAATTTGTCACAAGGACAAGATCGTACTACGACCCCATCCGGCTTTTCTGCCTAAGGTGGTGTCGGCTTTTCACTTGAATCAAGACATTGTTCTGCCTTCCTTTTTTCCAAACCCGCGGACGGCGGGGGAAAAATTATTACACTCTCTAGATCTAGTGAGAGCGGTAAGGGTGTATCTGCAAGCAACCGCTCAGATACGTAAAACAGATGTTTTGTTTATTTTACCAGATGGTCCCAAGAAGGGCCAAGCGGTATCAAAATCCACCATTTCCAGGTGGATTAGACAAGTAATTGTTCAAGCTTATGGTTTAAAGAACAGGACTCCTCCTTTTCCTGTTAAGGCGCACTCTACCAGGGCGATAGGTGCTTCATGGGCAGTGCACCACCAGGCTTCGATGGCTCAGATCTGTAAGGCTGCAACTTGGTCCTCAGTCCATACATTTTCCAAATTCTATCAAATAGATGTGAAAGGACATGAGGATTCCGCCTTCGGGCGAAGTGTGCTGCAGGCAGCAGTATAGGGCTTCTGGTCCGCAAGCGGTCGGTTTGATCTGTGTCTCCCCCCCTTCATATGAGCATTGCTCTGGGACGTCCCATTATGTAATGACTAGCTCTGTGTCCCGTGGTGTACGATAAAGAAAATAGGATTTTTATAACAGCTTACCTGTAAAATCCTTTTCTTGGAGTACACCACGGGACACAGAGGTCCCACCCTTCTTATGGGAACCTTACTGCTTTGCTACAAAACTGAGGTACTTCCCTGATGGGAGGGGTTATATGGAGGGGAACTGTCTTCCATTGGTTGTGCCAGTGTCCAATCACCGCTGGTGACCCTTAACCCATTATGTAATGACTAGCTCTGTGTCCCGTGGTGTACTCCAAGAAAAGGATTTTACAGGTAAGCTGTTATAAAAATCCTATTTTCCTCTCAATAACAGGCTCCAGAGCTGGCAGGAGTTTAGTCTTTTTGAGACATGACTGCCTACATGCCTGTTTCCTGACAAACTTGAAATTCTACAGTTAGCAATCGTAGCTTATGTATTTTTACTCTCACAGGTTCACTTTAAGCTTAGTTTTAGATTCCACCCCTGGAATAATTGACCAAAGGATTAATCTGACTACCACTGACATGGTCAAGTTGGAATGTTGTGTTCCCTTACTATAGGGATAAAATGACAGCTGTCTCATTGTGGTTTTATCGCTTTCTCTTTGGTCGACTTTTTTTCTCAACCCTCCCCAAATCTTTTTTGTTCTTTGCAGCACAATTTATTTAAGTTGCAATTTTCACTTTGCACCTCCGTAATAAATATTACATATATTACTGTATGTGTTTAATAGGCTGGCTGACTCGCTTATGATCTAGTAGTCCTGTAGTGCTGTGGTCATCAACCGTGTCCTCAGGGCCCACTAACAGGCCTAGTTTGCAAGATAACTGAAATACATCACAGGTGATATCATTTGCTGCTCAGTGATTGCAGTATTCTAGTCTGTATCTCCCCATGGTAATACATAAAACCTGGCCTGTTAGTGGGCCCTGAGGACAAGGTTGATGACCACTGTTGTAGTGGACCAAATAAGGTTCCTCTGAATAAATAAGAGGCCTTGCCCCTGCACCATGCTAAGCTACTCATTGGTTTCTGTTATTTAATTTTGTTAATACAGTGTTATGTTCTTGTGCCCCTAGCTTTAAAAAGCCAGCACAAGGGCTTTTTATGGTGCTGAGTGGTTATGTTCTCTAGTCCCTAAATAGCACTCCTTACCAGGGTGGTAGTATTTGTTGTAGGTACACAACATCTCTAAAGGCTGAAGGTTTTTTACCGTCATGCATTCTATGCATGACGGTAAAAAACCTTCAGTATGCAGCTCCACCAATGGCCCACAAATACTTACCCAAGCCCAATCGCAATGCAGCGTTGTGTTCAAGAGTGGCTGCTCTTCTGGTTCTCTGTCTCCTCATTGGCTGAGGGATAGCAGTGGGAGCCATTGGCTCCTGCTGCTGTCAATCATAGCCAGTGAGGAGTGGGGAGCGGGGCTGAGACCCATTCTGTGTGCGCTTGTTATCTGGACACTTGGAGATGAGATGGAGCCAGGAGTGCTAGCAGGGGACCCAAGAAGAGGAGGAACGGGGCTGCTTTGTGCAAAACCATTACATAGCGCAGGTTAGTATGACATGTTTGTTATTTTGAAAAAAAAACACATCTGTTTCTGTAGCTGGGGTTTTTAGAGGGTGTTTTTAATTGCAATCTTCTAAATTCCTCCAGGTTCAGACTGACCCATCTGGACTTTACATTGCTACTAGCTGTTCAGACAAAAACTTATCAATCTATGATTTCTATACCGGGGAATGTGTGGCCACCATGTTTGGACATTCAGGTAATAACATTTTCATATAATTAACCTCTTCCTACCCACAGTCTCTATATAAATGTCATCATAGTGCAGATACATGAAAAATTTCCTCTCTTAAGAGCCATCAGCTGATACCTTGCAGGGCTAATAGTTCTCAATCCCAGCTGTCACTGATAATCTGCTTAAAAATATAAAATGCAGAGCTACTATTTTTATTTTAACTTGAATAATAAACCTGTAATGCATGCATGCAATCATTTCAACTAAACCGTTTATAATTGTTTTACAGAGGTTGTGACTGGAATGAAATTCACCAATGACTGCAAGCACCTTATATCTGTGTCTGGAGACAGGTATGGTGGTCTTTGGGATTTCATAGTGACTTTGTACATATTGTCTTTTAGTTGGAACCTTTTGTTGACCCTTGGGGCCATTGTATTAAAAGCACAAGCATAAATTAGAGGCATGCTTTACTTTGTCACTTAAAGCCCATTAATGGTTTATTTCTGCAGCTGCATTTTCATTTGGCGCCTCAGCTCTGAGATGACCATCAGTATGCGACAAAGACTGCCTGAAATGAGACAGCGGGGAAAGGTGATAGAGAAAGCAACACCCCACAAGACAACTAATGCACGGTATGGGACAGGAACTGGAAGATTTGCTACTTATGATTTTATACTTGAATGTTCAGGCTTGTATTCCTATTCCGTTTTTCAAATTTTTAAATTTTTAAAGTAAAATGGAAACTATCAGTTTGTCCTAGTTAACGTTAGTTCCCAATTTTTATCCCCAGGAGCAAAAGCTATATCTTAAAGAATGAAATCACCTAATTAAAAAAAAAGTTATAAATTCACTTCTTTTTGCAGGTAAAAAAAAGCGTATTTATTTTATTTTTTTACACTGGCGTCTGTAAAGCATTGCGCCTGCGATCTGCTAATGTCAGGATTCTGCAGACTCTCAGAAGACTGTCTGCCCGTACCTCCGATTACAAGCAGGCAGTTACTGATTTACAGGAAGAATCAATGCACTACGAGGACGCTCACCAGTGCCCTCGCAGTTAATTAAGAACTACAAGCCATCAGCTGCCATAGACAATGGTACTTATAGGTCATTCGCAGAACTCTGTGAATGAATGACATGGGCACAGCTCCGCATGGCCATGCTGTTTTTAATTTGTGACAATAGGGGTGGGGAAAAGATGCCTTGCTCGCTGTCACAGGGAGAGGGGGGATAAGGGGGGATAAGGGGGAGAGGATGCAGGAGCTGAAACATGTTATGTTTCACCCTAAATATGGGTGGAACATGTAACATGTTCCAAATGTGAACTTGGCCCTTAAACCTTTCATGAGAACAATGGAGACTGAACTCTGTGACTGAAGGACACGGTCATGTGAGTGGAGCCTCGCATGGCTGCTCGGTTTTTAATTGTTACAGTGGGTGCGGAGAGAAGACCTCCTGCCCACTGTCACAGGGAAGGAGGGATTTGGGGGAGAGGAGGCAGGAGCTGGAACTTCTTACATGTTTCACTATAAATACGAGTGAAACAAGTAACCTATTCCAAGATGAACCTAGCTTTAAACTAAACAAGCTGAAGATGGAAACTGATTAGTTGCCCAGCACAGCTGCTCCAAATTCTGCCTGCTCAAATTTTCATAAATACCCCCCACTCGTTTTTGAAAGTTATTGCATCCAATTTATCAATTTAATACTCCAAGCAGGGAGACAGGGGGAGCTAAAATACTTAAATTTTTCCTTTACATACTATATACCCAGTGAAGTGACTGGCCTCAGATGATACACAGAGATGAAACCAATTATTCGAAGTAAGCTGTACCTGTTTATCGCCAGTCTTTTCTTCTATATCTGTTCAAAGTGCAGAATTTTTACAGCTTGTCTAAACTTTCAAAAAGCGAGGGATGGGAGAGCTGAAGTTATACTCTGCAGAGCTCAGTGAAGGGAGCTTTGAGAGCTGAGTGGAGGAAAAGACACCCCCTCCCCCCTTTCACTCATCACACAGCGACAGAGCTAAGGCTGTCAATCACTGGCTGTGTGCTGAAACTCCCTCCCCTGTCATTTCTTCTACCTCCTGGTGTCATAAAAAACTTGTCAAAAGTGACTCATGCAGATAGCGGAGGAATGAGGCAGCTGACAGAAATGACACTTGGTGCTCTGGTTTGAGTACACACTATAGAATGATATGGTTTGTTCAAATTTAATGTCAGAGGTTTACAACCACTTTAAAGCGGACTTAGAGCAAACCTTTCAATGATCTCTTTACATCAGGGGTCTCAAACTGGCGGCCCTCCAGCTGTTACGAAACTACAAGTCCCATCATGCTTATAACTGTCAGCCTTGCAATGCCTCATGGAACTTGTAGTTTCACAACAGCTGGAGGGCCACCAGTTTGAGACCCCTGCTTTACTTCCTTTCTGATATTCTTAGTATGTTTTTTAACTTTTGCTGCAGATATAGTACATCCTCTAGTCTAGATGTGTTGGGTAAGCAGAGTCTTTTTATATTCCCAGAAGGGAGACCATTGCAGTGATGAGTCCAATTCCTGCACTGTCATCTGACAGTGACAAAGAAGGGATTGATGAAGGGAGCGACGAGGAGATCACAAGTAAGGCAATGAGTTTAATTTAGTTAGACCGTGTCATGTTAAGTTTTCCTTGTTCTATTTTTTATTTTATTTTTTGTCCTCTAACCTACACTATGGATTTAATAGCATCCAGTGTCTTGAAATCTAAAAATGATAGTTTTTGATTACGCGGAGAAAGGTTAAATTGTCTCAGTATACAATGTTTGAGACTTGTATATATTTTTTTTAAATTATAAATTTTATATTTTAGATTTGGATAAGCCTCCAAATATTGCTGACTCCTTTAAAAGAAGTGGATCTTACTGGGAAATGAAGAGGGTAAGTCTCCAGACTCTGTTAGCCAGTAATTAAGTAGTGGATATAGTGAGTAGTAGAATTGTGCTTATTGTACTAATAGCTTGTTCTGTAGGAATGTATCAGTGTGTTCGATTGGAGTGATCAGACGCAAATATTTTCTATAAGGTGGCAAAAATAATTACCTTAATTTAGTTCTTGCAACTTCAGGAATTGCATTACTTTTTTTATTAATTACGGTCTTAAAGGTTTAAGCCTCATCTCTTTTATTTAACATTTACATTTTTATTGAGTATTGAAATTATGCGCTCTTCTACACAGCTGCTGCACTGTCCCCCCCCCCCCCCCCCTTTTCTCTGCTGTCCATTCACAGAACACATTGTATTTTGTCAATGGGTTAATAAAACACAAAGCCTTCCATGATTGGACAAGAGGAAGGGAAGAATAGGCAAAGCTGTTGCAAACCTCATGAAGTGGCATACACCTCATTGGACCTGACCCCTTATAATCCAGCACTTGTTTAAAAGTGCTACAATTCCTGGCGCTCTTCCTGACTTCTTTAAGGGCCAGTTTACACCAGACGCAGTTCCGTGTGTTTTTTTTCTGCACAAAATGCATGCACAGTGTTTTCCATGTATTCCGTTGGCTCTAGTTCACACCATGCGGTCAGTTTCTGCACCGAAAACTGACCGGAAACTGACTGCATAGTGTGAACTAGAGCCAACAAGAACCATTGGAATACATGGAAAACACTCTGCATGCATTTTTAGCGCAGAAAAAAAGCACACGGAACTGCGTCTGGTCTGGTGTGAACTGGCCCTCAGTAGATCCTCCTCCATCTTTGACTGCCCTAGCCGTACCCCTCTAGATTGATTGTATGTTATATTGTACTTACAGAGAATGTTTCTTTTATGGCTGGATATAATGACAGTATATTGTAACTCATTCTTTTTTTTTTTTGGTGATTTTGTAATACACAAAAGTAATATTGATAGTTTGTTATGCAGCTGTTCAATTACAAATCAGCAAAAATTTGATAAGTGCTTGAAAGTTGCTAGTAATTTTTTCTATCTCAAGGAGAAGGAGGCTTGCATCGCCCAGCGTTCAGACTCTCTTGAGAAGACACGCAGACAACGTGTCCGCTGGTCCCAGCCTGGAAACCTTGAAATGACAGTGAAGTCGATGCTCGATCTCCGCCAGCTTGAGTCTTTCTCTCCATCTGATGACCTCCTAGGACACCACGAGGAACAGGGGGCAATGTTACTTGATTCAAATGCACAGGCTAGTATGGTGAGAAATGTGCACAGGTGTAGCACGCCTATTATAATGTGTGTATGTACAGTATATAGTAGGCAAGCTATGTTTAAAATGGCATCGGAGGAAACTTTATATCATGTACTGACAGTCAGTTTATTAAGTATATATGCATAATTGTATATAAAGAAGCTTTCACATACAGAAGGCGAATACTGCAGATCTAGGGCTAAATTGGTTACCAGGGCAAATCGAGAATCTTCCCAATGAGGACACAAATGGTAATAAAAACATAACAGAGGTTGCTAACACTTTGCCACTCTATCCAAAACTAATTTGTCTTTAGCTACTTTTAAATAATAATCTTGGAAGTTTTTTTTTGCTGTTGCAGGACCCATTTGTTCCTCATTGTGGCCCTGCCCGTCCTCGTGTTATTAGGTTAATGTCATGTGAAGATGGAGTTTTCAAACAGGAATTGGATACACCAGAGGGCAAGGAATGTGTCATTTACCCTGATACAGGGGAAGAGCAGGCTCTGGATACTTGCAGGTAACTTATCAAACTTTGTTTGCAACCATTTTGATTATTCTTTCCTCCCATGCAGTAGTGATGCTCCGAAATGAAAATTCCGAAACTGAAAATTGTGCATTCACTTTGCCGAAAACCAAAACCGAAATGGCCATTTTAAAAAATATATATATATAATTTATATTTAATTGCATTATATTTGACTTTTTAATTTAATATGATTCATTTCAATTAATACATTTATTTTTGGCAGTTCTTGGCACCGATGACCCTATGTTCGGCTATTATCGGCACCGATAACCCTATTTTTAGGCGATAATTTTCAGCTGGAAATTATCGCCGCCTTTTTTTCTACCGCCAAAACGCCAATAACCCGTTTTTTGGCGGATAATTTTCGGCAGCCGATATATCGGTTCATCCCTACCATGCAGTCTTTCTCTTTTCTTTTCAAATAGGCTTAGTTTTGGTCGTTTTCTGAACAGCAGGCTAAATCTGTATTTCTGCTGAAAGCAGGACTGGGAATTTGAACTAGTTATGTCTGTGAACCAATAAACGGGACCAGCAGTACCAGACATGACTTCAGTAATGCAGACACACTTTCCATAGGGAAAAGACTTCTCACAAGTGAGTCCTGCATGGCAATAGTGCCCTCCACAGACTGTCAAGTGAACACCACAACTGTACATCTATTTGTGCTTAAAGGAAAAAACTGGCTGCGGTGCACAACCGTTATATAGTATGCGTTGATTGACTTTCGAGGACATAAAGTAAATAAAAAAACAAAGTTGGAAATGTTAATTTCTTCAGCCTATTTAACTGATTCACTTCAGCCTATTTACAGTTAGTCCCCTACTTACAAATTTTTAAAGATACAAACATGCGTTTGCATGTCCAATCATGTGAGTTAGTTCACATTTCTGGCATACATTCTTATGCGTGCATTTTCTCTACAAGTGGTTGTGCTTCTGTGTACTTTACTGAATGCTGTACTGTATCTTTATTTCAATCTTTTTGTCCATGTATTTGTGTGAAATGTGTGTAATTTATTGGGCCGATTGTGTTGGTTGGGCACTTTGTTGGACTTACAAACAAATTGGAATTATGAACAAGCTCTCGGAATGGAACTGGTTCATATGTAGGGGACTTACTGTAACTAATTTACTTCTCATACCTAAAAAATAGGGGATGCCCATACTTGGACACGAGACCCTTTATGGCGGAGTCCAGCGGATACAATTAGCCGAAAGCCAGCATCTGGGCTGTCATGGATGACCCTTTTCAGTGTATTATTCTGCCACCTAGTGGGAGTGTTTAGAGTGAGGATATGGAGCACACTTGGGTGCAAATGTAGAACAAGAACAATGCATTTCTAGGATGCAATGAAATTGCGCATTTTTGGTCTACGTTAAAATTGTGTATGTACACTGATGGCATTGTGATTTAAATGCAAGATCCCCATAAAAATGTAATCTATTGTGCAATCTGAGTGGTCCCAAAACAAAAATCCAATACTCAACAATTTATAGAGTAAAACGTTACAGCAGTTTAAAATTGGAACGGACTGGGAAAATTGTAAAATACCAGTTATTTTGAATGTACAGTATATGTTTACAGGGCTTAAAGTGGAGTTCCGCCAAAAACAATAAATTTAAATAAAAGTCAGCAGCTAATGCTGCTGACTTTTAAAATATGGACACTTGCCTGTCCAGGGCGCCCACAATGTCCTCACCCAAAGCTTATCTGTCCCTCGGCTCCCGTGTGGAGGCACTGGCATCTATAGTAAGGGAATCAGGAAGTAAAACCTTGCGGCTTCACAGCCCGGTTCCCTACTGCGCATTCTCAAGTCGCTCTGCGCGTCCTGACTGATCCCTGCTGTCTTCTGGGACCTGTGTGTCTCCCAGAAGACACCGGGGGGCGGAGGAGGGGTCGGACATGGCATAGATCGCTGTGAAATTTGCGGCGATCTGTCGCCGGAGGTGAGAGCAAATACCTGTATTAGACAGGTATCTACTCCCCCCTCCCCCTGAAAGGTGCCAAATGTGACAACGGAGGGGGGGGAGGAACCGGATAAGTGGAAGTTCCATTTTTGGGTGGAACTCTGCTTTAAGTTCTTAATACATCTCCTCCAAGGAGTGCACCCACATCCCTTTTAACTAGAATAAAAACCCACCACAGAAGGAAGAACTTTTTGGGGACTTTTAACTCCACTTATCCATACATCCAACACATTATAAAAAATCTATTTAATCTTTATTTGTTTCAAATATAAAAACTTTATAAGCCAATAAGTACAGTATTCCTGGTGTTCCAATACAGTATGCTTTTCATTAACTTGTATATCACATGTCCTCTAGTAGATCCTAAACATCAACCTAAGTTAGCTTATGGCTGTACAGTTTTACAATATGCATAAAGTCAACACTTATTAACTATGTTGATGGAGGTACTTCTTGACACGTGTCCCAGGCCAGCTGGCTGCCTTGTTAAGGCTCGATTCACATCTATGCAGTTTGTGATTGATGCGTTCCACAGTGCATTTTGCTGTGTGTTTTTGAACACGTGATTTTGCTGTGATTTGCATTTTTTTAATGCGCTTATTTTTGACCAATTTGTTGGGCAGATTAAAAAACACAAATTGAGGCAAAATCACAGCAAAAATGCAATACATGCTTTTCTGTAGCTTCTCCATTGAAATCTATGGAACCATTTTGCGTTTAAAAAAGTCCCTGACACTTTGCAAAAATGCAGAGGCTGAAAAAAGCATAGCTGGGAACATGTCCCATAGGAAACCATGTTAAATAGACTGTACTGCATTTCTGTGAAAAGCACCAAAAAATGCATAGGTGTGAACAGAGCCTAAGGAGAGGTAAAGAGGTAAGTGTTTTGGACAGCACAAATGTTACAGCAACACATCATAAAATCTTTAAAATTGAGATCAGCGGCCATGTCTCCATCCACCAAAACGTAGACCAAAGCCAAAATCAGCAGGCATTTGAGGGCAAAATAAGAAGGTTTATCTCTGCCTTATTTATGTGGCCCTCTTCCTTCTTGCCCCCCCCACTCTCCCTTTCTTCCCCTCTCCCTTTCTTCCCCTCTCCCTTTCTTCCCCTCTCCCTTTCTTCCCCTCTCCCTTTCTTCCCCTCTCCCTTTCTTCCCCTCTCCTTCGTCTACTTTTTGTGGATGGAGATGTGCTCGCCAATTTGATTGCCATTTTAAAGAGTTTACTAAATGTTTACTATATGTTGCTGCGACATGCTATACAAAATACTCATCTCTGTACTCCTGATGAAGTGCTCCAGAAGAACCAGGAAACATGTTGAGAAGTTCTCCATCAACTAAGTTAATAAAGATTGACTTTATGTGTATTGTGGTACTGTACAGCTATAGGCTTGATAAATATTGACCTTTTATTGTGGTACTGTACAGCCAGGCTAACTAAGGTTAGCATTTCAGAATTACAGTATCTCACAAAAGTGAGTACACCCCTTACATTTTTGTAAATATTTTATTTTATTATGTCTTTTCATGTGATAACACTGAAGAAAAAACACTTTTGCTACAATGTAAAGTAGTGAGTGTACAGCTTGTATAACAGTGTAAATTTGCTGTCCCCTCAAAATAACTTAGGGGTGTACTCCCTTTTGTTGCAAGCGGTTTAGACAATAATGGCTGTGTGTTGAGTTATTTTGAGGGGACAGCAAATTTACAATGTTATACAAGCTGTACACTCTGTATTACTTTACATTGTAGCAAAGTGTCATTTCTTCAGTGTTGTCACATGAAAAGATTAAATATTTACAAAAATGTGAGGGGTGCACTCACTTTTGTGAGATACTGAATGTGCTAGAGGATATGTGATGTACAAGCTCATGAAAAGCGCAGCTCATTCGATAGCTCATCTGGTAGAACTGTAGCGGTAAAGCATATATTTATGTAATGCAACAGCACAAATGCTGTACTTATAGCTTTTAAAGACAAGTTTGTTTATATTTGAAACAAATAATTAAGATGAAATGGATGATTTATAATGTGTCCATGTATGGATAAGTGGAGTACTTTTTTTTATTTTTTTTACATGGTCTTCAATTCGGTGTATATAAATTTTAGCACAGATCACCTGAGATGTGCAGTTGGTGTACTACTAGCTATGATGGTGAAAATGTTGCACTCCTCCAAGCCACCTGGGAATGACATGTGATTGCTGATACCCTGGCTGGAGGTAAATCTAGATCACACAATGGTGGTAAATAATACACTGTACCTTGCAGTGTTCTATACAATGTCTTAGCTGCTTATCTGTGACATTGTCATTTTAGTATTTTTTATTTTTCATATCCTCTGCTATACAGGTTTGCTTTGTATATATGTACTGATTATTTTTATTTATTTATTTTTTAGTGAATTTAGGATAAGAGGTTTGCCTCTTGAAGGCTATGATGATGTACAAGAGAAGCACAGTCCAGATAGTGCATGTTCCGTGGATTACAGTAGCAGCCGCCTGTCTAGCCCCGATCACCCCAATGAAGGTCAGTAGTGGCTTTATGTAAGTGGTTGAGTTTACAGATTCTTTCAGAAAGTAAAACCCCCTGTCTGATTAGGCTGTAGTGAAACCAGCAATTCTCTGAAAAGGCTCAATTTCACTAACCAAGGTCTATACACTCAATGGGTCAGCGTTACTACTCCCTTAGCATTAAAATATAGCAGGCAAATGAAAAGCTGCACAGGTATTTTCCTTTAGATAATTTTAGAGCATACCAGCACTTAAAAAGATTGCAAAAAAACATATATTGTTTTTTGTGGATTATGGTGTAAAAATGTGTAAAGATCTACTTTGCCCCATAGCACTCATATAAAAAGCCTGCAATCTATTCTTGCCACGCAAAATTTGCTGCCAGTCCACCTGGCATTGGGGAGCATGTCTTTTATAGACAACATAAGTGCCATCAATAAAGTGTGCAGGGAGGCAAGGAGAAATTTTGATTTTTAAAATGAATGAAGAAAGGTAAGTCATTGTACACAAACCTCCCTCACAACAAAATGGACAAATTTGGGTGAAGGTTTTTCTTAATTTATATAATTTATACTTAGGTTCTCATATTAAATAATATTTATTATATACTATTTCTGGAAGGTGTGTGCAATTTTCTTTGCTTTGTTCACCAATCATTGTAGAACTGTTTGTCTTCTCTTCCTTACTGATCCTTTACATGTCTCAGAATTTGCTCGTCAGTCCAATATTGTAATAGCATGAGGCTTCACCAAAACTATTGTACTGGAGCATTCTTGAAGTAATCAGGTCTTGAACAAGATTCCCAACCTAGCTTATGGTCAAACCTAGGTATCCCTTTTGGCCAGATCTAAATGTTTCCAACATTTTGAGCTCCTGATAAATTTCTACTTTGGGATGAAGCAAAATCTGCACTGTAAAAAAACAAACAAAAAACAGGCAGATATGGTCATTATGTGGCTAGAATTTCCTACATGAAAAGGACTCCATGATGGACATGGTCTTGTATAATACATGGACACATTTAAAAGCAAATATATATAATTTACTGCGTTAGGACAAAAATCAACAAATTGCCACTACGTCCATCATTATATCCGTCTCACAACAACACCATTTAGGGTTTAATTTTTTGATAAAGAAATCCTTAAAGTGGTACTATAGCCTTGTTTTTTTTTTTTCATTTAAAAATAACAAAAATGTCATACTTACCTGCTTTGTGCAATGGTTTTGCACAATGTAGCACGGATCCTCCTCTTCTCGGGTCCCTCTTGGTCCCTTCTGGCTCCTCCCCCCTGCTAACTACCCCCACAGCAAGCGACTTGCTATGGGGGCAGCCGAGCTGCAACTCCCTGTGTCCATTCAAACTAGGAGCTGCGACCCGGCCCCGCCCCCTCTCTCTCTCCTCATCGGCTTTGATTGACATTAGTAGGAGGCAGTGGCGCGCCTCTGCTATTATGGAGAGGCATCACGTTTCCTCCACACCTGAAACTACTACCATCAATAATTCTGTAGTTTCTTGGAGCTACAGTGGTAGATTGAGGCAGTGGGGAACATAGGTTGGGGAAGTATTGGCTGTTTAACTTCTGTAAAGCAGACCTATTATATTGCTTGGTATGGGCAAAATACAGGTTCCCTTTAAAATCGTGCTAGCATTTGACTGGCATTAATTGTGTGAATTTTTTTTAGGGGATTGTAAAATTTAGCCATTTTAAGCTGGAGGTAAAGTAATGTTTTGTGAAATGGGAAAAATTCTGATTTTTGAAAAAATAAAATCTTGCAATAGTTGACTCATTTAATGTGACTAATAAAACATAATTTTGCGCTTATGGAATTGTGCACCTTAGTGAATCGACCTGTTTGTATGCTCCCCATGCTTGCACTGGTCAATAGAAGATCTGGACTCCTCCATTTCAGAATTTATCATCATACCATTCTGCATTCCAATTCTTGCCACTTACCGTGATGTTTTATTTTACTTGTGGTGCTGAGAAGATTCGGAAAGCACAGAGCCCCTGAGTGTAGATGGGAACTCGTCAGATCTAGAAGAGCAAGCAGAGGTTGAGGAGCTGGACACCCCCTGCCTGGTTTTAGATGGTGATATCCCACAGACACCCGATCAGGAAATGTTCCTCAAACAGCACTTTGGAAATCTGTCCACCAACAATGGCCCAGGTTGTTTGAATTCCCAGCTAAATTTATTTTACCTAATGTTTTAGTCCTGTGTGTGATACTAATCGTTCTTTAATAAGATGGAGAATTCCAGCATGTACATTAGAGTGTTACGGAAACTGGTTTGCAAAGTGTTTTAAAGAGAACCCATAAAGAATGTACATATTCACTCAGTTGATAATAGTGCAGCCTTACCTTGCAGGTTGTGTACTGTTATTTAGCTGCATTCTCTCCCTGTCTGAGCATAATGTAATGCCAGTGCAAGTGCCCGAAGGAGGTTGACTGGAGCTTAGGGCTGTTAATTGACTCATGCACACATACAGCAAAACTTATAGGCCTCATGCATACATACAGTTTGTGGCCTAAAATCTGTGATGGTGCAAAATCCTTGCTTTTTTACCCCCACCTAGAGAGTTGCATGCGGCATGTACAGCCAGACTAAGATGTTGAATGGCTGAATGCGGCAGTACTCGAGTATAAGTTTTCATGCATTGGCGTAAACACAGACATGCGTATATGATGTATTCCTCAAACGCAGAATTTCTGCATTCAGGTAATACATCATTGACAAACATTGAAAGATGAGCAGGCCTTGAAAGGGTAGGCCCTGAGAAGAAACCCAGTTTACGCTGTTTTCATGCTACCAAGTATATGTAGCATTTTTTCCTTGAAGCAAAAACAAAATTCATAGGTAAATGAGTATCTGGCTCCATGTTGATTATAGGCCTTGTGCACACGTACAGTTTGTGGCCTAATATCTGCGGTAACGCAAAATCCAAGCTTTTCTTTTTCACACGCTCGGGAAGTCGCATGTGGGCACGTGCAGCCAGACTAAGACATGAATGACTGAATGCAGCAGTACTTGGGTATAAACAGATGCTTTCATGCGTTGGTGTAAACACAGACATGCACGTATGACGTATTCCTCAAACGCAGAATTTCTGCATTCAGGTTATAAATCATAGGTTCATGCATAAAAGAATCTGCTTATAACAGAGTATGGCCGCTTATAGGCATTAACTTCTATAGCCAGCTGTACACATCACCTGCAACTTCCTGGGTGGGGAAAAAAGTTTGAACTTTATGCTACAGCAGATTTTAAGCCTCAAACCATCTGTGTGCATGAGGACAAATTTCGCTTTAATATCATCCTGACAGCACCTTTGTTACAATTTTTAAGCACCTGTATTAGCATTGAGCTTGTGAAGGAGGTAGGATTACTTTACAGCAGGGGTGCCCAACCAGTGGCACATGTGGCCCACGGAGCCCTCTGATGTGGCCCGCGACCTCCTGCTCTGGGATGGCAGGTTGGCAAGCCCAGATTACAGGTTGCCGACCTGCCATCCCAGAGCAATCAGTGTTGTGAGCAGAGCAGAGCCACATAAGCCAATGCTTCCTGTATAGCGCCGGCTCCTGTCATAGGCGGAGTGATACCAAATCGACTCTGCCTGGGACAGCAACAGCTGGCGATACCTGATTGAAAACTGTTATCAATGGTAAGTTTATTACTAAAATCACAGTGTATATGGTTACTGGGCTGCTTTCAAACTGATCTGCAGGTGCAGTGCAGTGCAGTGCACTGCACCTGCAGGTTACCTGCACTGAGCCATAGACTTCTGGTTTTACCTGCGGGTTGGGGCGCTTTCAGAAAGTGCACCACACCTGCAGGATATAATAGAATTCTATGGCAAAGTACAGCTAACCTGCAGGAAAACCACAGGTGCACTGCGCTGCACCTGCGGCGTGGGTAGATTACAGTGTAAAAGCAGCCTCGGCCCCTTCCACACAATCGGTCTGACCCAATTGGACCTCCATTCACCTCTATGGAGCGGCAGATATAAAGAGACTTGTATCCGTTTACACCCGCCTACCTCCAATACGATCTGCTAAAAAAACAGAAGTGGACACGTACCTGTCATCCGCTCATTGTGGCCCGCGACTGGTTACCAAGTCGCTTAAGTGGCCCTTGCTCTTCAAAAGGTTGGGCACCACTGCCTTACAGCCTTACATTCAGCATGACCCTTCTGCTGTGGGAGAAAATATAAGTAAATAATCAAAATCAAGTAACACCTAAGGGATAAGGCTGCACTACTGTGTCAGTTCAATGTTGGAGATTCAGATTATTACAAATGCTGATTTGTGACTGGTTCTCTAACATCGGACAGCTTTATAAAATCTGGAAGAAGTTTTTACATGGTCAGAGACAGCAGATCAGATTCCAGATGCCATTATTTATATTGATTTGAAAATAAAAGGATGTGATGCACCGTTTTGGGTTGCAAACTTTTCACAGTTCAGCTCCAGTATTCTAGTATTTGTACGTATGCCTTTCTTCTGTCCCTGCACCAGTCTCACAATGCCTGCTCCTTTGTTTGTTCCTCTGCACTTGACTGTTACTACACTTCCTCTCTTGGTATCCATCACTCCAGTGATTGATAACCGTATGTGTGAATCTGTTCTAATCACAAGCCATTACAAGGATTGCCATTGCTGCTGTATGGGTTTGTAAGTGTGAGCATATGTTCTCTTCCTTCTGATGCCTTATATCACATACCATGGGGAGATATTGGGATGAAGACACTGCAGACTGAAAAAAACAAGCCGATTCCTCCATCCACACAAACACGGAGATACACTGTTGATTGGCTGCAGCCACTGAATGATAATAAAAAAAATTCAACATGTCTCTTTGACAGAGATAGCTTGAAGAAATTACTTCTGCTGAGCAGGGGAGCACACACTTATTCGGCTTCCAAATTTTGATTAGTGTATGACCAGCGTTAGTGTGGCCTATAGTCTTTTGTCAGGCTTTTTAGGGGTCCAGTATTCAAACACACACACATTTATGATACAGACAACTATGGCTCTCAGGTCTATGGAGACCTAAGGGTTGATTTACTAAAGCTGGAACGTACAAAATCTGGTGCGGCTGTGTATGGTACCCAATCAGCTTGTTCAATTTGACTTTAGCAATAAAACCTGGAAGCTGGTGTCTATGCAGAGCTGCACCAGTCTTAGTAAATCAACCCCTGGTCTACTGCTAGTGGATGGTTCAGGGGGACAGCAGGCTTTAGTATATTAAATTTTTGGGGATATATACCGAACACCTGCAGTGCCTTAAACGCTGCCCTTTTTAACTGTGACATAACAGAACTGGAGGCCCAGAAGGTAATCCACTCCTCTTCACAAACCCAGTAAAATACAGTATGTCTGATTATAGCAAATATTAATTTATAGTTATAATCTGCGTTTTTAAATATTCAGGTTTTACATTTTATGGTACATACATTGTTATTCAGGTTGAATCTAGATTTACTTATCTGTGATAAGCAATAAAAAATTACATTCCAAACGTGAGCAGTTTTTCATGCTTGGTGAGTTTCAAAAGTGTCTGGTATTTACAGGTTTTTAAACAGTCTGCCATTTAAAAACAGGTCTGTATGTTTAGTGACTTGCTAATTTATATCCACAGAGGAACCAGTCTTGACATCGGTGAGAACAGAAAATGCCAGCATCTCATCACGGTTTTTAGCTCTGGCCCAGATACCAGCTGTCAGGTTTGTATTTTTTAACTCTTATGCCTAGTACACACGTGCGGTTTTTCCGTCGGCTAAAAGACCGACGGTTTTCCCGACAGAATTCCTCTCAGGCTGCCTTGCATACACACGCTCAGACAAAAGTCCGCCCGTCCAAAGCGCGGTGACGTACAACACGTACAACGGCACCATAAAGGGGAAGTTCCATTCCAACGGCGCCACCCTTTGGGCTGCTTTTGCTGATCCTCGTGCTAGTAAAAGTTTGGTGAGAGACGATTCGCGCTTTTCAGCCTCGTGCTTTTCAGTCCGTTACAGCGTGATGAATGTGCTATCTCCATTACGAACGCTAGTTTTAACAGAAAGAATGCTCTCGTCTCATACTTGATTCTGAGCATGCGTGATTTTCTGCCCGTCGGAAAACCATACAGACGGACGGATTTCCCGCTCGGATTTTTGGCCGGCAGTTTTCCCGTCGGAAAAACTGCGATGGAGCATACACACGGCCGGGATTCCCGACCAAAAGCTCTCATAGAAGTTTACGAGGCATTAAGCCTCATACACACGGCCGGTTTTCTCAGCAAGAACCGACAAGAAAACTGCTTGCAGAGCTTTCTTGCCGAGAAAACCGGCCGTGTGTATGAGGCTTTCAGGTTTCTCGTCAGGAAAACTGACCAGAATCTCGACGAGAAAAAAAGAAGACCTGCTTTCTTTTTTCTCGTCGGGATTCTCGTCGGTCTGTTTCCCAACGAGAAACCCGAGTGTGTGTACACTTACCCGTCGCCGTGGAAACCCACGCATGCTCGAAATGACTTTGACGCATGCGCGGTAGCTTCCTAGGCATAGGTAGGGTGTAGCAAGATGACGGCATCGATTGTGATGAGCGCACACTCGTCATAGTCGATGACGTCACCGCGTTCGTGTCATTCAAAAGAACGGCGGGTTCTTTTGAAAGGTACGTGTGTACACTCGGCCGGGACAAGATTTCCTGATGAGATTCTCGGCCGTGTGTACAGGGCTTCATACTCGGATCCATTATGGTTAATGTGAGAAAGGAGGTAAATTAATCCATAGAAAGACTTAGACAGTGAAAGATGAGCAGGTCCTGAAAGAGTAGGCCGAGAATAAACCCAGTTTATGCTGTTTTGGCACCAAGTTTATGTAGCAGTCATAAATGAGTATATGACTACATGTTGCTGATTATAGGCCTCGTGCACAATGTACAGTTTGTTCCTTTAAAATCTGCAGTAGCGCAAAATCCAAGCTTTTCTTTTTCCCCCTACCCAGGGAGCCACATGTGGTACATACACCCAGACTTAGGCCAGGTTCACATATGTGCGGCAACGTTTTTCAGCCTTGGGTCCTGTGCGTTTCTGTTCTCTGGTTCAGATGCGATTCAGGTCCAAGTTTTTTGCCTGAATTCACACCTGAATCGGACCCAAAAATGCACAGGACCCTTTTAAAAAGCGCACCGCGGCTGCCTCAGACATGTGTGAACAAATTCCTTTAAGATCCGGTCACACTCGCATTTCATGCGAATAGGATGCGGTTAAAAACGCATCCAATTCGCACATATGTGAACCCAGCCCAAGACATGAATGGCTAAATGCAGCAGTACTCTGGTATATGCAGATGCTTTCATTCATTGGTGTACACACACATGCACGTATGATATATTCCTCAAATGAAGAACTTCTGCATTCAGGTAATACATCATATGTGCATGCATGAAAGCATTGGCGTATACCAGAGTATGGCTGCTTATAGCTCTTCACTTCTGTAGCCAGCTGTACGCAATCACCTGCAGCTCTCTGCACAGCCAGCGAATACCGCAAGTACTTGCTAGCTGTGCGGTAAGCCGCCAATACCTGCGGCCCCCGGTGACCTGTTATTATAGTGAATGGGGCCAGTGGCTGCAGCAGGAATCAAAAGATTTCTTCCGCTACAACTTGTACCGGCCTAAATTGCCGGTGTAAATGTAGCCTTAAAGGATAAGCTCAACTTTTTGGGAAAATGTAACATGTTCCAACTCCTACAGCCAATCCCCGATCTTCTCCCTCTAGTGACAGCAAGCCGTGGATTTTCTCCCCGCCCAGCCACATCATTCATTCACAGAGTTTTGTGAATGGGAGAACTACAAGTACCGACAGCTTTTGCGGCTGTCGACCTTTTAGTTTTCAATGAACTAACATGGCGCTGTTAAGAACTCTTGTCGTTCATTGTCTCTTCCTTTCCGTGTGTAATTGCCTGCTCGTATGCGGTATGGCACCCGCAGTCTGCTGATCATGGGTGCAATGCTTTACAAACAAATAAATGCACTTTTTTTTTTTTTTTTTTACCTGCAAAAAGATGTGTCTGTATTTATTTTTTTTAAAAGGGTGGACTTATCCTTTGATCAGCTCATTGGGTATCTGCCACCCTTAGGGCACTCAATGATATTAAAAGTAAAAAAAAAAAAAATTGTTTAGTTTTGAAGAATGCCTCCACCCATGGCTATTTTACTTTGAAGAGTGATTTAAATTATATTTATAATAAATACACACACACACACACACACACACACACACACACACACACACACACACACACACACACACACACACACACGCTCATAAGTTTACATACCCTGGCAGAATTAATACCGCCTATTGCCCCCTTTAACATCAATGACAGCTTGAAGTCTTTTGTGGTATTTGTGGATGAGGCTCTTTATCTTCTCAGATGCTAAAGCTGCCCATTCCTCTTGGCAAAAAGCCTCCAGATCCTGTAAATGCTTGGGCTGTCTTGCATAAACTGCACATTTGAGATCTCCCCAGAGTGTCTCAATGATATTGAGGTCAGGAGACTGAGATGGCCACTCCAGAACCTTCACTTTATTCTGCTGTAGCCAATGACAGGTTGACTTGGCCTTGTGTTTTGGATCATTGTCATGTTGGAATGTCCAAGTACGTCCCATGCGCAGCTTCCTGGCTGATGAATGTAAATGTTCCTCCAGTAGTTTTTGATAACATACTGCATCCATCTTGCCAACAATTTTGAACAAATTTCCTGTGCCTTTGTAGCTCACACATCCCCAAAACATCAACGATCCTCCTCCGTACCTTTCATCATAGGCCTTGTTGACTCCTCTCCAAATGTAGCATTTATGGTTGTGGCCAAAAAGCAAAATTTTGGTCTCATCACTCCAAATGACTTTGTGCCAGAAGGTTTGAGGATTGTCTCTGTGCTGTTTGGCGTATTGTAAGTGGGATACTTTGTGGCATTTGCGTAGTAATGGCTTTCTTCTCGCGACTCGACCATGCAGCCCATCTTTCTTCAAGTGCCTCCTTATTGCGCATCTTGAAACAGCCACACCACATGTTTTTAGAGAGTCCCGTATTTCACCAGAAGTTATTTGTGGGTTTTTCTTTGCATTCCGAACAATTTTCCTGTTGGTTGTGGCTGAAATTTTAGTTGATCTACCTGATCGTGGTTTGGTTTCAAAAGAACCCCACATTTTTCACTTATTGATTAGAGTTTGAACACTGCTGATTAGCATTCTCAATTCCTTGGATATCTTTTTATATCCCTTTCCTGTTTTATAAAGTTCAACTACCTTTTCCCGCAGATCCTTTGACAATTCTTTTGCTTTCCCCATTACTCAGAATACAGAAACGTCAGTGCCGCACTGGATGAAAGATGCAAGGGTCTGTCAGGAGTCCAGAAACTCACTGACCTTTTATACACACACACTAATTATAAGCAGACAGATCTTAGGTGAGGATGGTTACCTTTTAATAGCCATTCAAACCCATTTGTGTCAGCTTGTGTGCATGTTATCAGGCCAAAATCACCAGGGTATGTAAACTTTTGATCAGGGTCATTTGAGTAGTTTCTGTTGCCATTATGATTTAAAAATAGTAAACACAGTTGATTTGATAAGAAATGGCTTCACCCAAACACTAACCATGAGTGAAAGAAATGTTTTTGTGTTATCAATCATATTCTCTGAAAATGGCCAAGAAATCCTAAATTCTGCCAGGGTATGTAAACTTTGTTACACACAACTGGGTGTGTGTGTGTGTGTGTGTGTGTGTATATATATATATATAAATTTTAATAAGTTCTATTTCACCCTCCCACCCCCATGGAAGTATCTGCACAATTCAGATAATCGCACATCCAGCGATGTCACACTGGGAACCTCTCATGCCCAGCCAGAGCTCTGTCCCGCACCGCCATGTTCTCTGATGTCATTGAGAGGCCCGCTGGCTCTTCCTGGTTCAGAGCGGGCCTCCCGATGACACGCCGATAAGTCTGCCCCCTCCTCCTTTTCTGAATGAAAGGCTATGCCTCCTGGGATATGTAACGCGCAGATCGTGGGCAAGTGTGCGTGCCATTCACCTATGATGACTGACGTGCATGGGGAGACGGGGTAGGACATTGTAAGCTGAAAAATAAGGTTAAAAAATAAATAAAAAATACAGCGCAATACCGAAAGAAGATGGAAGGAGTGGTGAAGTGGAGGGTGGTAGTGTAAGTGGGTGAAGGTCCACTTTAAGGTCTAGAGTTGTGGACGCCCCAACTGGACCTTCATGTCAAGGCTGTAAAAGAAAATGTCCTCCAGCAATCTGTTTCACATTTCTGCTGCCTCTCAGACTTTTTGTCAATTAGATTGACTCAAATGGGTAATTTTTTCACACCATGACAGGTTTTCTGGAGCAACCAAAGTTAAAAGGCACTTTAAACAGCGAAGCCAATTCCAATTTTTTTTGTTTTGTTTCCTTAGGAACCAGCCTGGAGTTTGTGCCACAGAAATGTCTGATCAGGAGGTCAGTCCAGATATTAATAACCAGAACCCATTTCTGTACAACACACAAGCCAATGGATCTGACTATCAAGCAAGAAATCACAACATAACAGATCAAGAAGGTTCCAGCCCTTTTAAACCAACCTATCAGAGAAAGCGGAAACAGCCAGCAGAAATCAAGATGGGAAAAGTAGGGCCGTTTTCCCCAGTGGTGTCCAACATGAGGAAGACACAGTCTGTACATGATCTTGTGAATGAAGGTAAACGCCCAAATAAAAATGCCTTAAGAAGAATCCTAAGTTCTTTCTAAGGTTTTCAACGTGTATTAGTTTGCTAAGAAAGAATTGCCAATATAAAAAAAAGGGTAATTTGGTTAAATTACTAATCACATATGGAGGCATCTTCTACACTATGCTGTAGTAAACTACAAACAATTTATTGAAGCACTTTCAAATACTTTGCTTTATGTGTATGGCGATAGCAGAGGGGTTGTGGGTCATACACATCCCTGAGCCCAGTGCCCCTTACCACTGATACTCCAAAGTCTAAGGCACTTTTGAGTGCTGTCATCTTCCAGCTCCTTCTGGCAGGGGTTCTAGTCTGTCCGTTCTTGGAGAATTGATAATACTTCCACAAATACACTGGAGGAAATTGCTACCTCAAAATAGTTTGCATAGAATTTTAAGATTGGGTCTGTAAAACAGGGTGTGGAATGCAGTGATTTTTACACATTGCTTCAACATCAGCTTGCCCATACTTTTAAAAGTATTACAGAACACCTAAAAAATACTAGTTGCCTGACTGTGTATGACTTGAGTATGTTTCAGTCACAGTCCTGGAACAAGCATAACGTAAATGAGCATCATAACATCTTCTTGCTATACTTGTTCCACGTCAGTGACTTGGACAGCGTTGAAGTCAAAGGATCATACTGGCAGCCAGGGAACTAGCTTTCTCAAAGGAAGAGGTCAAATATAGTGCCTTTCGGGGTCAAATTCTGTCATGTAACGTTGCATTTGCTCATTGTAACTTGGAAAGTACTTTTGATAACAGAAAACAAATACTCCTGTGCACGAGTGGATTGTCAAGCAGTCAAAACATCGTAACGGTAACACTGGCCTTGCTGCCCTCCGTTGATAGGGGTGTCCTAACAACAAACGAGAAGAAAAGAAAGAAGGGCGCACCAGCCTAGTGTATTATTGTTTGGATAAATTTCAATATGAAGAAAGTATAAATACTACTCACAAATGTAGCAGGAAAATCCACAGTAAAAAGGTTGTTTCCATAGGTAGCTGCAACATGTAGAACCCAAACAGCACTCCAAATGGTCATGGAGGATATGATGAGGGCCACCGCCGGCTAACGCGCTTCAAAGCGCAAGGCTTCTTCCTCAGAGCCCAGCAGTGTAACCACCTCATGCAGTCCCTTTAAATAAGCATCCATACATGTGCACCACACCCTTAGAAAGTATATGTTATCAGGCAGTACTTTAATGCCTAGAATGCAACAGCGGTAATGATTGTTTGTGGCCAATCCCCTCTTTAACTTTTAAGAAATCTTTACTGTGCGGCTTTCATCTAAATGCCCAATATGTGAACACTTAAAGTGGTATTAAACCTGAAAGCAAACATTTATTATATTGCAGCTTACCAATTCTTAGATGTGGTGGCTGCATTAGCTTTCTTTTTAGGCTTTCTCTCCTTTATTTTTACTTGATGATCTGGCCAGTAAGTCTTTTGATTTTCAACAGAACAAGCTGTCCTGTAGATGTAACAGTGTGAGCGATGAGACATTATTATTTACCACTGACAGGGTTGCTTACATGGTCTGTTTTATTGGAAAAAAAACAAAACAATTTGCTGTAACTGCTTATAAAGTGTTAGCTGGAGTGTGGCTTCAACTTGTTTAGTGTATCTAACTTCCCTCCCTGGAGACTAACAATGCCACCGTCCAAAAGTGTCTCTGTTGCTCCTTCATCCAGAATGTAGGCACTGTTCAGTTAAGCTTTGACAAAAAAAAAGGAAGCTGATTGGTTTCTATGCAGAGCTGCACCAGATTTTGGACTCTTCCAGTTTTAGTAAATCAACCCCAAAGTGTATTACTGGCCAGATCATCAGGTAAAACCAGAGGGGAAAAAAAGCCTAAAATATGGAAAAGTAATGCAGCCACCAAATCTAATGATTGGCAGGCTGCAATATATATTACACTTTTGATTTGGGGTTTAATATCACTTTAATCATGCAACAGAGACAGCTAAATGTTGATAAAAATATGGTTTCTTTAACCCTTGACCGCTGGAAGATTTACAGTGTGCTGCTTTCACTAAGAGATGTGCTGGATATTATTCCCTGCTATGCAGGGAAACATAATCCAACACATCCCCGCTGATAGGACGGAGCTCTGCATTATTTACTTATGTAGAGCTCCGCCCAGTGTGTCTTCTCGACGATCAGCGGTTGCCGGCGGTCATCCATTGGCCGGCACTCGCTGATCGGCTTCTGCTTGACTAATCGCAACAGAAGCGGAGCATGCCCCCCCACCTGGAAATGTGGAATCGGGTGTGTGTATATATACGTGATTCTGCACAAAGCGGCCGCCCTGTAGCAGTAAAGCTACAATAGGGCGGTCGTTAACTGGTTAATAACTTTTTTCCTCTAATATATTTGCAGTAAAAATGCGTCCTCAAACTCAGACTGCAGCAGAAAAGGAGCAGAAAGCCAGTCATCGTCGGACCTTGCCAGCTACACTGATGAAAGTGGAGTGTCAGCCTTCACCATTCCAGGTCAAGGATGTAAAATCATCTAGAGGCAGGTCCTACATGAACCCAACAACAAGTTCAATGGCCAAGATCTCCAGGAGTGTCTCTGTTGGAGAAAACTTAAACCTCGGGGACACACAAGAGCCATCAGTTGGTTCAGATGGAAAGCAAATCCTTTGTGAAGCAGATGTGGGCACTGTATCTAACACAGATGCTGAGAAGAGCAATCCAGCAATCAAGGACAATGCAGCTATTAAACCTCTTTTGCAGCCTAGTGCAAACAACTTATTACCAAAGACATTTCAGTCAAAGAATCGGGCACATTTGACTTTGGATATTGGAAAGCCTCTACCTGATCGACCATTGCTTTCCTTTAGTAGAAGCAGAAGCACATTGGATATGGAGTCTCCAAGGTCACCTAGATCACCAGGGTGTAGCTGGAAACCTAGATTATCTTTTACAGAATTACCTTGTCGTACTGACAATCAAGTTTCTGGAGGAAGTGAGCAAGGTCTGTTAGAAAGCCCAGTTTATACGAAAGGGAGTCCTGAAGAGATCAGCCCCATTAACACTAAGATGAACCCAACTCAAGACAAAATAGACTTCAGCTCAGACATCATTAAACCTATCACAAGAGGTAGAGCCTCTACTATTGGCCACACTCCAGACAATCATTCAGGACTGTGTCCTGTTGAAACCATTAGACCCAGATCTCCCTCACTCAATGCAGCATCAACTCTGAACTCAGGTGGGCAAAGAGGTCCACCACTGGTGGTATCTCCCTTTCTGTCTCCTATTTGTGTGGGTGACCTCCCAGCTCCATCTCATCTATCTTCATCCAGTCTCTGGCCTGTTTCGTCCTGTTCACACCTGTCTTGTTCCATAAGCCATCCCAAAAATGGTGAGGCGTGTGATTTTAATATCCCTTTATTTCCTTGGTTAACTTTGGGATATTGGATTACTTTTTCAACAGTTTTGTATTTATTAGTGCATTCCAGACCTGTTATCCAAGTGTGATGTTTGTGCCAATAATATACTATCAGCTTAAAGTGGAACTTTAGTCAGAAAATTAAGTCCTATTAGATCACTTCAGGCTGGCCCCTTTTGAAAGGTATAAGTGCCTTGAAAAAGTATTCATACCCCTTGAAATTTTCCACATTTTGTCATGTTACAACCAAAAACGTAAATTACATTTATGTGATAGACCAACACAAATTGGCACATAATTGTGAAGGGAAGGAAATTGAAATGGTTTTCCAAATCTTTTACAAATATGTGAAACGTGTGGAGTGCATTTGTATTCAGACCCCCTGAGTCAATACTTTGTAGAACCTCCTTTCGCTGCCATTACAGTTGCGAATATTTTTGGGTATGTCTCTACCATTTTTTCACATCTAGAGTGTCATTTTTGCCCATTCTTTGCAAAATAGCTAAAGCTCTGCCAGATTGGACAGAGAGCATCTGTCAAAAGCAATTTTCAAGTCTTGCCACAGATTTTCACTTGGCTTTAGGTCTGGACTTTAAATGGGCCATTCTAACACATGAATATGCTTTGATCTAAACCATTCAATTGTAGCTCTGGCTGTATGTTTAGGGTTGTTGTCCTGCTGGAAGGTGAACCTCCACCCCAGTCTCAAGTCTTTTGCAGACTCTAACAGGTTTTCTTTCCAAGATTGCCCTTTATTTGGCTCCATTCATCTTCTTATCAATTCTGACCAGCTTCCCTGTCCCTGCTGAAAAAAGCATCCCCACAACATGATGCTGCCACCACCATATTTCACAGTGGAGATGGTGTGTTCAGGGTGATGTGCAGTGTTAGTTTTCTGCCATACATAGCATTTTGCTTTTAGGCCAAAAAGTAAAATTTTGGTCTCATCTGACCAGAGCACCTTCTTCCACATGGTTGCTGTGTCCACCACATGGCTTCTCGGAAGCTGCAAACAGGACTTCTTATGGCTTTCTTTCAACATTGGCTTTCTTCGTGCCACTCTTCCATAAAGGCCAGATTTGTGGAATGCACGACTAATAGTTGTTCTGTGGACAGATTCTCCCACCTGAGTTGTGGATCTCTGCAGCTCCTCCAGAGTTACCATGGGCCTCTTGGCTGCTTCTCTGATTAATGCTCTCCTTGCCCAGCCTGTCAGTTTAGGTGGATGGCTGTGTCTTGGTAGATTTGCAGTTGTGCCATACCCTTTCCATTTCATATGATGGATTGAAAAGTGCTCCGTGAGATGTTGAAAGCTTGGGATATTTTTTTTAAACCTAACCCTGCTTTAAACTTCTCCATAACTTTAGCCCTGACCTGCCTGATGTGTTTCTTGGCCTTCATTATGCTGTTTGTTCACTAAGGTCCTCCAACAAACATTTGAAAGCTTCACAGAACAGCTTTATTTGTACTGAGATAAAATTGCACTTATTTGGACTCGATTTACTAATTAGGTGACTTCTGAAGGCAATTGGTTCCAGTAGATTTTAGTTAGGGTATCAGAGTAAAGGGGGCTGAATACAAATGCACGTCGCACTTTTCAGATATTTATTTGTAAAAAAAATTGAAAATCATCTATCATTTTTCTTCCACTTCACAATTATGTGCCACTTTACGTTGGTCTGTCACATAAAATACATTTATGTTTTTGGTTGTAAGATGACAACATGTGGAAAATTTCAAGGGATATGAATACGTTTTCAATGCACTGTAGCTATGTAAAACATTAAAAATAAGTGCCTTTACTGTTTAAAATTTAGTATTACACTGACTCACACTGCTCTGCACATGTTCAGTTGCTCTCTATTTTTAGGCACTGTGCCAAATTTGTAGAAGCCCATCTGCTGACAGCCTAAAGATTTACTGCTGTTTAGGGCTCTGAGCTTCAGCAAAATGGCAGCCTCCAGCAAGAAGAAACTGGAGGCAATTTACAGCACACACTCATTTTGGTAGCATAATTATTAAATATTATTGGAATGTACGTTCCTTGCTAAAGAATATTATTTTTATCCAGCTGTTATGGGTAAAGTTCCACTTTATCTAGCAGAGTTACTGAAAAACTGATTAATATTTTCTGATCAGACTTTTTCTTCATTTATAGTGTTCTTATAACTACCTCCAGTTCTCATTGTGTGTTTTTAGCATATCTGTCTAATGGTTTGTTTCGTTCTGTCATTGTGTCATAATATTGTCTTATGTTTTCACTAGAAGGATTTGTGCATGTACTTGAAGAAGATGTATTGCACAGCTGTTGGGTCTCGCGTGTATGTGTGTGCACACTTCTTCTATAGGATTATTGTAGCTGGCAGCCTTGTGTGTAGCTCTGACAATTAAAATTAGGGGGAAAAATGCAGTAAGTCAAATTTAAAGTGACCAAACTTATGAAAAGAAGTACATTGTAAGTGGAGGAAATCTGTCCACCTGTCAAACTGCTAAAAGGTTATGTCCCCAAAAATGATATATTATCTATAAGTGGATAGTGCTGGGCTGAATCTGAGCATGACTTGACTTGAAGACTAGAAATCGAGTCCTCAAGACTGACAAGAGTCCCCTTCGCCCTAATTATTTCACGGTGGTAATTCACTCTTTCTAATGCATTCTATGTAATGGTAAATATCTGAAAAGTCCAACAAGGAGAGCGGGACCCCAATTAAGGCCTTTGAGATCATTCAGAGTAAACATGTGCTCCGACCATGCAGACTGAAACAGGTTCACTTTAAAGCTGGATTCTGCATCCTCTTGCACTTTGACATCCCTTAACCCCCCTGCAGTTCTATATGCTGCTGGGAGCACAGAGAAGAAGCCCTGTGTATACTTTAAAGCCTTGTACAAACTAACAGTTTTTTTTTTTTTATGTTCAACCCCACGGGAAGCCGATTGGCAAAACCTTTTTGGTCATGCCCCTTCAACAAAAGCCGAAGGGGCTTTTCTGCCGGATTCTGTTGGACCAGCTGCCATACAATCGGGCCAAATGTCGTCCGGTTTTTATTGAATCGGACAATATCGCCCAATATTTGGCCCAGCCAATTCTAATTTGGAGAGCTGGGGAGGCTCTCCCCACCCCCATATGATGTGACAGTGCTGGTTCCTGAGCAACAATTGCTAAGCAGCAGTGCTGTCATGTTGGAGAAAGGGGAGTTATTCACTTGATCCTTTATACCCAAAAGTATCAGTATTTCTCTCTGTTCCTGGTGGTGTATAGATTGTCAGGGGAGTGAAGGGCAGGGAAGTATATGCAGGAGGGTGGCCCAACATTTAAAGTGAACCTTTTGCTTTGCCCTGCATGAGCAAAGCACAGTTACCCTTTTAAGTACGTATAGAGATCAGTTTGTGCTTTCCTTTTATTCTTCTATTGAAATGAGTGTGAATGCATAAAACACATTTCAAAACCATATGCACTAGCCCTAAGATACCCGAGATGACAATATGCTACAGCCTGCCAGCGACTTTTCAGAGCTAAAATATACATCTTTGGTAGACTGACCCTTTCATTTTTTATTTTTTTTATGTATACTGTATTCTAGTTACGTTGTGCATAGATTAGGATTATAGACAGCGCTGTTGAAAATATATAATAATACGCATCGCTTTTTTCTATTTTTCAGCACAACCAGTCAGCTTTCAGCAGTGTGAAATAATTGTTTCAGAATTACAGGACAGCTTAAGGAGAGCCCTCAGTCTCTATCGATCGGTAGGTGACTGTCCTCTGTTTCCTCACACATTTTTGTAAAGTTGTAGAAATACATAATACATGCAACTTTAAATAACATGGCAATAATGTAATAATCATGAATAATATATAATAATTAATCCAAAGTGGCAACCAAAGTTTGTATCCAATCAAAATAATTTCTTTGAGTTTTGTGTAGAGCAGGGAAGGATTAGAACCTTTGTTGTGTGGTTATTGCTCTGTGGAGGCCCATTGGGGAAGTTTTTCTTGAGAAAAAACTAGAAGGGAAAAGAGAAACCCCCCAAAAAGTAGCCACGGGTGGACCAAGCCGCATGAAAAAATTGTATAATTTTATTAAGTAGAAAAAAGTAAATTGAATTTTACACATATAACAGGCACTCAATACCCATCACAAACATCCAGTAAAATAAAATTAGTGAGACAATGTTGTCTATACTAAAAATCTGCTACGTCATATAAAGTGCATGCATGCATATTCCTATAATGCAGAGTGACCAGCATAAGGTGGTGGACCGTTGTACACAAACCTAGTTGATTACACTGCAGATTAATGGTTCAGTCAATTGTGGCTGAAACCGATCCCCCTCTGGGGTGTAGGTAGGAATGATGGTGTAGATATTGCTGTGCGCACAGGCTCATAAAAGTTAGTACAGATGACAGTATTCAAACAGCAATTGGAGACAATGTCCGGTCCTATATTCAGGTATAGTTTCTGTTGCTGAGAAAACAGTTATGTCAATCACCTTTGAAGCCTGAAATAATAAAGCTGAAGGGGGATAGCAGCAGACAGTAAAGGGGTAGGTCCCAGAGTGTAATTAGCTGAAAATAAAGCAAGCTCTCAGAGCTGTAATAACTGCATATGTAGCATCAGCGTAAACAATAACATAGGGACCTATGGTCCGCTCTCCCAGCCTGGTACAGCAGAGCAGTAGTCTTGGTGTGCAAGTTGCTCAATTTCTCTTTGCTCGTCTGTGAGGAGCCAGTAATAGCAGGCTGCTGTGCATCCAGTTCAGCTGGTTCAGATGTGTGGTGGACCACATTAGATAGAGGCAAAAAGTCCCACTTGCCGTTGGCTCAAAGGAGCGTGTGTGTCCTTGTCAGACTTTCTGGCTGGGGATACTGCTGTGTAAACCCACCTCCATTCAAATCACAGTCCCGCTTGTAGGTCAGCTCAGATGAGCATATCAGATACAGGCTTCAGAATCGTGCATAGGCAGAGCCTGGCAGAGCGCACAGCGCATGCACCGACATGACGTAGTCCTCCTGTGACGAGATAGGCGTCACATTAGTGATATTCTGCCCGACATGTTTCACCCAATCACGTGGGTTTTATCTTTTATAAGGGAAGTTTTTCTTCCCTTCCTGCTCTGTTAGTCGCTATCTCTGGCAAATAAGAATTGAGGAGACATTTTCTTAACTGGTATCACAGACATCAACAAAATCTTACAAGTTGAAACCCTTCCCCACTTCATACAAAATAATTAAATCACTTTTGTCTGATGTTGACCTTTTACAGCGCTTACAAAATTAGGTGACTCCTATATAAAATGTATATGGTATGTTTTCTTCCCACAGGTGACAACCGCTGACCCTAAAACAACTCAGGACCGATGCAAGATGGCAGGTCTTCTGACGGAAACCTTTGGCATTGTGAAGAGAGAGTTGGATTCCTTACAAGAGAGTCAAACGGATATAGGGGAAGGCTCGTCTCCACAACTCGAGGAGTACAGAGAAAACCTTGAACTTCAGGTGGATGGTGACGCTTCAGCTACTCATGGCTCTCAGCACTTGGGGGATGATAAGACTCTTGCCCTGTTGCAGCAATACTCAGAACTTTTACTGCAAGCAGTAGAGAAGAGGATGGATAAGAAACTCTAAGCTACCTCTGGGTTGCAGAGTTTTGGGTCAGTGTTCAAGAAGGGTGTTCTGCATCAAATGCACTGCAAGCCAAAAAGCTTTTTTTAAAGACTGAAACACTACCATAAACTATAAGGTGTACATTTTGTCATTTAAATCCACAAAACCAGCAACCTGGGGTTAATGCTGGTATGGATCTGTTCCAGCAACCCCTTCAGACCAGCAGCACTTGAGGTCTTTAGTAATGGTCCCATTTTGGCTTGGGCCAGTTGTATGTTCTGTTTCTGCTTCTAGTCGCTTGCAGGTGTGCAGAACTTTTAAGGATCATTTTAACCCTGTTCTAAAAAAAATCTTTGAACTGAGTATTATATTCTTTGCATTATATATTTTAAGTTATTGATTTCAATGTTTTATGTTTCATATGTTTTGCTCCCTCAAGAGTTTGTCTGTGATACTGTTTTATTTCTTTTATTTGTGTGTGGGCAGAAGCCAACCTTTTGTTACAACCTGTTTTTGCAAAGGATCGTGGGAGGAGTTGCACAAGATGTCTTCTTCTGCCTTAACCGACTGATTGTCCGCAGCGGAGGTGCCCATTTTGTAGAAGACCATGCTCCCCAAGACTGTTTTCAATGTAGCAGTTAACCAGAATGTCGCTGATGGACATATTCTCAGGATCTTCAAAATGGCTGCCCGGCTGTGTGTCAACAGATCATTGTATGTGCTATCACTACAATATCTATCACTTAGCTCAGGGATCTTCAAACTACAGCCCTCTAGCTGTTGCTGAACTACACATCTCATGAGGCATTGTAAAAAATTGATATTCACAGACATGACTAGGCATGATGGGAATTGTAGTTCCAGAACAACTGGAGGGCCATAGTTTGAAGACCCCTGACTTAGCTGAAAGAGTTTACATTGTTTACCATTTTAATGCTTCCCGTTTCCCATGTTGTGATATTTTTTTGTATAGGAGGCATAGTTAAGTTAAATTGATTAACTTAACTGTGCAGTAAAAACCCTTTGGCAATCATTTTATTCTCTGTGACCTGTATAGAAAGGTCTACAATTTCTTTAAGCTTTAGCCTGGGGCCTCTTTTTTCTTTTGTTCCCTTCTCATTTTGTGACCTGATTTACACAGTTCCAGCTAAGGTTTCGTTCCAGTTTTTTTTTTTTTTTTTTCAATCTAAAACGATCATAATTAACCTTTTCTGCTAAAAATTAAAACTCTGCATGTTTACACCTTATTTTAAGGGTATATGCACAAAAAAATGAGGTGGAAGGTTATTTCATAGGATGTCTGTTGATAAATAGGGGTTTATAGGCTATACCAAAATTTCACCCCCTGCTCAGGATTCCACAGGGTAAGTAATATTGAATTTTCCGCTCCTGCTCTTTATAATAAGGGTTTTGTCCTTCCTGCTGTATATACAACCACTTGAGAGGTTAAAATCCAGCAAAGTGATTTGGTGAGGCTTATATCATACAATTGTATCTGCTTAGCAGTTTCTCTGCTTTGAGTACTATAGTATGATACTATAATTCTGTTGGTGCATGCCTCAGCTTTCCAGGAGCAGTATCAGGATGGACCCAGAATCCTTTGCTGGCTTCCTGTAAAGTCAAATGTCCTAACTTTTAAAAAAAAAAGAAGTCTACAACATATAGCAAGGATTTTATCATACTACTTTTTGCATCTGTTTTGAATATAAAACAAACACTTTTCTTATTGAAAATGAAAAGTCCTGCAGGATGAATAAAGTCAGCTCAGTGGTTGTTAATCAATGAGGCCAAACTATCATGTTGTTTTTCCTTCCATAACCAATCTGCTTAATGTTGGCAGAAGGAAAAGTGTTCTAGGAGCCCCAGGGAAGAGATCCTTATTAACTTTTCAAACCCCATGTTCATCTTGCCAATGAATTTATTTAAACAGCACACAAACGGTCCAAAAAAGAAAAAGGCACCCGGGTCAATTTTGGTAAATTTAGTTGCGATTCTAAGTATGTTTTTTTAGAAAAGTTGATGTTACGCTTTAGGTGATTTATAGTAAGTGTTCGACTGTATTATCAGATGTTGTTTTCTAAGAAAGTGTATGGGTATGTGCAATGGTTTCATAATAGGTTGCGGCTTCCAGAATCTGTACTATGCATAATTGGCGTAATATCACTTCTGCTGGTCTGAAAGGGTTCAAATGAGGCTGGTCCTCTAACTAGTCAGTAGGGGTGGGTTTCTAGGTCATGAAAAAAAAATTTTTTTGTGTGTGTGAACTCTTTTTTACATTTTGAACCCCTTTTATCCCAGAGTGGTTTTAAATTGGAGAGAGTAAAACTAATTTTGAATCGTCTTTATTTATTGGGTCCCAGAGTTTATAGAGGGAATTAGCGTGAAAGGAGTTGAATATTTAGGAATTTTTCTTAAATGGATGTGTCCTCATAGTTGCTACTATTTGCTATGCAATTAAAACCTTGTTATTGTAACCAGATTAATAACGCTTACGGCTGAGTTCACACTGCAGACCGATGCGGCTGGCAGCAGGGGTCTGTTGCGCCCCTGTTCTCCGTTTCAGGGACAAACCAGGTCTGTATTTTTGCCTGAATTCGGACCTGAAACTGAGCCAAAGACACACAAGACCCCTGTGCAATTCTCTCCGCAGCCACTCCCGAGATGTGTGAACCGGCTCCATTGAGAGCTGGTCACATACTTCTGTCATGCGAATTGGATGCGGAGAAACCCACATACAATTTGCACTAGTGTGGACCTAGCCTACATCTCCAGACAATGGAAAACTGCATTAGAATGGCACGTGTGTACCCCGCCTCTTTGGCATGACATAGTTCAAGCTTTTACCCATGTTTGAGAGTCCCAAGTGTCTTTTCACTAAAAGAGCAGTGTCCTCAGAAATAAAAATCTTTCTGCTACTTTCTCTCTTGGAATTAATCTGTACTAGTTTACGATCGCCCTGAGCTTATCAGGAAACTGAGCCATTTTACTGTATATAGAAACTCATTCCCCGACCCATGCAAACAAGAATAAGCTTTTAGAATGGTTACGTCTGTGGTATGTCAGGCAATGTCCCCGGTTCCTTCTCTAAATAAGAGGGAAGACAATATATATATACAGTATTGCAGGCTAAACCATGTGGCAGCAGCCCGGTGTATATTTATTTTGCAAGGCAATGGCTTTTTTCATGTTTTCCAAACATTCTTCACAATCAGACATGGCTGACTTGAGTGTAGAGCTATAGGTTGAGAAGTGCTTACCACCAAAAGATGATATGGAAAACATGGCTTCTTCATCACAAAGTGGATGCCAGCAAGCTTAAAGGTCCCATCTGTTACATGGAAGAGGTCATTGATGCCAATAACTGTATTAGTATTGTACATAGTGTAAGATAAGCTTCTCTGAAAAATAAAAGGTCTTTAGGTTGTTGAGCAGATGTGAATATACAGCTTGGAGCATGGAAAAACATGCATGCTGTCTTTTGAGAAATATTTAATTCATAAAAAAATTGCATGTACTTAATTTATCTTAAGCACCAAAGCAGTCATGGGCAATCTGTGGCACCCCAGCTAAAGGGAAGCAAAGCATCTGTGTTGGAAGTCCCTGGGTGGAAGTAGACATTTTGCACCACACAGACTGCATACTAGTTCCAGGGTAGAAGTTGAACCTTTGAGTCGGATTACTATCATGGAATTTATGCACAGTTTGTGAGTATGAAAATGCATCTTCCATCTGAGGCACTGATCAGATGTTTTCCTTGGTGACACCATTCCTTTAGGATTTGTACATGAGCTTCAGCTTGTATTAGTGTAGTGTACAAACAACTTTTACATATCTTTTACAAAGCTATCTGCAAGCTTCAAGTGGCTTTATCAAACATTTTAGGGCTGGCTGGGGAAATAAAAATAAAAAGTCTGCCTTTGGAGTGGGGCCACATGTGCAGTGAAAGGGTTAAATGGTGGTCTAGTGTACCGGAAAAATCATTTTTACTTACCCCATCCTCTTCTCCTGCATGCTCCCTCTGTGCTGCTAGCCTGATCCCTGCAGCCTCTCCCTTCTATGCTTCAGCAGTCGCAGGCCCCTGACCTCACCCAATACAATGCAGGGTTTGTGGCCCTGCACTGGATATGGGGATGCAGAGGGACAGTTCGCTGCTGGAGTGTAGGGGTAGAGGAGAGCGCCAGCTGTTGGGGGAGCAGGGTATTCGGCAAGTAAAACTTGCTTTTTCCAAGTAACCTATATCTAAATGAGCACCCTATACCCAAAGTAACCCCACTGCGAAGAGAGATTATTTTTTTCTTTCCCCCGATATTATATTGCCAGTTAGCAATAGTTTGGGAATGTTAAACACAGATCATAAGAGTGCTTGGTGTCAATTTTAATGAGCTGCCCATGGACTTTTAACATGTTTTAAGCTGTGCTGAAGCACACTAAAAGTCAGCCAGCTAGCAGCTTTTACTAGCTGGCTGACATAACATTCCCAAACTGACATTGAATGGCGCTGCCCGACTTGCTGAAAATTTTGAAAACAATTTTTAATGGCTTGCTGAACGTGTTCTACACTTGTACAAACTAAAGGCTGTGTGTACAAGGCCCTAACAGTGTTCCAGCATGCTTAGATGGGGTCCCATGGTTTCTATTATTGTATCAAGCCACACCTACCAACCCATCGCCCCAAAGTGCTCCATTGTTCACTTCTACAGTTACCGTTTATAGATCAGCCTTTACATACACCAGAATTCTGAAAATACAACTTTTATACTTTGATATAGGGGAGGAGGTCATATTTTTGAACAGTTTTTTTAATTGTTTGGAGCAATTGTTATGTTTGTGTTTTTTGCACTGTGATCTGCCTCTTCTTCTTCTTTAAAAGGAGGCCGAGGCCATTTTTTAACTGTTCCTTTGTACTTCATGTCTTAATTTCAATAAAAGTGTGAATCTTTTAGAGGTTTGTACTTAATGTGTTTATTCAATTGTAAAGCCATTCAAAAAATATAATAATGTTCTAATTCAGTATGGAAGTGTAAAGTGCAGTAAGCCCTAGCAGCCGATCAGATTGCAGTCTAATCACTGAGAGATTATTGTGGAGTGTTTTCTGGGGGTTACTGGTCTATACACATAGCTTTTTGGCTTTGCAAAGGGGTAAGAAAATGTGAGTGTAAGAGCAAAGATACTGATGGAGAGAGAGGTGGCACATGTGCCCAAAGGATGTAAACTTTAGAAGCACTGAAGAACTCTACACAACAGCTGACAAGGATTTTGAAGAAATTATTGCCATTCCTAAGCCCCACAACAGCTCCTAACCCTGTCTGTTGAGTGTCAGCACCAGAGCTACACACCAAGTGTTCCAGTGTTGTAGCAAAATGATATTATTCTGGACACATGCAAAAAGAAGTCCTGTCTGGAACCTTCCTTCCCATGCATTTTACCCAAGAACAAGCTTGGAGACCCTGTTTTTAGACCATATAGTTCAGCAAAACTCTTTGCATAAAGATTATAGGGTCTATTTATAAATCATTTGTGTTTTCACCATATTTTTTCTAAGAGATTAAAGTTGTAAAGCCTTTTTCTTTATCGTACATCATGGGACACAGAGCCTTAAGTGATGGACACTGGTTAAACCCAATCCAGGAAGTTCACTCCCTATATAACCCCTCCTCCTTCCAGGAGCACATCAGTTTTTTCACCAGTGTCTAAGGTGTTGGTCAAGAGTGAAGATGTGCTCTGAGGAGCTCCACGGGAGGAATCCATGCTGGGTTTAAATAGCCTCCATAAAGACCAGATCAATCCAAAGTGCCAGTAGGGCCTAAAAGGGTGGTACCTGGGGCCTCGTATCCGAAGCACAAGGTTTTGTCTGTAACGCCTCTCTTTGAAGGGCTGGACCCCAGGAACCCAGGGCTTTGGTCTTGCTACATTACCTAGCCTCCTGTTGGGGTGCTTTCTACAGGTCCAAGGGAGTTGGAAGCCCGACAAGGGACCCAGTCCTTGAAGGCTTGCTAAACGGTAACCTGCCGTGATGGGTGAAGGTTGGATTTTCTGTTAATTCAGCAAATCCTGCGGCGAGGATAAGGTAAGGGAAGAACATTAGATATTAAAAACGCCTATGTACAGTGGGGATCAAAAGTTTGGGCACCCCAGGTAAAAATGTGTATTAATGTGCATAACAAAGCCAAGGAAAGATGGAAAAATCTCCAAATGGCTTCAAATTACAGATTAGACATTCTTATAATATGTCAAAAAAAGTTAGATTTTATTTCCATCATTTACACTTTCAAAATTACAGAAAACAAAAAAATGGCGTCTGCAAAAGTTTGGGCATAAGAATTGGCTTTGTTATGCACATTAATACACATTTTTACCTGGGGTGCCCAAACTTTCGATCCCCACTGTATCCTTCCATTATGGGAAAAGTGTTGTCTTCCCTCATTCTCCACTAGAGGGAGTCTATGCACATACCTTACTCTGTTGTCTTCACTGTAAAGCTCAGTCTGTGTGTGGCAACAGCAGCGTGTGCAAGGGGATTCCTCTCAAGTAAAAGAAATCTGCCAAATGTTTTTCTTTTCTCCTCCCTGAAGGGACCAGAGGATAGGGGGACATCAGCGGTGTACCCCCCTTACATTACCCCCCCCCTCCCTCCGCGGGGGGTGCGGAGGTTCCACTGGTACTGCTAATGTTATTGACTGCTGTTACTGTTGTTGTATGCCTGCTACTAAACAGGTTTCTGCCTCCCCTCCCCTTCCCCCCTTGAAGCGTTGTGTACGAGCACGGGAACATTTTTTAAAAAAGCTGAGTTTTTTTCGGAGGGGCGGGGCCTAAGCGTGGTGCCATGAAACGTCCATAAAGACGCATGCCAGGCAAACAGATAAAACTACAGCTGTGTCAGTCTCTCCTCGGCTGACGAGGAGGAAACATACAGTCTGCACACAGGGACACAGGAGCTGTGGGACACGTGAGGGTTGCAAACTGACATTCCTGATACAGGAAGGACACTTTTTTTTTTCAAGCACTAGGCTGAACTTTATAACGGCTTTATTGTGTCATGACTATATTCAGCAATTAAGTGCAAATTGTATCGTGCCTCTGTTTTTGTACTTGGGACTATGCCTACCAAAAAAGACACCACAAAACCAAAGGGGTTCCACCGTTAGGATCTCGAGTCACATTTCCACACTGTCATCCTCGCCTGAATTACCAGTTATGGCAAGCCAGGGTGAGCCATTGGAACAAATTGTTGGTGCAACTGCTTCTCACATCTCAGCCCCTATATACGTGACTGAACATGTCCTTTCTTTCTCCCTGATGGGTCTGGAAGAAAGATTAGTGGCTTTAATCGCATCCTCCATTCAAATGGATAGGAAGCGTACTAGATCCCCCTCCCCCACTGCAGAACCCTTGCAAAGGGAACAGTGGGCACAGGATGAGGTGTTACCCTCAGGCGATCAGGAGGGAAAACTAACCGAGGATTCCTCTGCGGAGGAAACAACGGTAGATGAACCTTTTTCAGCCTCTCAATCTGAGAAATTGCAGATACAATCTCTTACGCAGATGGTTCGTTCTACTTTCATGCTTCCTCTAACAGAGTCTCCTGAAAGCTCGTTCTCTTCCTTGGGTTCCTTAAAACCTTCTCAGCCTTTGCATGCGTTTCCTGCACAGCTTATTTTTGCTGAATGGGATCACCCGGATAAGCATTTTCTCTCTCCTAAGAGATTTTCAATTCTCTATCCTCTGGAGGAGAAATTCTCTAAAAAATGGAAAGTACCTGCAGTTGACACTGCGATTTCCAGTATGAATAAAGGCCTAACTTGTCCTGTAGACAATACACAAATGCTTAAGAAACCAACAGATAAAAAGTTTGAAATTAAAGGCTACCTTTTCCATGGCAGGTTCCGTTACTAAGCCTGCAGTCGCTGCAATAGGCGTCTGTCAATCCCTAAAGGACCAATTTAAACAGGCCCTTAGAGAGCTTCCTGCACAACAAGCTTGGGATTTGGCTGAACAACCAAAAGCATTATGTTTTACCATAGATGCTATTACAGATTCTATTCACCAGGCGTTCCGCCTTACGCTTATGCTTGTGCATATGCGTAAAATCCTGTGGTTAAAAAATTGGTCAGCTGAAGCACCATGTAAAAACCTTCTAACTGGGTTCCCTTTTCATGAGGAGCGACTATTTGGAGAGGACTTGGACAAATATATCCAAACAATTTCTAGTGGGAAAAGTACTCTTTTGCCAGTCAAAAGAAAGTATAAACGCCCTTCATTTAAATAGGCTCTTTCCCCCACACCAGGGGCTTCCGCCTCTAGGCAGTGGCGACGGCCTCCGCCGTCAGACTCTAGAAGGAAATCCCAGAGTCAGACCCAGGCTCAAAAGAAGTCCTTGGGTCGGAAACCTGCAAAGCAGAATGCTAAAGCCTCATCATGAAGAGGCAACCCCCCTCACCAAGGTGGGGGGGAGACTTCTGCAATTTTCAGAAGTCTGGAAAGAGGAAATTCAGGACATATGGGTCATCTCTACGATAACGCTGGGGTACAAGCTGGAATTTCTGGACTTTCCACCGTCTCGTTTCCTGAGGTCAAGCGTTCCCAAAGATCCAGAGAAAAGACAATCTCTGTTTCAGGCACTAGACTGATTAATATCTCAAGGGGTGATCATACAGATCCCCGCAAAAGAACAAGGTTTGGGGTTTTATTCAAACCTTTTTATGGTACCAAAACCAAATGGAGATGTCGGACCCATTTTGGATCTAAAAAATCAAAATCCTTTCCTGAAGATCCGCTCCTTTCGCATGAAGACGATCAGGTCAGTAGTCTCTACCCTTCTAGGAGGAGAACTTCTGGCATCCATCGACATCAGGGATGCATATCTGCATGTCTCTATATTTCCCGCTCACCAAAGGTTTCTGCGGTTCGAGTTAGAACAGCAGCATTTCCAGTTTGTAGCCCTGCGCTTCGGGCTAGCCACAGCACCCCGCGTATTCACAAAGGTGCTGGCCCCACCTCTAGCCAGGTTAAGGGCACAGGGCATAACAGTCATAGCATACCTAGATGATCTATTACTAATAGATCAGGCGGTGGTTCGTTTGGAGAGAAGCGTATGCACTACAACCAACTATCTGGAAAGTTTGGGTTGGTTTCTTAACCTGGAGAAATCTTCCTTAATACTGCTAAGAAGGCTGGAGTACTTGGGTCTGATCATAGACACAGCCCAGGAAAAGGTGTTCTTGCCTCAGGCAAAGATCAACTCCATAAGAGAGCTGGTGCGGATGGTCAGGTCAAATGGCGATCTCTCCATTCGCCTTTGCATAAGGGTTGCTAGGAACCATGGTGGCTTTATTTGAAGCAGTTCCCTATGCCCAGTTCCATTCAAGACTGTTGCAAAACAGTATCCTGTCTGCTTGGAACAAGACAGTTCAAGCTTTAGACTTGCCAATGCGGCTGTCCCCAAGAGTGTCACAAAGCCTCACTTGGTGGTTACTAACTCAGAATCTGCTCAAGGGAAAATCCTTCAGACCAGTCATCTGGAAGGTGGTAACGACGGATGCCAGCCTTTCAGGCTGGGGAGCAGTATTGGAAAGGACAATTGTCCAGGGACAGTGGTCAAGAACTGAAAGAACCTTTCTCTAAAGGCCTGGACTTCCAGGTTACGGGATTGTCCTGTCGGGATTCAATCTGACAATGCCACAGCTGTGTCCTATATCAATCACCAAGGGGGCACCAAAAGTCTCTCAGCACAGAGAGAGGTGAACCATATCTTAACTTGGGCAGAAAGGAATGTTCCGTGCCTATCGGTAGTCTTCATTCCGGGAGTAGAAAATTGGCAGGCGGACAACTTAAGTCGCCAGCAGTTATTCCCAGGGGAATGGTCTCTTCACCCCGACATATTTCGGGCTGTTTGCCAAAGATGGGGGACTCAAGACGTAGTTCTTCTAGTGTCCAGGTTCAACATGAAGTTAGTCAATTTTGTGGCCAGAACAAGGGATCCACTGGCATGCGGAACGGATGCGTTGGTGACCCCATGGGATCAGTTCTCACTGATCTATGCATTCCCCCCTATTCAGTTGCTGCCTCGACTTCTTTGCAGGATCAAGCTGGAAAGAAAGTCGGTAATTCTGGTGGCACCAGCATGGCCAAGAAGGTCATGGTATGCAGAAATCATAAAGATGGCAGTGGAGGGCCCATGGTCCCTCCCACTACGGCCAGATCTGCTCTCGCAGGGACCAATATTCCATCCTTCCTTACGGTCTCTAAATTTAACGGCTTGGCTATTGAATCCCACATTCTGAAGAAATGTGGGCTTTCCGGGTCAGTTATATCTACCCTGATTAATGCAAGGAAGCCAGCGTCAAGAACTATATACTATAGGGTCTGGAGGGCTTATATTTCATGGTGTGAATCCAAGGGTTGGCACCCTCTGAGATATATCATAGGCAGAATTCTTGCCTTTCCACAATTAGGGGTAGAAATGAAATTGGCCTTAACTACTTTTAAAGACCAAGTCTCAGCTTTATCGGTCTTATTTCAAAGACCACTCGATACACACTCTTTAGTCCGGGGTTTTATGCAAGGGGTGATGCGGCTTAATCCGCCCGTCAAACCTCCCTTGGGACTTGAACTTAGCTGTTTTTGTAACGCAGACAAAACTATTTGAACCAATACAACATATTATTATTCCACTAGTCCTTCTGACAAGGAAGTTTGTATTTTTGGTTGCTATATCATCAGCAAGAAGGGTTTCGGAATTGGCTGCTCTTTCTTGTAAAGAGCCATATTTGATTTTTCATGAGGACAGAGTGGTGTTGCGCCCTCGTCCAGGCTTTTATTTTTTTACCAAAAGTGGTCTTAGGTTTTCACCTGAACCAAGATATTGTCCTGCCATAGTTTTTTCCAAAACCATATTCCAGGGAAGAAAAGTCACTACATTGTCTTAATGTGGTGAGAGCAGTAAAAATCTATTTAAAGGCAACTGCTCAGATTCGTAAGACTGATGTCTTATTTATTCTGCCAGAGGGTCCTAAGAAAGGACAGGCAGCGTCAAAATCCACTGTCGCCAAGTGGATTCGGCAAGTGATCATTCAAAATTATGATCTAAGGGGTAAGTTTCCCCGTTTCAAGTTAAGGCGCATTCTACCAGGTCAGTTAGTACTTCTTGGACAGTGCGTCATCAGGCCTCCATGGCTCAGATCTGTAAGGCCGCAACTTGGTCTTCAGTGCATACATTCACAAAATTTTATCAGGTGGATGTAAGGAGGTGTGAGGATATCGCCTTCGGGCGCAGTGTGCTGCAAGCAGCAGCATAGATCCTCAAGTCTGGGTGTACCCTGCGGGTTGTTTTCTCCCACCCATCAAGTGGCATTGCTATGGGACATCCCATTAGGTAATTACTTATACTCTGTGTCCCATGATGTACTCCAAGAAAAGGATTTTACAGGTAAGCTGTAATAAAAATCCTATTCATTATTATTAAAATGAAAGGGATACTAAACTTGCCTGTTCTGTACAATGGTCTTGCACATAGCAGTCCCTTACTTCCTCCTTTCTTCTCTGTTCCTCCTTTCCTGCTTGTGCCCCATAGCAAGTTGCTTGCTGAAAGAGGCCACTGCCATCGGGGAATATCGTTTCCATGAAGGGTTGTACTTGAGCTGCAACAATGTTTAGGTAGGTCGTACATGTCAAGTAATATCCACATGAATGTCAGGACCCAAGATTTCCCAGCAGAACATTGCCCAAAGCACCACACTCTCTCCACTGGCTTGCCTTCCCCCCCCCCCCCCCCCATAGTGCATCCTGGTGCCATTTTTTCCCAAGGTAAGTGACGCACACACATCCAACCATCCTCCTGATGTGTAAAAATTTGATTCATCAGACCAGGCCATCTTTTTCTATTGCTGCATGATCCAGTTCTGACGCACACAGGCCCTTGTAGGCAATTTGGCTGTGGACACAGATCAGCATGGGTACCCTGACCAGTCTGTGGCTATGCAGCCCCATACACAACAAACTGCAATGCCCATTTTTTTCTCTTTAATACACCAACTTCAGGGACATGTTTACTTGCTGCCCAATACTTCCCACTGACTTTCAGATGCTATTGTAGCATGATAATCAATTTTATTCAGTTAACCTGTTAGTGGTCATAAAGTTATTGCTGATTGGTGAACCCACATGCTGACAAAACCTCCAGACACTGAGGCATGTGCCTTCATATAAATCACACTTCCATATTGCCTCTCTCACACTTCTGCCTCTCCTAATTTTTGGGGATGAATCCTTTTCCTCTACCATATGTTACCCCCATACCCAGCAACCCCCTTCTTTGGGTAACAGCTGCAATCTACACTCTTAATTTCTATTTGTGTTCTTCCCAGAACCAGCCCTCCTTCTCCTGTCCCCTTTGGAACACCTGTTCAGTCTCTAACAAGCTCACCTCTGTTCATGACCTTTTTATCTTGAACTCTTTTAACCTACTTGCTGTTACTGAAACCTGGCTTCAGGAATCTGATTCTGCCTCTCCAGTTTTCCTCTTCCGTAGTGGCCTCCACTGGATTCACTCACCCAGATCCAGTGCATGAAAGGGAGGCGGAGTTGGAATTTTTCTTTCCCTCTGAAATGCCCACGATCATGCTTGGCAAATTCAACATCCCTGTTAATGTTAAAGTGGCATTAAACTGGTTTAAAAAAGAAAACTATTCAAGTATATATTCACTCAAAAAGTACCTTTTAATTGCTTTTGGGCTTCTCGAAATTCCTATATAATTTCTTCTTCTTTTTTTTGTGCTAATGTAATCCACCTTCCTTTTAGAGGGTGGCTATGTTCATTGTCCATGGACCCCCACTGTATGTATGAATGTAGCCACCCTGTCTCGCTCCTGAGGTGGACTAGGGACAATGAACTACGGTATTTGTGTGTATAGAGCACATGACCACAACTAACGTCCACTACTTGTAGCAAAAAATAAATAAAACGTGAGGGAAGAGAGCGCACAGAGCACATTACAAGGAGGCAGAAAAACACTAAAACAATTTACAGTAAAAACTTGGGTTGAGACCAACTTGGTCTGAGAGTGTTTTGCACGACGAGCAATTTTTTTAAAATAAATTTTGACTTGATAAACGAGTGATCTCTTGATATACAAGTAGTGTCACGTCACAACTTAGTATAAAAGAGAAGAGAGGCGCCTCTAAGTGTAGCAATATGGTTACATTTAATGAAGGTACAACATTTAGTAACTCACATGGTTGATGATAAAAACAGGCAACCTTGTCAACCAAACCATAGTTTTTGCTCCTTCCAAGACCACCTGCTCTTTAGCTTGCCAGCCTTCTCCCACGTTCGCCATCCTCTGAACATGCCTACCCAATCTGTCCAGCTATCTCTAAATCTGTCCACCTTTAGACAATTCATGAAAACTCATCTTTTCAAGGAGGCTTATCTCGCCTGCACCTAATAAACTGTAATTTTACTTTCTCCATCAGCTCATCCCGCCATTACTTTTTTTGAAGTACTTAACCCTTTGTTATCTGTTTTGTTTATAAAAAAAAAAAAAAAAAAAGCTGATATCTTCCTGTTATGACTATTATCAGTTACATTGTTCTGAGGACTTCAGAACCACACCCTGTGTTATGGACAGTAGGATAAGGATGGGGTTCTGTGGTCATTTTGTCTCCGTTATGGTACGGAAGGGTGGATGAGTGAGTATTGTCATCCTAAAGCTGACCATACATGGAGACTGGTTCAGCAGTGATCGAATGTCGATCCATGTATGAGCAAGGAGGTTGCACAGAAGTTAATCTACTGATTTGACTTCATCACAACTGCCCTGTTGGACTTTCCCCGCTTGATCAGCTCTGCAGGGGATAGCCTGCAACGCTGAGCAGAACGCTGAACTGGTTGAACAAAAAACTGACCCATCTATGGGCTGCTTAACCACACCCTGCCCGGCCTATAGCAAAATGATGGCCGGGGTGGTGATTCAATTGTTCTGACTGGACGTCATATGACGTCCTTCAGAACATGTCGCTCGTGCATGTGGTGCGGTGTGTCGCTCAGACACACCTCATTTCCGATCATGGTAAACCACCTATGATGTAGGTTCTTTACCATGTGATCAGCTGTGTTCAATCACAACGTAAATAGGAAGTGCTGGTTATTGGCATTCATCTACTCACACTAACAGCATGTGAGTAGAGGAGAGTTGATAATCGGCTTTCCTGATGGGAGATCTGCGCTGATAGGCAGCCTTTATGGGCACTGATTATCGGTGCCACCTCATCAGCGCACATAAGTGAAGGAGAAAAATTACTTATTTACAACATTTTCTACATTTTTGGTCTTTTTTCATTTGTTTAGCTAAAAATAAAAAACTCAGTGGTGATTGAATACCACCAAAATAAATCTTTTTTTCTTTTGATAAAAAATGTAATTTGTGTACAGCATTGCATGCCTGCGCAATTGTCATTCAAAGTGTGACAGCGTAGAAAGCTGAAAATTGGCCTGGGCGGGAAGGGGGTTAAAGTGCCCGCTATTGAGTGGTTAAGACTGAAAATAATTAACTGGTAGAATCAGGGCTGGTGCAAGGATTTTTGACACCCTAGTCGAAACCTAATTTTGCTGCCCCCCACACAGATCCACGTCCTGTCAGGGAGAGGAGACCGATGGTGTGTCCCTTGTACATAGGGACAACCATTGGTCACCTCCCCCAGTCAGTCCCCTCCTCCAGTCAGTTCCCTCCCCCCACAGTAAGAATCACTAATAGGGAACACATTTAACCCCTTCCTCGCCCCCTAGTGTTAACCCCTTCCCTTCCAGTCACATTTATACAGTAATCAATGCATTTTTATAGCACAGATTGCTGTATAAATGTGAATAATCCCAAAAATGTGTCAAGTGTTGTCAAGTAATTTTGGACCGACTCTCGTTACAAGTCAAGATATTTTATTGCATATGCAAGAGAAATGGTTAAATGTATATCTTCTGCTTCAGAGATCCATTTCTGCCTGTCATATATTCACATTCAGCTTTTATAACCCTTAAACCTTCCCTTTTCCTGCTCGTAACGTCCTGACCATGTATAATTTCAACCTTTATTCTGACGTTAGCAGGAAATAGGGAAATATCCTTTTTCAGCCAACACCTTATGACAGGATATTTCATACAATGGATACATAAATTATCTCATGGTTCGCAGCCCATATTTTGACAGATGTAAGAGTCAGCACATCTTTGCACAATAGAATATGGTCATATGACTTATTCCAGTAATTAGGGTTATTAGAGCTTATTCAGCATATTTAAGTATTAATAGAGTTATATAAAGCAAACATTTTAACTTTAGAAGATATAGTCATATTAATATGCATATTCATAGTTGACATTTAAAGTATAATTTCTAATTTCTCTAACAAGTGTCCGCCGCAATATCGCAATCACAATAAAAATCCCTAATCGCCGCCATTACTAGTAAAAATAAAATAAAAATGCTATAAATCTATCCCCTATTTTGTAGAGGCTATAACTTTTGCGCAAGCCAATCAATATACGCTTATTGCGATTTTTTTTTTTACCAAAAATATGTAGAAGAATACGTATCGGCCTAAACTGAGTAAAATTATTATTATTTTTTTTAAATGGATATTTATTATAGCAAAAAGTAAAAAATATTGTGTTTTTTTTTTTTTTCAAACTTGTCGCTCTTCTTTTGTATATAGCGCAAAAAATAAAAACCGCAGAGGTGATCAAATACCACCAAAGGAAAGCTTTATTTGTGTGAAAAAAGGACGTAAATTTCGTTTGGGTACAGCGTCGCACGACCGTGCAATTGTCATTCAAAATGTGACAGCGCTAAAAGCTGAAAAATGGCTTGGGCAGGAAGGGGGTTTAAGTGCCCTGTAGGCAAGTGGTTAATGAAGCGCCCATCAAATGCAGCCCACCATCACCTATCAAATGCAGCCTCACCGGCGTCCATCAAATGCAGCCTACCAGTGCCCCTCAATGAATGTTTGCTTGCTTCCATTCATTCGGGAGTCGGGACACAGATACAGTCCTCAGCCGCCGCTGCGCCACTGACACTATGTGCGAACGGAGCGGTGGCTGATGCTGAGACTTCGTTGTTTGCTGCAGGGAGAAGAGAGTGGGAACACCAGTGGCCGAGCGCCCTAGGCTGCCTAGTTTGCATCGTGTGTACGGGCCTTTACAGTAGCTGGAGTGTGTAGCCTGTGGATGCTTAAGCTGGCTGTGCAATGTGAAAATTTTGACTGGTTCTTGATGTAGTTGCCAAAATTCACTTTGTGGGTGGTCCTGTTGGCCCCCCACACAACTTTTGTCAATAAAAAAAATAAACTGACAGAGCACTTTAAAAAAAAAAAATGTAACTGACAACCTGCAATATGACAAACTCTAATGCCGCGTACACACGACCGTTATTCATGTCATGGAAAAAAACAATGTTTCCTCTCAAGCCTGCCTTGCATACACACGTTCATGAAAAAAAAATGCTCGAGCAAAGCGAGGTGACGTACAACACGTACGACGGCACTATAAAGGGGAAGTTCCATTTGAATGGCGCCACCCTTTGGGACGCTTTTGCTGATCCTCGTGTTAATAAAGTTTGGTGAGAGACGATGCACACTTTTCAGCCTCGTGCTTTTCAGTCCGTTACAGCGTGACGAATGTGCCATCTCCATTATGAACGTTAGTTTTACCAGAACGAGCGCTCCCGTCTCATACTTCATTCTGAGCATGCGCGTTTTTTTCCCCTCGTAAAAGCATACACACGACCGTTTTTCACGACGTTAAAAAGAACGACGTGAAAAATGACGAGAAAAAATAGAGCAGGTTCTAAAAAAAAAAATCGGGCATTTTTCTCATTGAGAAAAATGCTCTGGAGCATACACGCGACCGTTTTTCACGACCATTGCATTTTTCTCATCATGAAAAACGGTCGTGTGTACGTGGCAAAAGGGCACTTTCACACTGGGGCGTCAAAACAATGTGATAAATGTCAGAGTGACTAAGACTTTGGGAAACAAATACTGCACGGTGGCAAAGGGTGGTCATGCACCTAACAGTGGGTTTGGTTTAAAGTGGGATGAATAAATACTGTATACATTACACAATACTTCTAGCTAGTTACTGTGCCACAAGTCTCACAGACATACATAAACCTCAGCACAATTACCTTAAACAATTAAAATTTTCACATTCCATATGTTTTTCTGCACACAAAAAGATATCACTTTGTCTGACTGAGCCTACCTTAAGCCCAGGTTCCCACTTTAGCAGGGATATGCAATTAGCGGACCTCCAGCTGTTGCCAAACTACAAGTCCCATCATGCCGCTGCCTCTGGTTGTCATGCTTGATGCTGTCAGAGTCTCGCTATGCCTCATGGGACTTGTAGTTTGGAAACAGCTGGAGGTCCGCTCATTGCATATCCCTGCACTATAGCGATCTCAGACATCGTCATCACATGCGATGTCTGTGCGAAGCGAGTTCAGCCATACAGTTGTATGGCTGAACTTGCATTGGATTTGCAGGAAAAAGAGGTGCAGGGACTCCCCCTCGCACTGGAATTGGATCGCATGGTCATTACGGTGACACTGAACTACTCTAATTAAAGTATGAAAAAAAATAAAAAAATCTTTAAAAAAAAAAAAAGTAAAAATGTAATTAAAAAAAATTACTTTTTAAAAAATATTTTTACATACTGTCACCAGCCAGTATTCCTGATCACCTCCACACCAGGCATATGTGCTACTGTACTGCACTGATGACAGTATAAATAATTGTGAAATTTTTTTAATTTCGTTTCTTCATTTTCCAAAACATTTTCACAACAAAAATTACAATTTCAAAAAACTTGCCATGCCTCCTAATAAATACTTTGGACTGTCTACTTTCAAAAAAGAGGTCATTTTAGGGGTAATTTTAGGGGTATTTGCACTCAAGAAATGAGAGGCAGTCAGTACATCAGGATTGATCGATTTTCGATATACTGTATATACCATAGATTGTGGACTTTGTAACTTTCACACAGACTAAATAATATACATGGATTTGGGTTATTTTCACCAAAGAAATGTAGCAGAATACATTTTGGCCTAACTTTAGAAAGAAAGATTATTTAATTGCAAAATGTTACAACAGAAAGAAAGAAAAACATGTTTTTTCAACATTTTTGGTCTTTTTCTGTTTATATAGTAGAAAAAAACCCCAAAAAAACCCAGTAGTGATTAAATACCACCAAAAGAAAGCTCTATTTGTGTGAAATTTGTTTGGGTACAGTGTTGCATGACCACACAATTGCCAGTAAGCCACTTACGGACTGCCCATCGTGGCTATACGTTGCTACTTTGACGTTATATACTGTTGTTATGGCAGCAGCTAGTTGCCATAACCTTGGTATTTGTTTGCACAGTGGGCAATCCTCTTTCACATAAAAGTGGTCCCAGTGGCAGATTCGCCACAAGATCACTTTTATGGGTGTAGCGGCCTCACCCCATCTCCTTTGTCTAGGGGTATGTCACACGACAGGGTGAGATGCGCTACGGCCCATGTCCTCCCCATGGCTGTGGGTGAGGTGAAGGCCAGTATCAGTATCTTCCTCGGGCCAATGTGTTTTAGTTATGAAACTCAGTCCTGCTATGCTGACACCTCCCTTTGCTCCCATTAACCAGAGTCCACACACCGATCACAGTCCAACTCTTGTTTTATTGCAAGCTCCACAATAAACAGTGCTTCAGTAGCCAACTGGTTGGAACGTTATAACAGCCTGATACGGTGGGATGAGCAGGTCGAGGCACTATCCTGATTTTCAATCGAAACCACTGTGGTTTCACCAGCGGTTATCGTAGCCTTGACTAGTACAGAACATAGAACTTGTGAGTCTCTACCAGCAACTCAAGAGAACGTATTTAGGAGTACCTTCGCTGCGCTGTGGCCCCTATCAGGGGAAGATGTCCCTCCAAGGGAGTTACCGGAGGCCCATCCGTCACCGGGTTGATGCTGCTCCGGACTCTCCTGACGGGTGACCTCCCCGGCCTCCTCACCTCAGATGCGGGTCCCGTCCACCTCGGGGACCCTCGGATCACTTCGCCCTTGCGGGACCCAGTCGAAGTCACTGGGCCCCAGGCCTACGATTTAGTACCTCACCCCAGGCTGAAGGTGCCTGGGATGGACTCCAACTCCATTCCGGTCAGGCCTAGGGCGCCTGGGCCGGAACTCCGAACCGCCCGCACCCAGGCCTAAGGTGCCTGGGTGCATGAAGAGAAGATCCTCGAAGACCTCGTGGTGAGGGCGTCTCCCCCTTTTATCTCCTCCCATCGACACCACGGCAGGTTCCCCGCCCTCGCCGTACCATCTCCGGAAAAGGACAAAAAGGGTAGCACTGTGGCAGTGATTCTACTTACTGGAGAGATCAGCAGAAACGATCCCATCCATGGGAGTGATGGGCAGGAAGTCGAGTGAGGGCAAGATGACCCCCACTCAACTCTGTGCCCTTGGAGGACCAGAGCGATGTCAAATGTCACTTCCGCCCTCAGGCCGTAAAGGGCCCTTTTTAAAAAAATAAAATTACATTTTTTTTTTTTGATTATTGCTTTTAAGTGTAAATGTGAGATCTGAGGTCTTTTTGAGATCTGTCGTTATACATCGGTACTTTGAAGAGGAATACCGTTGTTATGGCAGCAGCTAGCTGCCATAACCCCGGTATCCTCTTCTCGGCGGGCAGTCTGTTTTTTTGTAAATAACAAATGTCAGAAATAGGCTTGGTCTTTAACCACTTGCCGCCCGCCACATAGCAAAATGACGGCAGCAAAGTGGTTGTGTTATCCTGATCGGACGTCATATGGGCACGCATCACGGCGATCGTTGTTGCGGCATGTCACTATGACACACCGCAACGCCGATCTAGGTAAAGAGTCTCTGACGGAGACTCTTTACCACGTGATCAGCCGTGTCCAATCACGGCTGATCAAGATTTAAACAGGAAGAGCCGTTAATCGGCTGTTCCTCACTCACGTCTGACAGACGCGAGTAGAGGAGAGCCGATCGGCTGCTCTCCTGACAGGGGGGGGGTCTGTGCTGATTGTTTATCAGTACAGCCCCCCCCCCCACGGATGCCCACCCAGGACCACCAGGGATGGCCACCACTGATGACCAGGAATCCCTGGTGGCCATGGGTGGCAATGGGTGCCCACACATGATGCCAATCTGTGCCCACCAGCAATACCTGCCAGCGCCTCCTAATCAGTGATGCCCATCAGTGCCACCTATCAGTGCCCATCTGTGCTGCATATCAGTGCCCATCAATGTTGCATATCAGTGCCACCACATTGGTGCCACCTCATCCGCGCTCATTGGTGCCACCTTTAACAGTGCCCGTCAGTGAAGGAGAAAACTTACTTATTTACAAAATTTTATAACAGAAATGTAGCACACCCCCGTAGGAGCTGCTAGTTTATATTTGGGACTTGCACGTTACCTCAGTATTCGTTGTCTAGGGGAAGAAAGTCTGTAAAAACTCCAATGTCCACACAAGATGTAAAACCTCCTGCAGTTAGGTTTTATTTTCCCTTTGCATAAAACATGTGAAGAACAGTAGAAGGGTGAAGGGAAGGGGTAGGTTCAGGTACGCAGTACAGATCACTAGGGAAAAACTCCTCAACTATACAGTCATTCACCACTCTTCCTGGAGTGAGTATTGCTCACCCGGATAGGCTCCTCTCACCTGACCTAGCAGCTGGAATGATGCACGGACAATGATCAGGACCAGTCTCTGCCACAGACTGGTTGTGCACAGAATTGGATAATCCGGGATCCTCTGCCACAGGACTTAACACCCGAACTTCCAGCCAAACAGTCAAGAGCCTTAAAGCCGACCCGGCAGACTGCAAGGTAAACTTTAGCTACGGTGCATCCTCCAATAGAATTACCAGGCCTTCCTCAAGACACCAGCCTTCCGCTTGGTCTTTTCCAGGACAGGTCCTCCCCTGGTTTCCTCCATTGAGTGGCTTCCTCCCGCAGGACGGACAGCACAGGATCACCTTCAAAGTGTAGGCCCCAGTCAGCATAACTGGGCCTACTTGATAGAGTTGCAGCCTTTGACCAACATGGTCCCAAGGCCAAAATCACACAACACACTCCCCGCGCCAGGAGAGCCACGAGGGGACGAAGGACCCCAAAAGATGGCGTCGGCCCCTTAACCACTTCCCGCCCCGTCAATAGCAGATTGACGTCCGGGAAGTGGTTCAGTTATCCACACTGGACGTCATAACAGCCGCCGCGCGCCCGGGGGGGCGCGCATCACGGCGATCGGTGGAGCGGTGGGTCAGTCTGACCCACCGCTACACTGATCTCGGTAAAAAGCCTCCGTCTGAGGCTTTTTACCACGTGATCAGCCGTGTCGAATCACGGCTGATCACAATGTAAACAGGAAGAGCCGTTGATCGGCTCTTCCTCACTCGCGTCTGACAGACGCGAGTAGAGGAGAGCCGATCGGCGCCTCTCCTGACAGGGGGGTTCGCGCTGATTGTTTATCAGCGCAGCCCCCCCTCGGATACCCACACTAGACCACCAGGGAAGCCCCCCAGGACCACCAGGGAAGCCCCAATCATGTGGATGGCCATCCACATGTAGTAAAAAAATAAAATAAAAACATAAAAAAAAGATGCCAATCAGTGCCCACAAATGGGCACTGACTGGCACTTTCACAATGTGTGGTGGCTGGCATTGCTGGGCACCAGTTCCACCAATGCCACCTACTAGTGTCCATCAGTGCCACCTATCAGTGCCCATCCGTGCCAATCTGTGCCCACCTATCAGTGCCCGTCTATGCCACCTATCAGTGCCACCCATAAGTGCCCATCAGTGCCGCCTATAAGTGCCCATCAGTGCCGCCTATGAGTGCCAATCAGTGTCGCCTATGAGTGCCAATCAGTGCCACCTATGAGTGCCCATCAGTGCCGCATACCAGTGCCACATATCAGTGCCCATCAGTGCCGCCTATCAGTGCCCATCATCAGTGCCCATCAGTGCCACCTCATCAGTGCCACCTCATTGGTGCCACCTCATCGGTGCCCATCAGTGTCGCCTTATCAGTGCCCTTCAGTGCCGCCTTTACAGTGCCCGTCATTGAAGTAGAAAAGGTACTTATTTACAAAAAAAATTAACAGAAACAAAGAAAAACTTAGTTTTTTTTTACATTTTCGCTCTTTTTTTATTTGTTGTGCAAAAAATTAAAATCGCAGAGGCGATCAAATACCACCGAAAGAAAGCTCTATTTGTGGGAACAAAATGATAAAAAATTTGTTTGGGTACAGTGTAGCATGACCGCACAATTGTCATTCAAATTGCGACAGTGCTGAAAGCTCAAAATTGGCTTGGGCAGGAAGCTGTATAAGTGCCTGGTATTGAAGTGGTTAAGTACCCTTCCCCGGCATGCTCAGCGGGTAGACCATGCCCACTATACTGTTCCCGAGGAAAGATACCCAATACACTTTGGCCTGTCAGTCTTCCACCTTGGCCTGGGGTGGTAACGCCACCTAGAGGCAAACAGTGGGAAGTCTTCCCAACACAGCCATAGCCGGAACAGAGGCTGATTTAGCATAATTACTTAAATCTGAGCCTAACTATTGGCTCAGACACCCACTAAATTTGACATAGTGCCCAGTCATTGGGAGCAGGGCGCTACAGAAACAAAGGAAAACTTTAAATTTTTTCAAAATTTTCAGTCTTTTTTTATTTGTTTAGCAAAAAATAAAACCCGCAGAGGTGATCAAATACCACCAAAAGAAAGCTCTATTTGTGGGAACAAAATGAAAAAAATTCTGTTTGGGTGCAGTGTAGCATGACCGCGCAATTGTCATTTAAACAGCGACAGCGCTGAAAGCTGAATATTGTCCTGGGGAGGAAGTGGGAAAGTGCCGTGTATTGAAGTGGTTAAAGCGGTGTTCCAGCTGGAATTTTTTATTTTTTTTAACCCCTTCCATACCAGGCCATTGTAAAATGACGCCGGCAGGAACCCTCTCTCCCTCCGGGTGGACGTCATATGACGTCCTCGGCTTTGAGGGGGGATATCTGAATGATGCCTGCAGCTAGAGGCATCATTCAGATATCCTTTTTTTCAGCCGGCGATCCTGTGCACCATAAGAACGATCATAGCGGCGGTTCCGCCGCTTGATCGTTCTTATAGGCGGCGGGAGGGGACATCCCCCCCCCTCCCGCCGCCATCCGGTGCTTCTCCGGGCTCTCCCGCGCCATTGGGGACCCGGAGAGAATCGTCGGCGCCGGTGGTGGGTCACGTGACGAGCATAGAGATGACTGGTGACCAGATGGTCACCAGTCATCTCTATGGTGACCAGATGGTCACCAGTCATCTCTATGATCATCAGGGGCCCGAGCGCGATGTGATGACGTCACGCCCAGGTCCTCAAATGTAAACAAAGCCGCTATTGCGGCTGTAAGTATGAGATCAGTGAATTTTTTTTCACTGATCTCATGCTTTCCAGCCTGGAAGAGAGATGTGGGGTCTTATTGACCCCGCATCTCTCCATAAAGAGGACCTGTCACACACATTCCTATTACAAGGGATGTTTACATTCCTTGTAATATGAATAAAAGTGATCAAAAAAAAAAAAAAGTAAAAATAAAAAAAAATAAGTAAGTCCCCAATAGCTCGTGCTTAGAAGCGAACACACACGTAAGTCCCGCCCGCATATGTAAACGCCGTTCAAACCACATATGTGAGGTATCGCCGCGTGCATTAGAGCGCGTGCAACAATTCTAGCACTAGACCTCCTCTGTAATTCTAACCTGGTAAGCTGTAAAAATTTTCAAAGCGTCGCCTATGGAGATTTTTAAGTACAGAAGTTTGGCGCCATTCCATGAGTGTGCGCAATTTTAAAGCGTGACATGTTAGGTATCTTTTTACTCGGCGTAACATAAGCTTTCATATTTTACAAAAAAATTGGGCTAACTTTACTATTTTGTTATTTTTTAATTCATGAAACCATTTTTTTCCCCCCAAAAAAGGCGTTTGAAAAATTATTGCGCAAATATCGTGCAAGAAAAAAAGTTGCAATGACCGTCATTTTATTCCCTAGGGTGTCTGCTAAAAAAACATATATAATGTTTGGGGGTTCTGAGTAATTTTCTAGCAAAAGAATGATGATTTGTACATGTAGGAGTGAAGTGCCAGAATAGGCCCGGTATGGAAGTGGTTAAAGTCAGCAGCTACAAACACTGTAGCTGCTGACTTTTAATAAGGACACTTACCTGTCCAGGGAGCCCGCTACGTCGGCCCCCCAGAGGCCGATCCGTCCATCGGATCGGGTGCCGGCGCCACCATTCTATCTAAGGGAAACAGGCAGTGGAGCCTTGCGGCTTCACTGCCCGTTTCCTACTGCGCATGCGCAAGTCGCGTGACGCTTTGTGAATGGCCAGCTGTCTTCTGGGACCCAGAAGACAGCGCGCCCAATTTCCCAGAACACCACGTGAGGGGTGAAGAGACGGAACAGCTCTGCGGTATAGGAAGTGGCAGATTAGGACGACTGCCTAGCAACAGCCATTTCTGGTAAGTAAAATTTTTTTTTTTTTTTCAAATGTTTTTTAATGTAAATTTTTTTTTTAGGGTGGACCTCCACTTTAAGTAGCCCAGTGCTGAATAGCAAAAAAAATGCGTTGGTCATGAAGGGGGTATAACCTTCCAGAGGTCAAGTGGTTAAAAATGTTAAATCTTATATAAAGATTTAGTAATTGGCTTTACATAAATATACATTACAGCATCACCGGGACGCAATACACAGGCTGTCATCTCTTTATATCCCCTAGATGGCACTGCAGCACTTTGTCATCATGTGACAAGGATCATGTGACAGGCAAGGTGTTCAGCACGGCCATGTTGGAAGATGGCAGCTGCATGTGCTGTATGGAGAAGTGTGCAGGATCTGGCACAGGAGGTCCGGGGTGAGTACTCTGCATGTGACAAGGGAACTGAGGAAACCCAGGGCTGCTGTGTATGAAGATCCCTCACTGCTCCATGTAAGAGGTCTGCCAGTGAAATGATGATGATCACATTAAAGCAGACCTTCTTCATCCCCCTCCCGTTTTTTTTTTATTTTAGTTTTTTATGTTGTTGAAACACTTTAGTAAAAGTGAATCAGCACTTCTTGCCTAGGTGAGGCTTTGTCATTGCCCCTGGCTTGTGTACACACGTGCCGCAGACTCAGAGTGACTGGGGGGTCCATTAAGGGTGCATGGGTGCCACCCCCTCTCTCTAGCCACCCCCTCTATGAATAATGGATAACTTAATGCATTACATGAAGCTAGCCATGGCCGCCACCCCCTAGTCAGGTGTCCGGCCCCTTTTCGGACGCCGGGCGCCTGAATTATAGCGACGGGTGTTTTTTTTAAGCACCTGATTAGAGCCAGAGGCTCTAATAGGCTTCAAAAAAGGTGAACTCAGAGCGCAGAGCATTGCGCTCAGAGCCAACCCAGGTAGGTGTGTTCGAAAAGCAAATGAATATTCACTTTTCTAACACTGAACCGCCTCTCCACCAATCAGGAAGTGCAGGTCTGTTACCCATCACCTGAATGGCTGAAAGGACAAGTGCTGCTATTGGACGCCTATCAGGAGGAGGGGAGGAGACGCATGGAGGACACAGCTCGCCGCTGTCTGACCCGCTGCAAGGTCCCATAGCTCGCCGCCGTCAGCCGCATTCCTGACCCGCCACCAAGATAGAGCAAGTGGGGGGCACTGTGGCGGCATTGATGGGCACAGTGGCGGTGATTGATGGGGCACAGTGGCTGCATTTGATGGGGCACAGTGGCTGCATTTGATGGGGCACAGTGGCTGCATTTGATGGGGCACAGTGGCTGCATTTGATGGGGCACAGTGGCGGCATTTGATGGGGCACAGTGGCGGCATTTGATGGGGCACAGTGGTGGCAATTTGATGGGCACAGTGACGCCATTTGATGGGCACAGTGGCGCCATTTGATGGGCACAGTGAGGCTGCAATTTATGTGTTTTTTTTTTTTTTTCCAGTATTTTTCAGTTTGTTTGCACACCCAAAAACTTTGAGCACCCGCCGCCACTGCTCAGATCGTGAGAGAGCCCTGCAGAATATCTGCACACGCAGAGACCGCTAATGGGAAAGCTGGAGGTCTACCTTTTGCACATGCGTGCCATTTCCACGGCACATGTGCAGATGCACGGACAGGCTCTGCCAGGACCCAAAGGCTGCTCAGAACCAGTGTGTGCATGCGCCAAAATAGCGGTGCCAAAAATTAAGATCTGCTTTAATCACTTAGCCTGTGGAAGATTTACACCCCATTTATAACCAGGCCATATTTTGCAATACGGCACTGCGTTACTTTAACTGACAATTGCGCGGTCATGTAACGCTATACCCAAATAAAATTGATGTAATTTTCTTTCCCACAAATAGAGATTTCTTATGGTGGTATTTGATAATCTCTGTGTCTTTTTAATTTTTTGCGCTATAAACAAAAACGATTTTGAAAAAATAACTATTATTTTTTTTACTTTCTGCTATAAAACCTATTCAATAAAAAAACGAATTTCTTCATCAGTTTAGGCCAATATGTATTCTGCTCCATATTTTTGGTAATAAAATCCCAATAAGCATCTATTGATTGGTTTACGCTAAGGCCCGGTTCACACAGGGGCGACTCCTCAGGCGACTCGGTCGCCTGAGGAGTCGCGTCCCGGTCTGTGCTATGGAACCGTTCTAATAGGAGCGACCTGAGTCGCCCTGACTTCGAAAAAGGTTCCTGTACTACTTTTTGGGGGCGACGCAGGGCGACTTGCATTGACTTCTATACAGAAGTCATTATGCAAATCGCCTCGGCAGACGTCTCAAGTCGTCTTGAGATCGCGCCGCCGAGGTCGGTGTGCTTTTTTTAATTATTTTTTACAATTTTTATTTTATTATTATTATTATATATATATATATATTTTTTTTTTTTTTTTTAGCAGCCCTGTTGGGGGGCTATGGTGAGATATCAGGGGTCTTAACAGACCTCTGACATCTCCCCTTTGAGACAGGGAAAGGGACACAGATTCCCCAGTTCCTTTCTCTGCAGCCTCCACTGCACTGATAATGAATGGAGAGAAGACAGCGGCTTCTCTTCATTCATTAACTGAGACATCGTAATCACAGGAGGTTACAATGTTTCAGTTATGTGAATGGACAGTCAGTGATCACTGACTCTGTCCATTCAGAAAACTAAGGAGCCGGGTTTACCGGCTCCTACCTCCGCTCTCCATCCTGAGATACCGAGGGGGGCGGCAGCATGGAGGGGGAGAAGAGAGAGGGGGACAGCAGCATGGAGGGGGACACGGAGAAGAGAGAGGGGGACGGCAGCACGGAGGGGGAAAAGAGAGGGGGGGAGGACACGGAGCAGCATGGAGGGGGACAGATGCACGGAGGAGAGAGGGAGACACGGAGCAGCATGGAGGGGGACACTGAGAAGAGAGGGGGACAGGGAGCAGCATGGAGGAGAGAGGGAGACACGGAGCAGCATGGAGGAGAGAGGGAGACATGGAGCAGCATGGAGGGGGACACTGAGAAGAGAGGGGGACAGGGAGCAGCATGGAGGAGAGAGGGAGACACGGAGCAGCATGGAGGAGAGATGGAGACACGGAGCAGCATGGAGGGGGACACGGAGAAGAGAGGGGGACAGGGAGCAGCATGGAGGAGAGAGGGAGACACGGAGCAGCATGGAGGGGGACACGGAGAAGAGAGGGAGAAAGGGAGACACGGAGGAGAGAGGGAGACACGGAGCAGCATGGAGGGGGACAGATGCACGGAGGAGAGAGGGAGACACGGAGCAGCATGGAGGGGGACACTGAGAAGAGAGGGGGACAGGGAGCAGCATGGAGGAGAGAGGGAGACACGGAGCAGCATGGAGGAGAGAGGGAGACACGGAGAAGCATGGAGGGGGACACTGAGAAGAGAGGGGGACAGGGAGCAGCATGGAGGAGAGAGGGAGACACGGAGCAGCATGGAGGAGAGATGGAGACACGGAGCAGCATGGAGGGGGACGCGGAGAAGAGAGGAGGACAGGGAGCAGCATGGAGGAGAGAGGGAGACACGGAGCAGCATGGAGGGGGACACGGAGAAGAGAGGGGGACAGGGAGCAGCATGAAGGAGAGAGGGGGACACGGAGAAGAGAGGGAGAAAGGGAGACACGGAGCAGCATGGAGGAGAGAGGGAGACACGGAGCAGCATGGAGGAGAGAGGGAGACACGGAGCAGCATGGAGGAGAAAGGGAGACACGGAGCAGCATGGAGGAGGATAGGGGACAGTCAGCGGTGATCGTGTGTTGGAGAGAAGCACTGCGCTGAAAGCCGCGGTGGGGGTGTTTTGACCTGCAACTCGCAACGTGTGACGCGTCGACACCTTTCACGCACGTCGACGTATTTTCGTAGTCGACGCATCGTGGCAGCTCTATAGTAATGGCTGTGATATTGTATTGGACAATCGCACACCTAACTGACACTTTGTGGGAACCAGTGACACTAATACAGTGATCGGTGATTAAAAAAAATATGCACTGTCACTGTACTAATGACACTGTCACTTTGACACTGGTTGAAAAGGGGTTAAACATCAGGGACGATCAAAGGGTTAACTGTGTGTGCCTAGCCAGTTTTTTTGTGTACTGTGTGAGGTGCTTTTACTAGGGGAAGGCATGGATCCTAGTCCCTTCTTTGCAGGAACACAGAATCCATCCATTCTCCCTGTCAAAAACTTGGCCTATTCCTTGTACATACAGGTAAGCTTTATTATTAGCCTACCGGTAGGTACTAGTGATCAAGCAGTGTTTACTACTGCTTTAAAAAAACAAAAAGGGAATGTAGGAGGATGGCATCACTGGGCATTCTTGCCAGATCCAGGGAAAGCGAAGGATATGCTCATGTACAGTGTTGGGGAGTCTCAGATTTCCCAAAGTCCCATTGTGAAGTCCAATAAAGTCAATGCAGTGCCCGAGAGCCTAGTAATAAGGTGAATAATTTTTTTTTTTTTTAATTCTTCTTACATTTTTTCTTATGGCTTTTACCTCCTATTTTTAATCAGGGGGTGTGATGCTTGCAGATAAGAGGACATTGCATTTTCATGCCAATTTGCGAAATGAGTTAAAGCAAATGTCATGTGTGATATTACTGTCTTCTCTAGAGCTCCATGGATCAGACGATATCTCTTTCTTGGAGGATCCTCCAACAGCGCTGCAGTTTCATCGGGATTGGCTGAGCCCAAACAGACCATGTGTTATACGCAACGCCTTCAACCACTGGCCAGCCCTACACAAGTGGACGTTCGATTACCTTCGGTACGGGAGCTGTAGCTCTGACGTGTTTTCAGGTATAGGTGATATTCTTGCATATTATATATGAGCAGATCATTTGTGTGATATGGAAGGTGTGTCAGCACATTGGGTAACATGATCAGAGTGCTTCTTTGTAAAAAAAAAAAAAAAAAAGCTTGGACTTAAAGTGTAAGTCCACCATAAAAGTAAAATCTCTGCATCTACAGACATCCACAATCTAACACTAACCTATCTAGCCACGTAAAGAGGAAATCCATATACATACCTTTTTCGAAGCCGATCCGACCCAATCTCCAGCAGTGGAACTCTGCAGAGGACACAACTGATAACGGGTGTGAAATGAATGGAAAGTGACGTCACCCACAGAGTGTCCTCTGCACCCGCCTCCACAGCGAAGCCGCGGCTGACAGCCCATCGTTGGATCAGGTCAGATCGGCTTCAAATAAAGGTATGTATACTGATTTCTTCTTTACAGGGCCAGATAGGTTATTGTTAGATCGTGGATGTCTGTAGATGCAGGGATTTCAGTTTTACGGTAGACGTCTACTTTAACCACTTCAATACCAGGCACTTACACCCCCTTCCTGCCCAAGTAAATTTTCAGCTTTCAGCGCTGTCACTGTTTAAATGACAATTGTGCGGTCATGCTACACTGTACCCAAACAAAATTTTTATCATTTAGTTCTCACAAATAGAGATTTTGTTTGGTGGTATTTGATCACCTCTGCGTTTTTTTTTTTTTTTTTTTTGCTAAACGAATAAAAAAATACAGAAAATGTTGAAAAAAATAAAGTTTTTCTTTGTTACTGTTAAAATGTTGTAAATAAGTTAGTTTCCTCCTTCACTGATGGGCACTGACAGGCACTGATAAGGTGACACCAATGAGGTGGCACTGATAGGTGTCACTGGTGGGTGACACTGATATGCAGCACTGATGGGCATTGATAGCTAGCACTGATGGGCACTCAGGTGGCACTAATAGGTCGACACTGATGGGCACTAAAAGGCTGCACTTATGGGTGCCACTGATAGGCGGCACTGATGGACACTGAATGGCGGCACTGATAGACTGCACTGATAGACATCACTGGTGGCACTGGCAGGCATTTTTATTTGCCACTGATTGGCATCTGCCTGGGCACTGATTGGCAGCTGCCTGGGCACTGATTGGCATACCTGGTGGTCCAGTGTTGTGGCCTTCCCTGGTGGTCCTGGGCGGGCATCCGAGGGGGGGGCTGCGCTGATAAACAATCAGCGCAGACCCCCCCCCCTGTCGGGAGAGCAGCCGATCGGCTCTCCTCTACTTGCGTCTGTCAGACGCGAGTGAGAAAAAGCCAATCAACGGCTCTTCCTGTTTACATCGTGATCAGCTGTGATTGGACACGGCTGATCACGTGGTAAGGAGCCTCCATCAGAGACTCTTTACCGAGAATGGTGTGTCAGACTGGCACACCGCACCACCGATCGCCACAATGCGTGCCCCCATGGGCGTGCGGCGGCTGTTATCCGGCTGCACGTCATATGACATCCAGTCAGGATAACTGAACCACCGCCCGGCCGTCATTCTGCTATAGGCCAGGTGGGAAGTGGTTAAGAGAATTAAAGTGATTGTAAAGGAGGCTCGTTTAAAAAAAAAAAAGAAAACATGTTATACTTACCTCCTATGTGCAGTTGGTTTTGCACAGAGCAACCCGGATCCTCCTCTTCAGAGGACCCTCTTTGCTGCCCCTGGCCCCTCCCTCCTATCGAGTGCCTCCTCAGCCAGCCGCTTTCTATGGGGGCACGGAGCCCCGATTTGGCCCCCGCCCCCTAGCTGACTGGCTTTAATTGATAGCCGCGGGAGCCAATGGCGCCGCTGCCGTGTCTCAGCCAATCAGGATGAGTGTCCCGGATGGCTTAGACACTTGTGGACATCACTGGAGAGAGAAGGGGCTCATGTAAGTAATTAGGGGGGCTGCTACACACAGAAGGCTTTAACTCTTAATGCATAGAAAAAAAACTTCTGCCTTTACAACTCTATGTAAAGCCAGAGCATTAGGTCATTGTCACTTCTAGCTGTCATTGGAAAAGATGTCCTTACTGACAGATTTCTTTCTAGGAAAAGTCTATGAAGACTGAAAGATAAGTAAAGTCTTTCTAAGGTACAGTACAGTAATTACAAAAAAGGGGAATTAAAGTGGTTGTAAAGGCAGAAGTTTTTTTTTTTTTTTAATCTTAATACATTCCACGCATTAAGATAAAAAGCCTTCTGTGTATAGCAGCCCCCCTAATACTTACGTGAGCCCCATCTTTCTCCAGTGATGTGCACCAGTGAGTCCGGGACTCTCCCTCTTGATTGGCTGAGACACAGCAGCAGCGCCATTGGATCCCGCTGCTGTCAATCAAAGCCAATCAGGAGAGGGAGGGGGCAAGGCTGAACCACGGCTCCATGTCTGAATGGACACAGGGAGCTGCGGCTTGGCTAGAGTGCCCCCATAAGAAGATGCTTGCTGTGGGGGCACTCAACAGGAGGGAGGGGCCAAGAGAGCCAGCGAGGGACCTGAGAAGAGGAGGATCGGGGCTGCTCTGTGCAAAACCACTGCAACAAAGCAGGTAAGTATAACGTTTTTTTTTTCTCTCTAAAAATAACAAACATAAGACTTAACGATCACTTTTAAACCTGTTAATTAAAACAAATTAAAAAATTGCCCCTGGAAGCTTTATGGCAGAATTACCTGCCAAGCAATTCCCTCCAGAGCTGCTGTGTCATCGCTCCTGGCTGTCACAGGTGATGCCATCTTCCAATGGGGTCTCTACCTGTTTTTTTTTTCTTTTAGGGCCAGTTCACACCACATGCAGTCCAGTGCGTTTTTTTTTCTGCATCAAAAATGCATGGAAAGTAGGTTATATGGTTTTCAATGGCATAGTTCACACCAGTGCTTGCAGTTCCAGTGCGTTCCAGTTCCAGAAAAAAAAGTAGAACATGCTGCATTTTACCTGCACTGGACTGTACTGGAACGCTGTAAAGCGCATCAAAAACGCACTGGAACGCACCTAAATGCACCAAAAACGCACTGGAACACACCTAAATGCACTGGAACACACTTGTCCTTATCTAAGGTTAATAAAAAAAAGGGGTGAAAAAAGCACTGGACTGTATTAAAAACGTACCAAAAACGCACTGGAATGCATCAAAAACGCGCATGCAAAAAAGCACCTGGAACGCATCTGGATTGCGTTTCTGTAGTGTGAACTGGCCCTTGGAGAGAGTTTAATTCCTCTAAAGCTGGACTCCAAACACATATCTAAATGCACTTCAAATAAAGGTTTTGAAATTGTGTTCAGCCAGCCTTGTGATTCACACTGCTGAGCTGGACGAAGAGTGCATCTAATCACATGATTTATTATGTAATGAGCAGAAAAGTGACCCAGGAATATGTAGAAGTGAAAGAACATATTCCTCTCGCTTAGTATGCTGTTCTGTATGTAGAAGTGTGTGAATTGTAAAACCAGATGGACAGAAATACAAATCTTATGACAGATAAAACAGGTCACATATACACTCACCGGACACTTTATTAGGTACACCTTGCTAGTACCGGGTTGGACCCCCTTTTGCCTTCAGAACTGCCTGAGGCTGGGTCCACACTATGCGTTTTCCACCTCATCCAATTCGCACAGCAGGAGATTGTGACTGGCTCTCTTTGGAGCCGGTTTAAATATCTCTGCAGCGGCTCTGGTGCGATTTGCACAGGAGTCCTTTGCCTCTTTTGGTGTGTTTCAGGTCCAAATTCAACCAAACATTTGGGCTGAAATCTGACCTGAAATGGTGAACGAGGACGCACCGGGCTCCTCCTGTGAGCTGCTGCATGCTCATATGTGATCCCAGCCATATTTCTTCGTGGCATAGATTCAACAAGGTGTTGGACACATTCCTCAGAGATTTTGGTTCATAGTGACATGATAGCATAACACAGTTGCTGCAGATTTGTCGGGTGCACATCCATGATGCGACTCTCCAGTTCCACCACATCCCATTGGATTGAGATCTGGTGACTGTGGAGGCCATTGGAGTACAGTGATCTCATTGTCATGTTCAAGAAACCAGTGGTGAGAGGATTTGAGCTTCGTGACATGGTGCATTATCCTGCTGGAAGGACCCATCAGAAGATGGATACATAGAGGGATGGACATGGTCAGCAACAATACTCAGGTAGGCTGTGGCATTTAAACAATGCTCAATTAGTACTAAAGGGGCCCAAAGTGTGCAAAGAAAATATCGCCCACACCATTACACCACCACCAGCCCGAACCGTTGATACAAGGCAGGGTGGATCTATGCTTTTTATGTTGTTTACGCCAAATTCTGACCCAATCATCAGAATGTCGCAGCTGAAATCGAGACTTCCGGCAATGTTTTTCAAATCTTCTATTGTCCAATTTTGGTGACCCTGTAAATTGTAGCCTCTGATTCCTGCTTCGAGGTTCAATGTGTTGTGCGTTCAGAGATGGTATTCTGCATACCTTGGTTGTAACGAGTGGTTATTTGAGTTACTGTTGCCTTTCTATCATCTCAAACCAGTCTGCCCATTCTCCTCTGACCTCTGACTTCAACAAGGCATTTCTGTCCACACAACTGCCACTCACTGGATATTTTTCAGACTATTCTCTGTAAACCCGAGAGATGGTTGTGCATGAAAATCCCAGTAGATCTGCAGTTTTTAAGATATTCAGAGCAGCCCAACTGGCACCAACAACCATGCTACATTCAAAGTCAATTAAATCCGCTTTCTTCCCCATTCTGATGCCGGTTTGAACTTCATCAAGTCATCTTCACCACGTCTAGATGCCTAAATGCATTGAGTTGCTGCCATGTGATTGACTGATTAGACATTTGTGTTACCAAGCAATTGGACAATTGTACCTAATAAAGTGACCGGTGAGTGTAGATCTTTTCTGGGTCAGCTTTGGATCGGAGTAATAACCAGGAAACATTTTCAACAGAGAGTTCATCTGGTGGCTTACATCGGGGTTCAGTACAGAATTTTAGTCAACAACATATTATTGGGGTGCATACATTTATGTTTATTGGTGAGTGACACGCAGACATGGATGAGGCATATGTAGGGCACACATCAGTCTCCAACGTGGGGACAACCTTTCAGAGTGTGGCGTCTGTCACTCAACAGTTGAATCCCGCCATTCAAACAGTATTGTGTTTGTAGACAATAAATCGCTGAGGGTAATCTGATGTCCCTGTAATGAGTAAAAAGTATTCATTTATTTATGACAAGCGGCTGATAAACACACCCAACAGCTGTGCTAACCTCAGTCCTGACTTTCCATGGCATTAATATCAATTGTAACCATGTTTCTATATACAGGACCTGTATAGGATCCAAGAATGTGAGTGTGGCTGTGACTCCCAATGGCTATGCTGATGCCGTATACAAGGACAAGTTTGTGATGCCAGAGGAGAGATCCATGAAGCTGGCGGATTTTCTGGATATCATTGAGAAGAAAACCAGCAGCCCAGGAGTGTATTACATCCAGAAACAGTGCTCCAACCTGACAGAGGAATTCCCAGAACTGATCGGAGATGTGGAGAATCATATAGCATGGATGAGTGAGGCTCTAGGTAAGTCCTCATTAACAGTGGCGGCTGGTATATTTTTCGGGGGGGCGCCCTACAACCCTCCCCCCCCCCCCCCCCCCCCCGGTCGGGTCATCCGTGCCTCCCGCCTTCCCTATCCCCCTGGTCGCGGGCGATGGCTACCCCTGGGTCTTCTCCTCCCCTGCATCACGCCGTGTGTCTCCTTCCTCCTCTCCTCCTCAGATGCTGGCCATTCTGGTTGTTTTTTCTCCCATAGGCCGGCAAGCGTACTAAACCGACAGCATCTATCTCTAATTGTTTTCGCTTTGTTTATATCCCAGATAAGTTTGGGTGAGAGTTTTATAATGGTGATTAACCTCTTTGACTATACTGTTCCTTGTGGGTCCTGAGGAAGCAGTGTGACCGCGAAACGCGTAAACCTCACTTTCAAGGAAATACATTGTTAATGTAATGAACTATTATATCATGGGAAATGCTTCTATGAAATCTTTGTGATCAATTCTCTTTTTGGAATGTTTTTAGCCAATTGTTAACTTTAACAATTGGTTAAAAACATTCCAAACAGAGAGTTCTTTTTCCTGGAAAAAAAAACGAGACTTTACAATCACTTGATTGTAAAGTCTCATTTTTTTTTTCCTATAAAAATAACAAACATGTTATACTTGCCTGCTCTGTTGCAGTGGATTTGCACAGAGCAGCCTGGATCCTCCTCTTCTCTGGTCCCTGTTCTGTGATCCTGGCCCCTCCCTCCTGTTCAGTTCCCTCACAGCAAGCAGCTTGCTATAAGGGCACCCGAGCCGAGTCACAGCTCAATGTGTCCTTTCAGACACGGAGCCCCGACCCCGCACATCGCTGGACAGAGAGGGACCTCAGGTAAGTGTTAGGGGGGCTGCTTTTTATCCTAAAGCATAGAATACATTAAGATAAAAAACCTTCTGCCTTTACAACCACTTTAAATTGAATTTTTTTTTTTTTTTTTTTATATAAGTTGGATGTCGTTATGTCTGTGGGTCACTAGAGTTATTTTTAAAGTCCCTTTGTCCTGCACTTTCCCATCTAGGGTCTTATAGACCCCAGATGTCTCCAAAAAAAGGATTTCTTGTGATAGGAATAAATGTGATAAAAAAAAATTAAAGGGACAGTGTGAAAATAAAATAAATATTAATTAAAAAAATGTTTTAAAACCCCCTGTCCTCTCATCCTTGCACACAGAAGCAAATGCATAAATGGGTCACGCCCACATATGTAAATGGTGTTGGTACCACACATGTGAGGTATCGCCACGAACGTCCGAGTGAGAGCAATAATTCTAGTGCTAGACCGGCTCTGTAACTCTAAACAGGTACCCTGTAAAAAAAAATTCAAGCGTTGCCTATGGAGATTTTTAAGCACCATAGTTTGGAGCCATTCCACCAGCATGCGCAATTTTAAAGCGTGACATGTTAGGTTTCAATTTACTTGGGGAAACATCATCTTTTATATGTTACAAAAAAAAAATGGGTTATATATTGTGTTTTTTTTTGCATTAAAATTCAATAAGTATATTTAAAAAAATAAAAATAAATCGCGTCTGAAAAGTCTCTGCACAAATACAAATTTCAACGATCGCCATTTTATTCTCTAGAGTCTCTGCTAAAAAACATATCTAATGTTTGGGCTTTGTGAGTCATTTCCTAGCAAAAAAAAAAAAGAAAAAGATTTTTACATGTAGGAGAGAAATGTGAGAACTGGCCTGGGTGGGAACTGGATAAAGCTAAATTGACCTTAATAATGCTGGGTTTTTTTTCCCCACCATTAGGAAAGCGCCCAGATGCTGTAAATTTCTGGCTAGGAGAGTCTGCAGCAGTGACTTCATGTGAGTGACATCATTCCAATGTTCTAGTTACAGTCAGGCAGAAAAATAGATACAGATATCCTTGTAGTAGTGTAAGAAGGGTTGCTTTAAAATGCCTACATTGGAAAAACAAAATTCCAAACCTTGAAGTCTTACTGTAATGTCATGAACTTGGGACATTTCTAGACATTCTATAATTTTAAAGGAGAAGTACAGCCAAAGCTTGTTTGGGTGTACTTCTCCTGTGGATCACAGGAGTGCAGTTTGTTTTGCACTCCATTGTCTGCAGACAGCGGGCTAAAGCCTGCTGTCAGCTGACGTCACAGATCCGGTCCAGGCCCAGGAAAGATCGTAACCATATGGTCGGAATCCGCCCACATGGCTGGACCGGCATTTGGCTCAAATTCTTAGCGAGCCACTGAGAGCCTGAGCCGGCCACTCTCATCCCCTCCACATCCCAGCGCTCCAGTGAGTAAGGAGGGGGCAGAGCAGAGAGCTGGTGACTGACAGTCAGCAGCTCTTTACTTACGGATCTGTGAGAACTGAGGGATCGAAGGGGTTTGATCGCTCGGTTCTCAGTGTTGGAGCTGGCGGGGGACAGATGTCGGACCTAGGCAAGTATGATTCTGAAAAAAACGAATTTCCCATACTTCTCTTTTAACTTGGATGTAGTTAAAAGGGGCAATTTCTTTAATGAAGCAGAAAAAAGTGGATCTGTTTTTTTGAAGTTTGGGTATAAAGTGAACTTGTGGTGGGCCCATGTATGGCAAAGCCTTGGGTTCACTGACACGACAGCCCTATGAGCAGAACATACTCATCTTTCTCACATTTGTCGCAGGAAGTGAAGTGACGCACCCAGTACTTCTGGGTATAAGGCTATGACACTCGCTCCACTTCCTCCCACATGACAGCAGTGATGCTTGGCCTCCCAGGCACCCAGTGCTTTCATATTTGGGTCAGGGGGAGCGTCCTTAATCCTGTGTAAGCCCCAAATTGTGCCTCAGAGCTTACACATGGCCTCTTCTCTTTGCTCCTGCGGATAAACAGAGAGGAAAAAGTGACAGAAAAGTAAGTTGGGTTACTGTAGGGGCCAGCATCAAGGAGGAACTTTAAAGGGACACTAAAGGTTCCCGTTTTTTTGAAAATAAATAACAAACATGTTATACTTATCTCCACTGTGCAGCTCGTTTTGCTCACAGTGGCCCCGATCCTGGTCTTCTGGGGTCCCTCGGCGGCTGTCTCGGCTCATCCGCGCAAGGACTCCACACCTTCATTCGAGCGAGCCTGCATGGTGTGGAGTTATTGCGGGCGCGCTCCCGTGATACAGCGGCGGCCATAGCTGCTCACTGTATCACTCGGCCCCGCCTCCCGGCGCGCCGCGTCATTGGATGTGATTGACAGCATCGCCAGCCAATGGCTGCGCTGCTTTCAATCCATCCACTGTAGCCAATCAACGGCCAGGCTCAGGAACGAGGAGGATGACGGGGGCGAGCATGGGACTTTCGAGGGGTCGGGTAAGTAAAACGGGGGCTCGGGGGGGGGGGGGGGCGTATTGTCGGATGTTTTTTCACCTTAATGCATAGGATGCATTAAGGTGAAAAAACATTTAACTTTACAACCCCTTTTAAGTCAAAGAGGAAAAAAGATCTGGTTGATCTGGGCCCCAGCACAATCTTTCCTTTCCTTTTAGTTTTCATAAATGATTATCAGTATGTACAATATGTACAGAGCTTTAATGAGGGAGACAGTAAAGGATATCTGCCTTTTTTAATAGCTAAATCAGCCGATTTTTCTTTACAGTGCATAAAGACCACTACGAGAACCTCTATTGTGTCATTTCGGGAGAGAAGCACTTTATTCTTCACCCACCAACTGACCGTCCTTTTATCCCATATGGTATGGCAAGTATGATAAAAAAATGATATGGCTGTCTGTGTCCCTGCTGGGGAGGTTTCCCTTCAGTTCCCGGACACATGATGGGAATGATTTACTAAAGGTAAAGAAACTTTTCACTTTACAAGTGAATCTTCACGTTATTGTAAGGCAGAAGGTTTTTTTATCTTAATGTATTTTATGCATTAAGATAAAAAGCCTTCTGTGTGCAGCAGCCCCCCTAATACTTACCTGAGCCCCATCTCTATACAGCAATGTTGCACGAGTGCCTCGGCTGTCCCAGACAGTCCCTCCTGATTGGCTGAGACACAGCAGGGGCTCTCACTGCTGTCAATCAAAGTCAGTTAGCCAATCAGGAAAGAGAGGGAGTGGGGCCGAACCACGGCTCCGTATCTGAATAGACACGGGGAGCTGCAGCTCACCTCGAGTGCCCCCATAGTAAGCTGCTGGCTGTGGGGGGCACTCAACAGGAGGGAGGGGCTCGGAACACCGAAGTGGGACCCGAGAAAAGGAGGATCCGGGCTGCTCTGTACAAAATCATTTCACAGAGCAGGTAAGTATAACATGTTTGTTATTTTTAAAGAAAAAACATATGAGACTTTAGTATCACTTTAACCGCTGGCCGACCGCCGCACGACTATTTACGTCGACAGAATGGCACGGCTGGGCAAAGGGGCGTATATATACGTCCCCTTTAAATTGCCGCTGCGTGGTCGCGAGCTCCGTGACTGTGCCCGAGGGACCCGCGGACTCTGTCCGCCGGTGTCCCGCGATTGTGTCACGGAGCTGAAGAACGGGGAGATGTTAGTGTAAACACAACATCTCCCCGTGCTTCCTAGTGACATGTCACTGATCGTCTGTTCCCTGTCATCGGGAACAGCGAACAGTGACGTGTCACAGCAAGCCACGCCCCCTAACAGTTAGAATCACTCACTAGGTCACACTTAACCCCTTCAGCGCCCCCTACAGGTTAACCCCTTTACTGCCAGTGTCATTTTTACAGTAATCAGTGCATTTTTATAGCTGTAGATCGCTGTAAAAATGAAAATGGTGTCAAAAGTGTCCAATCTGTCCGCCATAATGGCGCAGTCACGATAAAAATCGCTGATCACCGCCATTACTAGTAAAAGAAAATAATTATTAATAAAAACGCCATAAAACTATCCCCTATTTTGTAGACGCTATAACTTTTGCGCAAACCAATCAATAAACACTTATTGCGATTTTTTTTTTTTTTTTTTTTTTTTTTTTTTTTTTACCAAAAATATGTAGAAGAATACGGATCGGCCTAAACTGAGGAAAAAAAATGTTTTTTATATATTTTTTGGGGATATTTATTATAGCAAAAAGTAAAAAATATTTAATTTTTTTTTCAAAATGTTTGCTCTATTTTTGTTTATAGCGCAAAAAATAAAAACCGCAGAGGTGATCAAATACCACCAAAAGAAAGCTCTATTTGTGGGGAAAAAAAGGGCGACAATTTTGTTTGGGAGCCATGCAGTGCCGAATCGCAAAAAGTGGCCTGGTCTTTGGCCAGCCAAATGGTCCGGGGCTGAAGTGGTTAAAGAGTAAAGAAAGAGGAGCCCGAGGGCTAACGCTGCGCTAGAAAGTGATTAATGACTGAGTGAAATAAATGAAAAACGAATAAAGTAGCCAGCACCTATAAGTACAGTACAAAAAACTTAAACAAGATAAAATTACAAAGCGGGTGCAGCACTAACCATATTATAAAACATGTTGATGGATTAGTGAATAATGCAATCATTAAAAAAATTATCAAAAAATAAATAAAAAATTTAGAAAAAGGGAAAACTAAAGCAGAGTCCCATTCAGAATCTGATCAGTAAAACTCTGTGATCCTCCAAATAGATAAAAATGAATTGCAAGAAAAACAGCTTGTGGCACCAATCTTCCCAAAAATTCTAATGTTGCTCAAAGTTAAAAAACAAAGGCTCCCGTAGTGCAGGATGTCAATTCAAATAATTTAATAAAAGAAAAGTTTACACTTACAGGAAGAAGTATGGTAATCAGCAGTTGTGTCATATGAGATCCGTGGCGTCTCCATTTGCTTCTCCCTATTTCCTGTGTTATTCGTTTCACCACCGTCTCGGAAGGAAAGCGCGATGACGTCACCGTCCGAGGCTCCACCCTTTGTTTTTTTATCTTTGAGCAACATTAGAATACTAGCTGCTGTTCCGGATACCATATTTGGTTTTGGGGAAGACCGTATTTCCCTGTGCTGGGCGAAACTGTTATCAGCAGTCACGGCTTTTTGGTAAGCAGGCTACCTTACACTTGGGTGTCGACCTGAACGCACGTTTGATTTTTGGGAAGATTGGTGTCACAAGCTGTTTTTCCTGCAATTCGTCTATCTATTTGGAGGTTAACTCTTCACGGACTTTTACTGATCAGATTCTGAATGGGACTCTGCTTTAGTTTTCCCTTTTTCTAAATATTTTTTTTTCTTTTTTTTTTTTAATGTTTATTTTTTGATAATTTTTTCAATGATTGCATTATCCACTAATTCATTAACATTTTGTATAATATGTTTAGCGCTGCACTCACTTTGTAATTTTATCACTTTAAAGAGTAATTTTAATCCCCCCTTTGCAAACTTTTTTTTCCACTCTTACCTTTGCTGGGTTGTTCCAAAAAAACAAAACATACCCACATGGCCAGTGAATCCAGCATTGCCCTAGCTAAGTCGGTCCTTCTTTGCAGCACACTGTGTCCTGCACCGCTATCTTTTGTCACATGTCATTAGGGGGACGGCTGTCTCCTGGTTCTTGTAGTTGACTGTTGATAAAGTGCTGCATGCCTAGTTTGGTAGGGAAATTGCTGGGCTCATGTGCAGTGTAGCAGAAATTGTCCGAAGCATCCTGAGATGTGTGGCATCAGTATCTCAGGAGGCTTTGGGCAGGGTATCATTCTTACCTAGACCACACATCCAAGAGTGCAGGGCCCAGAACCTATAAAAATTGCTTTCCAATACAGTAAAACCTTGGTTTGAGAGTAACTTGGTTTGAGAGCGTTTTGCAAGACAAGCTAAATTTTTAAATAAATTTTGACTTGATAAAGCGATGTCTTGAATTACAAGTAGCGTCATGTCACAACTGAGTATAAAAGAGAAAAGAGGCGCCTCTGAGTGTAGCAATATGGTTACATTTAATGAAGGTACAACTAGGTACTAGTATCGGTATTGGGACCGATACCGAGCATTTGCGCGAGTACTTGTGCAAATGCTCCCGATGCCTTAGCCGATACCTGGGATGGGAGAGAGGTGGTGTGCAGCGGGCGGAGCAGAGGGTGGAGTCAGCAGGCGTGCAAGAGAGCGAGTCCTCAAGCAGGTAAGCTGGCAGAGTGCAGGGCGCAGCCGCATCATCCATCGGGATCAGCGACCGGAGCCGTCACATTCGGTAACGGAAGTGACGCTCCATGTTGCCGCCAGTGCTTGAAAATCCCGACGCCCATCTTGGTACACCCTGCACTCGGCCACATTATGCCAGCAGCGGACATCTTGTTACACCCAGCCCATATAGTTCGGGCGGGGTGTAACAAGATGGCCGCTGCTGCTTTTATGCGGCCGAGTGCAAGGAGTTCCAAGATGGGCGTCGCAGGCAGCTTTACCTAATGGCATTTCAGTGCCTGCCATCAGTGCCCATAAATGTCATTTATCGGTGTCCAATGCCCATAGGTGCCATATATCAGTGCCAGCCACCTGTCAGTGTCATCCGTCAGTGCCAGCCACCTGTCAGTGCGATCCGTCAGTGTCAGTGCGATCCGTCAGTGTCAGTGCGATCCGTCAGTGTCAGTGCCAGCCGTCAGTGCCTGCCAGCCTTCAGTGCCAGCCATCAATCAGTGCCTGCCAGCTGTCCAAGGTTTTACTGTATATTAAAAAAAAAGGGGGCTGGCAGCAATCCTGTTTTTTTTTTTTTTTTTTTTTTTTTTTTTTTTTTTTTTTTTTTCCCTCGCACAGGATTGGGTATTTAAAGTCAACACAGGTTCACGTTATTTTTTTTCATTCATTATTCAAAGTGAACATTCACCTTTCAAAGTGAACAGCCTCTACACCAGGGGTCTCAAACTGGTGGCCCTCCAGCTGTTGCGAAACTACAAGTCCCATCATGCCTCTGCCTGTGGGAGTCATGCTTGTAACTGTCAGCCTTGCAATGCCTCATGGGACTTGTAGTTTCGCAACAGCTGGAGGGCCGCCAGTTTGAGACCCTTGCTCTACACCTTGATGAATTGGGATAGGAAGTGTTTAGTTCCTTGTAAGGGAATCTGTACTGTTGTCATTTTTTTTTTTAAGTTATTTTATTTAAAGCTTAAACTGTGTCTGCAATTTGTTTCAGAGTTATACCAGCCAGCAGTATACCAGGTAAATGAAGATGGATCATTTGCAGTAGTTGATGAGGAATCTGCAGAAAAGGTAACATATTTAGTTGTTTTCAAAATGTAAATAGCAATTGGAAGCTTTGCAAACTTCTGTGTCACCGCACTCATAGCACTGCGCTGCCATCATAGGGTTAAATGAAGCGTGCACAACGCATGCTGGGGCCCCACATATAACATTTTGACAAGGGGCTGTGCAACTTTGTGGGTTAAATCTCATTGGATGAGAGACAGGTGAGTATAAGGCTGGCAGGGGGGCAAGTCACGGTACAATGCGAGTGGAGCAGTTGCACGTTAGGCCTCGTTCACGTGGGGCATAAATACCATACGCCTGTGCAGGGCCGAGTTTACCTGCACAAGGATGTACAATTGTTTTGTTTATCCTTGCGCAGGCAGTCCCATTGATGTATTTTGGGATACAGCAGCTGCATTGACACAGCTGCATTGTTCCAATATGACATCTGTGCGGGTGCATGTCCCCACACTCATAGGGTGAGTTCAGGGACACGCACCTGCACCTGCACCCACATGGATATTATATTGGGACACAGCAAATGCACAGCCCCTCTGTCCCAATAGACATCAATAGGACTGTCTGCCTGGGGATGCGATTAAAACCTGTACATCCTCGTGCAGGTAAACTTGGCCCTCCACGGGCATACGGTATTGTTAATACACAGTTGCTTGCCTATTTATTTTACTGTGATATTGGGGCCTGACTTTCCTTGACTTCATAGATGAGCTCCACCCACTGCCACTTTCTTGTCCAATGAGTGCCTTTACCAGCTATTAAAGTGATTGTAAATCAGAAGGTATTTTATCTTAGGGCCAGTTCACACCAGATGCAGTTCTGTTTTTTCTGCCCCAATACAGTCAGTTCCGGTCAGTTTCTGCACTGGAAACTGACCTGGAACTGACTGCACTGGTGTGAACTAGAGCCATTGGAGTACATGGAAAACACTGTGCATGTATTTTTAGTGCAGAAAAAAAGCATACGGAACTGCGTCTGGTGGGAACTAGCACTAAATGCATTAAAGGCCAGTTCACACCAGATGCAGTTCTGTTCAGTTCCGTTCACTTTTTTTCTGCACTAAAAATACATGCATAGTGTTTTCCATGTATTCCAATGGCTCTAATTCACACCATGCAGTCAGTTTCCGGTGCAGAAACTGACCGGAAACTGACTACATGGTGTGAACTAGAGCCATTGGAATACAAGGAAAACACTATGCATGTATTTTGTGCAGAAAAAAAGTGCACGGAACTGAACGGAACTGCATCTGGTGTGAACTAGCACTAAGATAAAAAACTTTCTGTGTGCCTCAGCCCCCCTAACACTTACCTGAGCCCATCTCTATCCAGCAATGTCCACAAGTGCCTCGGCTGTCTGGGACACTCCCTCCCGCCATTGGCTCCCACTGCTGTCAATCAAAGTTAGTTAGCCAATCAGGAGAGAGAGGGGTGGGGCCGAACCATGGCTCCATGTCTGAATGGACATACAGAGCTGCGGCTCGGCTTGGGTGCCGCCCATAACAAGCTCCTTGCTGTGGGGGGCACTCGACAGAAGAGAGGGGTCAGGAGCACAGAAGAGGGACCAGAGAAGAGGAGGATCGGGGCTGTTCTGTGCAAAACCATTTCACAGAGCAGGGTAAGTATAACATGTTTGTTATTTCTAAAGAAAAATAAACTAGACTATTAGTATCACTTTAAGTTAGTGGATTGACCGTAGACAGGGTTAGCCATGCAGTCAATGCAATTCATGCTCTACCAACTTGCATCTGACAAAATCCAAATGGTTATAAGGGCAAAAGTGTTTTTTTTTTTTTTTTGTTTTTGTTTTTACCGTAATACATTCTCTGCATGAAGGTAAAAAAAATCTTTAAAAAAGCAGCTCCCCCAGCTCTGCCTTAAACACTTACCTGGGCCAGATCTTGTTCAAGCACTGTGCCTGTCTACAGCAGAGGCAGGGCCAAGCCGCACTGTGTATGTGTGAACGCACACAGTGCGATCGAGCCTGCACAAGTGTCCCCATAGCAAGCGGCTTGCTATATGAGACCTCGAAAAAGAGGAGGAGCCAAGATCGCCAGCAGTGGACCTCAGAAGATAAGGTTCAGGTCTGCTCTGTGCAAAACTATTGCACAGAGCAGGTAAGTATAATGTGTTTATTATTTTTAAAATATTTTTGTTTAGAACTGCTTTAAGTTATTCAGGTAACCAAAGTTTATAACTGCATTGAATTAGTTAAGGGGTCTAATTTTAGGAAAGCTAGATAAAACTTTTAAAATACAAATGATATCTGGCCTTTTTACAGGTGCCTTGGATCCCTGTTGATCCACTGGATCCAGATCTCAGTATGTACCCAGCATACAGTCAAACACGGCCACTGCACGTCACTGTTAGGGCTGGAGAAATGCTGTATCTACCTTCTCTGTGGTTTCACCATGTGCGCCAGTCCCATGGCTGCATTGCAGGTAAGGTATAGGAGAGGTTTAGGGATCAAATGTACAATTGTGACAGGGCCCCCCTAATTTCTTCAAGTGGTATATGAATGCCACAGGGATCACTGACTATGGTGACGTTGAATACCGATTGTCCTTTCTTGTGAACCTGGATCGGTAGAAATGGTTATAGCACAGATTACAATAGCCATCATAGACAATATTTTAGTAGAAATATGGATATCATCTCTTTAAAAATTTGCTGCGCAAATGTCTTAAACATTAATTTAGCTGTCACTAATAATCCTGTATTTTACCTAATATGTTTTATTTCCTATAATCGTCCATTTCACCAAGTGGCCATAATGTCTCATTTTTCTGAAATACCTCAATCAGGTGAATTTAGCATTATGGTCACTAGATGGAGCTGATGATCTTCAGAAATAAACATACAGTGGGTAAAATAAGTATTAAACATGTCACATTTTTCTAGAAAAATATATTGTTAAAGGTGCTATTGACATAAAATTTTCACCACATGTCAGTAACTACCCATGCAATCCATACATACAAAGAAACCAAAACAAATAAATAAGTTCAGAAATTAAGTTATGTGTAATAAAATGAAATGACACAGGTAAAGTATTGAAAACATGAAGAAAGGGAGGTACAAAAAGGCATTGAAAGCCAAGACGCCATCTGAAATCTATCAGTAATTAGAAAGCAATCCTACCCCTTGTCAGTGCAAATTAATATCAGCTGGTTTAGTCTCAACTGAGAGCCTCTAAAAAGGTGTCTCATTACCAAGGTGTCACACCAGACACAGTAAGACCCCATTCACACAGGGGCAACTCGTCAGGCGTCTCAGCCGCCTGACGAGTCGCGTCCCATTCTGTACAATGGAACCTTTCTAAGTAGAGCGACTGAAGCCGCTCCGACTTGGAAAAAGGTTCCTGTACTACTTCAAGACGACTTCAAGGCGACTTCTATTGACTTCAATACAGAAGTCATTTTGGAAGTCTCCTTTGAAGTCGTCTGCAGATCGCCCAGCACAGTCGCGGCACAAGTCGTGCCGCCCCTGTGTGAATGGGCTCTAAAAGCAAAGAAATCTCTCAAGACCTTTACAACTTTATTGTTGCAAAACATACTGATGGCATTGGTTACAGAAAACTTCTGGATGTTCCAGTGAGCACTGTTGCAGCCATAATCTGGAAGTGGAAAGAATGTAATTTCATCATAAACCGGCCACAACCAGGTGCTCCTCGCAAGATTTCTGACAGAGGAGTGAATAGAATTAGTATTTTGAATGAAAACCTTGATAAATAACTTTTTTTCTTTCTTTCTTTTTCTCCTTCTTTCTTTCTCTTTTTCTTTCTTTTTCTTTCTTTCTTTCTTTCTTTCTTTCTTTCTTTCTTTCTTTCTTTCTTTCTTTCTTTCTTTCGTTTCGTTTCGTTTCTTTCTTTCTTTCTTTCTTTCTTTCTTTCTTTCTTTCTTTCTTTCTTAAATAAATCCTCATCTTAACTGACTGGAGCTGCTTACTTTTTCCACCCATTCCCTGTGACATCATTTTACCCTTTCTGTACAGGGATGGCAACTTATAATAATCACTTTAAAAATATGTTAGGAATACATAACTGCTTATATCATGCCTTGTGCTGTCAGGGACTTTTAAACACTGTAGTTCAGGCGTGGAATAATCTTGATTTAAAATGTGCTCATCACTAATAGAGTGTAGACTAATTAGGATAATGGTAGCCATTGCAAATCTTGAACCAATGGTTGTCAACAAAATGAGCCCTTCCATTCTCGCTGTCAGTGAACACATGGTGTAAACCTTGTACAGTGGCTGTGATGACTGTGGCAGAGGTCTGGTTTACCCTGAAACTGTGCGCTTTCCTTCCTCTAATGCCGCGTACACACGACCGTTTTTAATGACGAGAAAAATTCAATTTTTTAAAATGGTCATTAAAAATGATCGTGTGTGGGCTCCAGAGCATTTTTCATGATGTGAAAAACGGCCATGAAAAAATTGGAACATGCTCTAATTTTTCTCGTCGTTTTTCTCGTCATGAAAAACAGCCGTGTGTGGGCTTTAACGACGTGAAAAAAAATGCGCATGCTCAGAATCAAGTATGAGACTGGAGCGCTCGTTCTGGTAAAACTAGCGTTCGTAATGGAGATAGCACATTCGTCACGCTGTAACGGACCGAAAAGCACGAGGCTGAAAAGCACGAATCGTCGCTCAACAAACTTTACTAACATGAAGGGTGACGCCATCCGAATGGAACTTCCCCTTTATAGTGCCGTCGTACGTGTTGTACGTCACCGCGCTTTACTCAAGCATTTTTTTCCACAATAGTGTGTAGGCAAGGCAGGCTTTAGAAGAATCACGTCGGGAAAAATGCTGTTTTTTTTTCAATGACATTAAAAACGGTCGTGTGTACGCGCCATTAGGCTGGGTTCACACTGTTGTGGTAACACAGGAAGGTGTGCTGCAGTGGCATTCATACTTAATGGCACCCTAACACACCTTTCCAATGGATGAGTGTTATAGTGCACCACAACACATTGTTATGCACTACTATGCATTGTAAAGTGCTGCATTACAAAGAAATACATGCTCCCTTTTTTTTGGTGCATTAGGCAGAACGTTAAAATAAATTTTCCTAGGCACAATGCATGTTAAAGCACCACAGATGTGTGAACCAAGCCTTAGCGCTTGGAGCTGCAATAGTTGCTGAAAACCATTTGACATTCACAGAAAACCCATATATTATAGGGAACACCAGGAAATGGCACCTAATGTTACAGAGAAAGTCATACTGACTACAACAACCTTTAGCTGTAATATTGGATTACAGTTGTAACTCAGACACATGAAGTGTCAGCTCGGTCTCTTTGTATTGGAGATGTGTCAAAAGACCTGGCAGCCTCATATATCTCTCTCTCTCTCTCTCTCTCTCTCTCTCTCTCTCTCTCTCTCTCTCTCTCTCTCTCTCTCTCTCTTCATATATATATGATATCTAATGTGTATGCCTCTTACAAATACAGTATAATATAACTCAGATTTTATTTTTTCTCCTTTGAACAGTGAATTACTGGTACGACATGGAGTATGACATCAAATATCATTATTTTCAGCTGCTTGACTCGCTCTCTAACGTCATAAAAAAAACTCTGGATTGAACAAAAATCATGAAGCTGATCAGGAAGAAACGATGACATAACTTTCTTATACTGCTCTATTTAACACCAGCACAAAGAAAGACTATGAAAATTGTCTTCCGGAAAACAGACATTGCGATGTATTGAGCACTGCAAGACAGTACTGAATTCCAACTTCAGATCTTGGTTGTGGAGGATTACATTATGTCACCAGAACCTGGCTACAGATGTTACTGATTGTACAGTCAGATTGTAACTTGTGTGGCCAGTTTAATGCAAAAGTAAAGTCAGCAAGTTGCCATTATTTAAAACATATACTGTACATATTAATAAATGTTGTTATCCCCATCCACAAAAGCCTTTTCCTATGCGAGTTGTTGTTTTTTCTTTCCTGGATGATATCCTGGGGAAGGAATCACCGCTCCAGGTTGGAAGCATCGGGTGCAGGCTAGAGTTTCCTGGATGATATCCTGGACGCCTGCGCAGATCGTTTCATATACTTAGCATTATGGTATGCCGAGATGTAAGCAGCGCCTATGCCCAGATGATGTTGGCTTGATCTCCAGAATAGGCGCATTCTTGCAGGTCTGGTTACTTCCTGAAATCCCGTGTGACTAGGAACAGCACGGGGGTTGGGATTTTTTTTTTAAAGAGCCACATACAGTATATTTGTTGTTCTCTGCAGAGAAAGCCTTGAAGATGTCAGATATAATGTGTCAAATGTAATTAAAATCCCTCTATGTCCTGTTCAACGTTTTAGAAATATAATATATGCTGACATAAAGCTTTATATTTATCACTGGCCACTGATGTATGCCAAAGTTTTATTTCCCCATTAAAGGAGAAGTGCGGGAATATAAAATATATATATATATATACATACATACATACATAGATACTTTCCTACCTGGTGCAGCATCGGTGAAATGCCGCAAGCTGTCCCCCACCAGCTCTAAGCCCAGAAACTGAGCGATCACATGACTGCTGATTTCTCAGTTCTCAGGTCAGATCTGAGCAGAGAGCGGTGACTAGCAAGCAAAAGTCCTTTGCCCATACTTCTCTTTTAAGTATGCATAACATAGGAGCTTATAAAATCTTTTATTTTACTGACCAAATAAAAAAATATTATTTTCTGTTTTAAAAAATGTACTAATTTACAACTTAATGGGCTATATAAAAATATTTGAAGTGCACAAATTATGTTTAAAAAAGTATGACCTCTACTAACTTTATGGTCTGGTTAACATTGGTGTGACATGAGCTCCGACTTTGAGAGCACAAGTCTTGTCCCATTAAGTGCAATGGAACCGTTCTCGTAGGAGCGACTTGAGTCTCTCCGACTTAGAAAAAGGTTCCTGTGCTACTTTTAGTGCAACTTTGGCATTGACTTCTGTCGTGCCGAAGCCGCGCTGGGATGACGACTTCAAAGTTGCGCGAAAGTCGCTTGACTCCGGAGTCACGGCAGTGTGAACCTGGCCTAAAGCCCAACTGTAAAAAGATAAACAAATGTGCCCTTGCAGTGGGTATCTCATTTAGTCTGGGGTACAGGATTAAGGAGCATATGCTTACTTCACTAGTTGCTCCAGCTGGCTCTTCCTAATGCTGCAACCGGTCCCCTTCAGCTGCTCTGTAGGCTACAACCAGCTCTGGTGATACACCAGCCTCCTCAGCATACCGGGTTAATCAGTCACAAGGCAAGGTCATCCAGTGCCCAGGTCAAAGCCAACAATGTCAAACTGTGTCCCCCCCGCCAGGTAGGTTAGTGGGTGGGGCTAAAAACAGTGTGTGCAGTGCTGAAATTAATGGTTATGGCATGTGGTAAAATAGTGCCAATGGTTGTCCCCCCTCCCTCTGCATAATAACATTGCATCTAGGGCACGTGCTCATTCTGCTAACAAGACCCAGGCCCACCTCCACCCCCCTCATTTCCAGATCAGCATATCCCTTCTAAACCAGGAGACTCCTGTAATGGAGGGCACAGAGTAATAGGACACCCTGTACTGGAGGGCACATAGTAACAGGAGATCCGTTCACTGGAGGGCGCAGAATAAAGGGGCCCCTTTATTAGAGGACAGATTAAAGGGGGCCCTGTACTGGTGGACACAGTAACAGGGGACCCCTACACTAGAGGACACAGTAACATAAGACCCCTGTACTGGAGGTCAGAGATACCAAATGGGAGAAACAGACCATCACAATTAACACGCATTAACTGGAGACCCCCATAATGGAGTATTGAAAGCCCCTTCCTCAGGGGAAATACATGGCTTAATTTCCCTACGAAGTTCAGCCACTAATGATGCTCTAAAAAACAATGGTCTCCAAACTGTGGCCCTTTGCTAATCCTTATTCGGCCCTTGGGGCACTATTTTTCCCACTGATACGAAGCACTATTGCTCTCACTGACCAACACTGGGGAATAATCCTGCCACTGAAACCATTGATGGGGTACTACTCTTTCCACTGACACCAACAATGGGGCATAATGCCTCCCACTGACACTAACAATGGAGCACTATTTATCCTACTGGCCCTAACAATGGGGCACTACTCCTTCCGCTGATACCAAAGATGGAGCACTACTCCACCTACTGACATCAACAATGGGACATTACCCAGATAGCAAGCAATTGTGCTGCAAGTTTGGAAATGACTTGCTAAGCTATTGCTAGATTTGCCAGGCTTCACAAGTTTGTTGCACAATTGCAGCAAGTCCACATTGCATGACTCTAGATTAACTTTCTTTGCAAACATTCTGCAAGTCTGCTGCAAGTTCAGGTTCAGGTATGTTGTGCAATAGTCATCCCACCACAGGGGTCACTGTGGCTGAATTTTCATGCTGTAGACCCGCAGAGCTCTTGCTGTAGACTTACCACTGCATCTTTGCTCTTGCTAGAGACTTGCCACACAAATGTGCTACGAATTGGAAAAGTGTCAACTAGAACTTGTGGTTCAAGTTCTCTGCAAGTGTACAACTTACCAAGGAAAATGTGCAGCAAGTTAAAGACAATTCAACACTGTTATCCTTGCTATCTGGGTATTCCTCACACTGATAGGAACAATGAGGCACTATTCTTCACACTGATTCTAATGATGGAGCACTATTTCTTTATTTGCCACCAACAATGGTGCACTATTTTTCCCACTGACACCAACAATCCGGCACTATTCCACTGATTAAGAAGGTATATTTTGAAGGACTATTCCTCCCACTGATGGGGCACTTTTTCACCCACAAACAACAATGATGGAGCACTATTCCTCCTACTGACCACAGGCGCTATGTCATTTTTTTTTATTCTCACGAACCACCAAACCAGAGGCACTGTTTACTCCCACTGATGATGGAACATTTTCTCCCCACACTGACCACAGTCCAGCCCTCTTAAAGTCTGCAGAACAGTAAACTGTCCCTTTTGTTTAGAAAGTTTTGAGACAACTGGTCTAGAAGTAATCAGGGACCCACATCAGAAGTGCAGGGAGAAATCTAAGATCCCCCCACTGAAGTACAGGGACCCCCTACACGCAAATAGTACTCCATATTCCCATCTCACACATTCCTGGAAGAGCTCTCAAAGTTTGGGTGCTGCAGCAACAACCAGCTGGAGACTGGTTCAGAAAGTCACAAAGTAGATACACAACATTTTGAAGTCACGCAGGACCCCTTCGTCAGGCATGTAATGATCATCACATGCCTGACAAAGGGGTCCTGCGTGACTCCGAAACGTTGCACTTTTCTTGTGATGTGATCAGGCAATAAATAATCAGTTTGGACGCTACTTTGTTGATCCATGGTGTGCTGACAAATATCTACTTTTTGCCCCTACACACAAACACACACTTCCCGGTGTACAGGGAAAATATTCAGAGATCCTCCACAACCGTGGAGTGATGACAGGGGACCCAAATACAGACCCCTCCTCCAGTAGAAGGAGACCCCAGGCCAAAGGGAGTGCAGGCCCCCCTCCACTAAATTGAGTGTGCGGACTTATCCAGAGCAGTACACTATTGTTGGTGTCCCAGTTCTAGTGAGGGAAGGGGGGATGCCTCCCATTACTAAAGGAGATCTCACACTGTCTAGGCATGGCTTTGATGGAAGAACCAAGGCCTGTCACTGCTGCTTGCTCTGCTGGCCACAGCTGCTCTCACCCCCTGTTGTAAGCAAAAACGGGTGAACCTGGGCTCAGGACAAGGCGGTGGCTGGACGATCAATTGGGAAGGCAGGGAAAGTGCTGTCCCCAAAGTCCTCAAGGCGCACCAACAGGTCATGTTTTCACACTTTCCATTATTTTGCACAGGTGATTTGATCAGTTTCACTGCCTTAGTAATTACCACAGCCGTTTCATCTGAGGAAAATCCTGAAAACATGACCTGTTTGTGTGCCTTGAGGACTGAAATTGAGAAAAACTATCTTATAGCATAATGATATACACTGTATACTGAATGTTGCTGGACCTGCACATTACTGTTCTCACTATACAGAGTTCACTAGATACATTTCAGTGTAAGCAGTTTTAACCCGATTGACCTGTGCTGACTTGCTTAAAGTGGAACTTTACCCCTAACAACTTGATAAAAAATATTGTTCTTTGGCACGAAACATACATTCTATATTAATAATTAATTGTGATACCAAAATGAGTGTGTGCTGTATATTGCCTCCAGCATTGCTCCTGTTTCTTGTGTTGTGTTGACATACTTGGTCAGCTATTTTGGCACAGAACCCAGATTGCCGTTTATTGACTCCGAACACGTGGAATACAGGACAATGATACCGTTTGGGATTATTTACTTGAGATTCTTTATTTAATAGATGGTACTGTATGTGGACATCATGCTGCAGAGATCACTGTAGTTTTACTGACACCCTCTTTCAGGGCTGGACTGGGACAAAAATTTTGCCCTGGACTTCATCCAGACCGGCCCACTTTAATTCAATAAAATGCTGCCCACCACCCCCCCCCCCCAAAAAAAAATCACGCCCACCAAAAGGCCCCTACATCCATTATTGTATATCATGAGAGGGTGAGAGGAGAGAGAGGGGAATGAGAGAGAGAGGGAGGGTTGAGGGAAAGGGGGTGAGAGGGGGGTTAGTGTAAGAGAGAGGGAGTGAGTGTAAAAGAGAGGGGGTAAGTGTAGGACCCCTTTCACACTAAGGCGTTTTTCAGGCGCTTTTGTGCTAAAAATAGCGCCTGTAAAATACCTCCGCTGCAGTCCCAGTGTGAAAGCCCGAGTGCTTTCACACTGAGGCGCTGCCAGCGTGTTAAAAAAGTCCTCCAAGCAGCATCTTTGGGGCGGTGGAGGAGCAGTGTACACACCGCTCCTGCCCATTGAAATGAATGGCCTGCAAAGCGTCTGCAAAGCACTTCGGCAGCAGCGCTACACGGGTGCATTTAACATTTAATTGGGCTGCTAGCAGGGGTTAAAAGCGCCTGCTAGAAGCCGAATAGTGCAGCTAAAACGACAATAAAGTGCTGCTAAAACTAGCAGCGTTTTACCGTCAATGCCCTCCCCAGTGTGAAAGCAGCCTTAGAGTCAGGGAGTGAATGAGACAGAGGAGGGGGCAGAGAGACATAGGGGGAAGCTGAGAGACACAAGGGGGGATCTGAGAGACACAAGGGGGGATCTGAGAGACACAAGGGGGGAGCTGAGAGACACAAGGGGGGTGCTGAGAGACAGAGGGGGTGCTGAGAGACAGAGGGGGAGCTGAGAGACAGAGGGGGAGCTAAGAGACAGAGGGGGTAGCTAAGAGACAGAGGGGGAGCTGAGAGACAGAGGGGGAGCTGAGAGACAGAGGGGGAAGCTGAGAGACAGAGGGGGAGCTAAGAGACAGAGGGAGGGAGCTGAGAGACAGAGGGGGGAGCTGAGAGACAGAGGGGGGAGCTGAGAGACAGAGGGGGAGCTTAGAGACAGAGGGGGGGCTGAGAGACAGGGGGAGCTGAGAGACAGAGGGGGGAGCTGAGAGACAGAGGGGGAGTTGAGAGATAGAGGAGGAGAGCTGAGAGATAGAGGTGGGGACTGAGAGACAGAGGGGGCTGAGAGACAGAGGAGGGGTCTGAGAGACAGAGGGGGGAGCTGAGAGACAGAGGGGGGGGAGCTGAGAGACAGAGGGGGGAGCTGAGAGACAGAGGGGGGAGCTGAGAGACAGAAGGGGGCTGAGAGACAGGGGGAGCTGAGAGACAGAAGGAGAAAGCTGAGAGACAGAGGGGGGAGCTGAGAGACAGAGGAGGAGAGCTGAGAGACAGTGGGGCTGAGAGACAGAGAAGGGGTCGGAGAGACAGATGAGGGGTCTGAGAGACAGAGGGGGGCTGAGAGACAGGGGGCTGAGAGACAGAGGGGGGCTGATAGACAGAGGGGGGCTGAGAGACAGAGGGGGGAGCCGAGAGACAGAGGAGGAGAGCTGAGAGACAGAGGAGGGGTCTGAGAGACAGAGGGGGGTCTGAGAGATAGAGGGGAGCTGAGAGACAGAGGAGGGGCTAAAAAAGGGGGGACTGAGAGACACGGAAACTGAGAGACAGAGGGGGACTGAGAGGCAGAGGGGGAGCTGAGAGACAGAGGAGGAGAGCTGAGAGATAGAGGAGGGGTCTGAGAGACAGAGGAAGGATCTGAGAGACTGAGGAGGGGTCTGAGAGACAGAGGGGGGTCTGAGAGGTAGAGGGGGGTCTGAGAGATAGAGGGGGGTGAGAGACAGAGTTGGGGGCTAAAAGAGGGGGGGACTGAGAGACACATGGACTGAGAGACAGAGGGGGGACTGAGAGACAGAGGGGGGTCTGAGAGACAGAAGGGGGTCTGAGATACAGAGGGGGTCTGAGAGACAGAGGAGGGGTTTGAGAGACAGGGGGGTCTGAGAGATAGTGGGGGGCTGAGAGACAGAGGGGGCAGCTGAGAGACAGAGGGGGAGCTGAGAGACAGAGGAGGAGAGCTGAGAGACAGAGGAGGGGTCTGAGAGACAGAGGGGGGGTCTGAGAGACAGAGGGGGGCTGAGAGACAGAGGGGGGCTGAGAGACAGAGGGGGGCTGAGAGACAGAGGAGGGGGCTAAAAGAGGGGGGTCTGAGAGACAAAGGGGGGGTTTGAGAGACAGAGGGGGGTCTGAGAGATAGTGGGGGGGCTGAGAGATAGTGGGGGGCTGAAAGAGGGGGGACTGAGAGACAGAGGGGGCAGAGAGACAGAGGGGTGGGCTGAGACAGACCACATAACACTGTCCCTTTCTGCAGTCCCTCCTCTGCTCACCCCCTGGTGTCTCAGTGTTCTGGCATGTTTGTGTAGGATGCCAGGTACCTGATGGCAAGCAGCAGCAGCGCCGAGTCTCCCTCTTGATCCGAGGGGGTGCTCTCGCTGCTCTGCTCCTTACAGGGGCGCATGTTCTCTTCCTCCGGGCTCCCAGTCAGCCTGCCCTCCGGCCCAAGCCGCATGGTACCTGGAGCAGAGAGGAGGTGGAGGAATCGAGGTTCTGGGAGCGCCAAGGTGGCCGCGCTCGCTCCTGTTCGCCCCTTCGGTGGTCAGGGAGGGGGTGGAGCTCTTCTCCCTCCTTGGCTTTTACATCCATCTGCCCTCCTCGCTGGCCACCTTCCCCGAATCCCCGCCGCTGTTTCCTGCCACGCTCCCGCTGCCGCCGAATTCTGCATAAAAAAACGTCCCACAAAAAAAAAAAAATTTTTTTTTTTTAAACGGCCCACTGAGCCATCGGCCACCGGGAAACTCCCGGTAGTCCCGATGGCCAGTCCATCCCTGCCCTCTTTCCTTACTAATTGTGTGGAATTGTATGCCTGCCCACAGAAAGGAGGAACAACTGTTCATTCATGACCCCCCCTCTCCCTCCGTGATCATTCTCCTCTTCCATGCTTGCTTTCCTTTAGTCATTATTGTCCTCCATTTCCATTCAAGATTGCTCTTCTGTCTGCCCGCTTTTCACCACTTTTATTCCTGTCTGTGTGCTCCTCCCCTCTGTGACCACTATCTTCTGTATCCATCCATGCTTGCTGCTCTCCCTCATCATATTCCTCCTTTTCTTTCCAAGCTTGCTCACCTCTCCTCTGTAAGGCTGGTTTCACACTGGGGCGGTGGGTGTGGTGGCGGTATAGCGCCGCTATTTTTAGCGGCGCTATACCGTCGGAATTGCGGAGGTATTCGGCCGCTAGCGGTGCGATTTTAACCCCCGCTAGTGGCCGAAAAAGGGTTAATACCGCCGGCAATGCGCCTCTGCAGAGGCGCATTGCCGGCGGTATTACCGCGGTTTCCCATTGCTTTCAATGGGAAGGAGCGGTAAACACACCGCTCCTCTTACCGCTCCAAAGATGCGGCTAGCAGGACTTTTTTTTACCGTCCTGCTAGCGCACCGCTCCAGTGTGAAAGCCCTCGGGCTTTCACACTGGAGAAACAGTTTAGGGGGGGCGCAAACAAACTGAAAAATACTGAAAAAAAACATCAATTGCAGTCTAAAATTCAGCCACTGTGCCATCAATTGCAGCCACTGTGCCCATCAATTGCAGCCACTGTGCCCATCAATTGCAGCCACTGTGCCCATCAAATGCAGCCACCGTGCTATCAAATGCAGCAACTGTGCCATCAAATGCAGCAATTGTGCCATCAATTGCAGCAACTGTGCCCATCAAATGCAGCCATTGTGCCATTAATTGCAGCCACTGTGCCATCAAATGCAGCCACTGTGCCCATCGAATGCAGCCATTGTGCCCATCGAATGCAGCCACTGTGCCCATCAAATTCAGCCACTGTTCCTATCAAATGCAGCCACTGTGCCCACCAATTGCAGCCACTGTGACCCCCCGGCGGCATTTAACCAGCACTTGCCCGCTCGTTGTCTGACCGACACTTACCCCATCTTGGTGGCGGATCAGGCAGCGGGTGACGGTGGCGAGCCGTGGGACGGGCAGCAGGTTGGGCAGCGGGTCAAGCAGTGGCGAGCTGTGGGTTAAGCGGGCGGCTTTTGTCCTCCATGCTTCTGCTGTGCAATTCTTCTTTCCTCCTGCTAGGCATCCAATTGGATCGCCTGTTCTTTCAGCCAATCAGGTGATGGGTATCAGACACGCGCTTCCTTATTGGCGGAGAGGTGGTTCAGTGTTAGAAAAGTGAATATTAATTTGCTTTTCTAACACACCTGGATGGGTTCAAAGCGCAATGCTCTGCGCTCTGAGTCCAACCTATTTTGAAGCCTATTAGAGCCTCTGGCTCTAATCAAGTGCTTCAAAAAAACACCCTGCTACTGTAATTCACGCGCTCAGCGTCCTGAAAGAGGCCGGACCCATGAATAGGAGGTCGCCGCGGCGGCCATGGATAGATTCATGCTATGCATGAATCTATCCATTACTCATATAGGGGGGTGGCGTGATAGAGGGGGCAGCACTCGTGCGCCCTTAATGGATGGGCCGCCACTGCCTCTATGATCGTTCTTTAACATTTCCATCCATGCCTGCCCTCCTCTCTGGTTCTCCACCTCATTTTGTAGCTGTATACACTTTCCTGTTCCCTGTGGTCTCTCGTCTCCCCACTATGCCCATTCTCCAACATTTCCATCTATGCCTGTCTTTCTCCCTTATCCTCCATCAATTTGATGGATACCAACTATCCCCTTCTGTGTGATTATTGTCCTGTACTTCTCTACTTCCATCTATGTTCATTCTCCTCTCTGGCCTTATGGTCCTCCTCCTAACATTATTCTCCTTTTCCACTTCCAGCTTTGTTGACTCTCTTTACATCTCTAATCATTTCTCTCTACCTCCATTCAATCACATGCCCTTTCCCTCTGTAATCATTCTCCTCAACCCTAACATGTTGACATTCTCCTCCATCCTGGACAGATCAGTCATAAAACACAGAAGTAAAACACATATTGAACTATTTCCCTTTTGTTAGACCTTAAAGTGTCACTAAACCCACATCATAAAAAACTATCAATAAATGGTGTATTACATGCTATTAATACTCATTCATTTTCTGTATTCTGCAAAAGCCTTGTTGATCCTACTGTTCTTTTTCTCCCCCTTATGTTCATGTCCCAAATTAAGCTAGGGATTATGCAGATATGGGGGGCAACTCTGCACATGCTCAGTTTTCAGTGAGTTTCTGTGCTGAGCATTTCCTCCCTATCACATCTGAGCAGCCCATGTGACTATAGAGTCACACATATAGTGCTCCTTTACTTTTCAGGGGTGCTATGTACTTAAATTTAGGGGTTGGTCTGAGCTAGTAGCCAGGCTCAGACCACTTTGATTTATTAGTACCCGCTTCTGCCTATGTGATGTAACCTGATGTGCAGTTCCCTGTGGCCTGTAGGTGGCACTGCCATATCAGGTCAGGGTTGAACCGTGGGTGACATTGCTATGCCTTAGGGTGTCCTCTCTCGGTAGCGGTATGGTGGGCGTGGTTGGCCTGCTGTGCATGCTGGGAGAGGATACATAAGGGGCAGACGCCATTCTTTTGGGGTGGAAGTCAGGAGTCTGGAGTGTGAGCGGTTCGCACCACCTGGCCCTCCAGGCCAGGGGTGCGCGCATGCATCGGTCTCAGGCACCTTTAGCCTGGGGCTGCAGCTCCACCAGTAGGCCCAGCACCTTTAGCTGGGGCCTACCTCCAAAAGAAAAATCCCAGGGTGCCCGGGAAAGGGTGGACCCGCTCTAAGAAGAGGAGACCGGGGGAGGACCTTTCTGATGGACCGGTGAGAGTTCACGGTGAAGAGAGGCCTGGTTACCTTCTGGAGGGATTCAAAGATCCATCACAGGCCTTTCAACGTGCTGTTACTGGCACCTGTCCTTGTGTTGCAACAGCTGAGAGGTTTGGGACTTAAAGATTCTGTGGCAGAGGATCTCCTGATCGTATCTCTAGGAAACCAAAAGTGAGCGTTCCAGCATCACTCCGGCTGCTAGGATCCACTCTTACAGGGGACTATCCGGGTGAGCTAAACCTACTTGGGATCGAGTAGCGACTATCGTACCAGTTTGTGCCTGGACCTATCTCCCAAACCTTACTGTCCTTTCTCTCATCCACCTTTCCTGTCTGCTGAACTTGAACTTGCTTATAAAATAAACTCAGCGTTGGAGTTAAAGTGGTGTGGACATTGGCCTTCCTGGGGAATAATAGAGACTTGTCCCTATACTCTAGGAGACGAGAACCAGTCTGCTGGGAAACCTTGCTGCAGGACCCAAAATTGTTAACACCGCTCAACCTCCTCAAACAGGGGGGTACGGGCATATAGCGTGGTGTGCCTTGACCTGCAAGTGAGCCAAAGGCAGGAAAAGGTCCGTGTGCTACACACATGTGGGTGTATATACAGTGGTAAATGACATCCCATTCCTTCCCTCCTCCTCCATACCCACTAACCAGCTAAACACAATGGGGGCGGGATATTACATGTTGATTAATAGAGGCTTTGCCTCCCTCTTATTCAAAGATACAGGCTGGAGGGCCGTGACTGCTAAACTGGCAGAAATCCACCCACACCATGTTATTTCCACAAAATAATACAGATTTAACTTCAAATATACACATTACCAAAAGTATTGGGAAGCCTGCCTTTACACTCACATGAACTTTATTGGCATCCAGTGGCGGCCCGATTGGCCGGGAGTCCTCATAAGACCCGATTGGCCGGGAGGAGAAGCGATGACCGAAACACAGAGGAGACGGAGGGGGGAAGCGGCAGCCATGACCTGCATGGGGTAAGTGCAGGGCTGGCGGGGGCCTGGCAGGCGAGAGGGCTAGTCAGCGACCGGAGTGGTGGGCGGTGTTGTCAATGGTGTGCAGTGGCGTCCTCGAGGGGGGGTTAGTGTTGGGTGGCAGGCTGGAGCGACGGGGGGGTCTGTGGTCAGGTCAGTCTGCCCCCCCCGACCGATGGAGCACCAGACGCTACTGTTGGCATCCCAGTCTTAGTCCGTAGGGTTCAACATGGAGTTGGCCCACCCTTTGCAGCTATAACAGCCTCAACTCTTCTGGGAAGGTTGTCCACAAGGTTTAGGAGTGTGTCTATGGGAATGTTTGACCATTTTCCCAAAAGCACATTTGTGAGGTCAGGCACTGATGTGGACGAGAAGGCTTGGGTCGCAGTCTTCGCTCTAAGTCACCCCAAAGGTGTTCTATTGGGTTGAGGTCAGGACTCTATGCAGGCCAGTCAAGTTCCTCCACCCCAACCTCGCTCATCCATATCTTTATGGACCTTGCTTTGTGCACTGGTCCAAATCATTTGGTGGAGGGGGGATTATGGTGTAGGGTTGTTTATCAGGGGTTGGGGCTTGGCCCCTTCGTTCCAGTGAAGGGAATTCTTAAAGCGTCAGCCTACCAAGACATTTTGGACAATTTCATGCTCTCAACTTTGTGGGAACAACATGACACACCAATGCACAAACAAGGTCTATAAAGACATGGATGAGCCAGTTTGGGGTGAAGGAACTTGACTGGCCTGCACAGAGTCCTGACCTCAACCAGATAAAACATCTTTGGGATGAATTAAAGCCAGGCCTTCTCGTCCAACATCAGTGCCTCATCTCACAAATGCACGTTTGGAAGAATGGTCAAACATTCCCATAGACACACTCCTAAACCTTGTGGGCAGCCTGCCCAGAAGAGTTGAAGCTGTTATAGCTGCAAAGTGTGGGCCAACTCAATATTGAACCCTACGGATGAAGACTGGGATGTCATGAAAGTTCATGTGCGTGTAAAGGCAGACGTCCCTATACTTTTGGTAATTTAGTGTATATTTGTATGCCAATTTAAAACAGTTTATTGATAGTATTTATTTATTTTTACTCTATTCCAAAGGCTGTTCTTTTATTAAAATAATTACAGCGCCATCATTCACATACAGAAAGAGAAGAGACAATGTAAATTAAACAGTGTGTGTTTAGTATCACTTTAAATGTTAAAAAAGACTATGCATCAGAAGATGTATCCTCTCCCGAAATTATGATCATGAATGGGAATAAAACTTCACTACTTTATTTTATAGGTCACAGCCATATGAACACCCAAAGGTAAAATTAAAACCAATTAATTTTAACCTCAGTTTGGAGGTATGATGTCTTCATCCTTTGGTATAAGTTTTCCCTTCAAGACAATTCCAAACATGTCTCTTAGCAGATCGGGAATCTCATCCTCAGTGAGGTCTCGGGTAGTTTTCACACCCCCACCCCCTCTGGTAAATTCTCTAGTTATCAGTCTGTGCCCTATGTATGTCAGTCGGCCACCCAGGAGCTGAAGGGAGCAAAGGGACTTGCTTGTAAATAAGGAACTTGGTGAAGTCTGGTGATATTCACACATCTCTTTGAAGTCTTCGAACCTCCATTCTTCAAGGGTGAATTTAAAAAGACTTCTCCAGAGGTCACCATCTTTTCTCTCCAAGTACCATGTCTCTCTTTCCACCCGTAACCGAAACACTCCATTTTCCTGCTCCTCTTCCCATCCATCTTCCAGTGGAATTGGGTTAATAATACCCTCTCCGAACCCAACATCACAAAGCCATTTTCTTCCTTCTAGCTCTACCATCATTAACAAATGATCAAATTTAGGTCCATACACACCGGAGATTTTGTTCCTAACTCTTGCTGATAACACCTTGGGATTGTACCCCAGTTCTTCCAGCACCCACAAGAAAAGACCGTTGCTCTCATAACAGATCCCGCCACGTTTTCTTTCTACAATCTTCTTATAGATCCATGATTTCTCCAGGATTATTTTTTCCCCACTGTGTATATCCAGGTTTTCAGCAGGAACGGAAAGGACGTGATGACGGTGTAACTCCCGCAGTGCTGAAAGAGAAGGTGGTCCAGGGTCTGTCATATTGACCCGCTTCAAATATGCCTTCAGGTCCATCTAAAACAGATTTTCTGTGTAATAAAAAAAAAAAAGGTTATATGCTACTATGCTTGTCTTCAACCATTTCAAAGCCCACAGTGCTTGCTTTTTTCTTTACAATATACAGTATTTCACAAAAGTGAGTACACCCCTCACATTTTTGTAAATATTTTATTATAACTTTTCATGTGACAACACTGAAGAAATGACACTTTGCTACAATGTAAAGTAGTGAGCGTACAGCTAGTATAACAGTGTAAATTTGCTGTCCCCTCAAAATAACTCAACACAAAGCCATTAAAGTGGTTGTAAACCCACTTTTGGAAAAACAAAAAACAAACTAACACCTGCAAGACAAAGGCATAATGAGCTAGTATGCATTATATAATACTCACCTGGGATCGAAGCCCCCCCGCTGCGGCGCCCGACATAGCACCGGCCGGCGACATGTCTTTCCGGAGTTACTTCCGGGTATCACGGCTCCGACGCTGTAATTGGCCTGAGCCGCGATGACGTCACTTCCGTGCATGCATCAGCACATGCAAATACAGGGGATATCTCCTAAACGGTTCAGGTTTAGGAGATATCCAGGGTAGCTACAGGTAAGCCTTATTATAGGCTTACCTGTAGCAAAAAGTGGTTGTAAGGGTTTACAACCACTTTAATGCCTAACTGCTGGCAACAAAAGTGAGTACACCCCTAAGTGCAAATGTCCACATTGGGCCCAAAGTGTCAATATTTTGTGTGGCCACCATTATTTTCCAGCACTGCCTTAACCCTCTTGGGCATGGAGTTCACCAGAGCTTTACAGGTTGCCACTGGAGTCCTCTTCCACTCCTCCATAACGACATCACAAAGCTGGTGGATGTTACAGACCTTGCACTCCTCCACCTTCCGTTTGAAGATGCCCCACAGATGCTCACGAGGGTTTAGGTCTGGAAACATGCTTGGCCAGTCCATGACCTTTACCTTCAGCTTCTTTAGCAAGGCAGTGGTCGTCTTGGAGGTGCGTTTGGGGTCGTTATGTTGGAATACTGCCCTGCGGCCCAAGCTCCGAAGGGAGGAGATCATGCTCTGCTTCAGTATGTCGCAGTACATGTTGGCATTCATGGTTCCCTGAATGAACTGTAGCTCCCCAGTGCCGGCAGCACTCATGCAGCCCCAGACTATGACACTCCCACCACCATGCTTGACTATAGGCAAGACACGCTTGTCTTTGTACTCCTCACCTTGTTGCCGCCAACCATCAGACCATGTAACCCAACTCTGAATACCGGACAGCAAAAGATCTCCCTGGGGTCGCAAGGAACTGGGGACCTAGGTCTCTTGTAAGGAGGTACTGAGAGAAAGGCCGGACTGTTTAACCACTTGCCGACCGCCGCACGCCGATGTACGTCGGCAGAATGGCACGGGCAGGTAGATTGGTGTACAGGTACGTCTCTTTAAATCTGCCCCGCCGGGGGCGCGTTGCGGCCGCGGGTCCCGGGGACTCGATGTTCCCGGGAGTCCCGCGACTGCGGTCGGCAAGAGCAGAACAGGGGAATGCCTTTGTAAACAAGGCATTCCCCTATTCTGCCTAGTGACACTGTCACTGATGACCGTTCCCCGTGATCGGGAACAGTCATCAGTGACGTGTCACATGTAGCCACGCCCCCTCACAGTAACAATTAATCCCTAGGAAAGACTTAACTCCTGCAGCGCCATCTAGTGGTTAACCCCTTCACTGCCAGTGTCATTTTTACAGTAATCAGTGCATTTTTATAGCACTGGTCGCTGTAAAAATGACAATGGTCCCAAAATGGTGTCAAAAGTGTCCGATGTGTCCGCCATAATGTCGCAGTCACAATAAAAATCACTGATCGCCACCATAACTAGTAAAACAAAAATTATTAATAAAAATTACATAAAACAGTCCCCTATTTTGTAGAAGCTATAACTTTTGCGCAAACTAATCAATAAATGTTTATCGCAATTTTTTTAACCAAAAATATGTAGAAGAATACGTGTAGAAGAATACGTGTAGAAGTTTTGGTTGTTCCTTTACTACTGCTCCCACCCTTCTGATACTGCTTTGGGACGTCCCACACGTTTACAGTATCCAGCTGTGTCAGTCCATGGACGATAAGAGAAAATAGGATTTTTGTACTCCCCGTAAAATACGTTCCTCTGACGTTCATGGACTGACACAGCACCCACCCTTCCTTTTAAGGTTTGTACTGCTTTGTTACAAATTGAGGCTGCTAGCTGCAGGTGGGAGGGTAATGTCCGGAGGGACCGCCCCCATGGGCAGGGCTGTTCAGCTCTGGTTTGTTCTAGAATGTATGTTTCTAACATCTAACATTCTGCCTAGATCTTCTCCTGCGAGCAGGGACATATACCCACACGTTTACAGTATCCAGCTGTGTCAGTCCATGGACGATAAGAGAAAAAATGTTTTTTTATATATTTTTTGGGGATATTTATTATAGCAAAAAGTTTTGAATTTTTTTCAAAATTGTCGCTCTATTTTTGTTTATAGCGCAAAAAAGTAGGATTTTAAAACAGCTTACCTGTAAAATCCTTTTCTTGGAGTACATCACGGGACACAGAGCAGCATAGTCATTACTATGTGGGTTATATAGAATTACCTTCAGGTGCTGGCACTGGCAACTTCCAAAACAGGAAGTACCCTCCCCTATATAAGCCCCTCCCATCCGGGAGTACCTCAGTTTTGTAGCAAAGCAATACGTGTCCCCAAAAGAGGGGTGGGAGCTCTGTGTCCCGTGATGTACTCCAAGAAAAGGATTTTACAGGTAAGCTGTTTTAAAAATCCTACTTTCTTGTTCATACATCACGGGACACAGAGCAGCATAGTCATTACTATGTGGGACGTCCCAAAGCAATGCCACATGAGGGGGGGGGATACACCATACATAAGCTGGGCGCCATCAGGCATGAGGATCTTTTGCGGCCTGCAACACACTGCGCCCAAAGGCGACATCCTCCTGACTTCTCACGTCCACCTGGTAGAACCTAGTAAACGTGTGTACTGAAGACCATGTTGCGGACTTACAAATTTGCGCCAGGGAGGCCTGGTGATGCACTGCCCATGAAGTTCCAACTGCTCTCGTGGAGTGCGCCCTAACTTTGAACGGAGGCGGTCTACTTTTCAAGCCATAGGCTTGTATTATGACCTGTCGAATCCACTTGGCTAAAGTAGATTTTGATGCTGCCTGACCCTTTCTGGGGCCTTCCGGCAGAACAAACAGAGAATCCGTTCTACGAATCTGAGCAGTGGCTTTTAGATAAGCTTTAAACTGCTCTTACTACATCCAAAGAATGCAATAACTTTTCCTCTACCGAGCTTGGTTTGGGGAAAAAAGAAGGAAGAACCACATCCTGGTTCAAGTGAAACCTCGATACCACCTTAGGAAGAAAGGCTGGGTGAGGACGTAATACTACTCTGTCCTTATGGATAACCAGATATGGCTCTTTACAGGACATGGCGGCTAATTCCGACACTCTTCTAGCCGAGCATATGGCTACTAAAAATATCAATTTCCTGGTGAGTAGAACCAAGGAAATGTGCCGCAAAGGTTCAAATGGCTGCTTCTGCAGAACCGACAGAACCAAATTTAGATCCCATGGGCATATGGGAGCCTTAATCGGTGGAATAACACGAGTCACACCTTGCATAAAGGATTTGACAAGTGAATGCATAGCCAGGGGCCTTTGAAATAGTATTGACAAGGCCGAAACCTGGCCCTTGATAGTACTTAAGGCAAACTTCCTGTCTACAGCCCACTGCAGGAAGTCCAGAATTCTGCCTATAACGTACTTACGTGGATGCCATTTTCTGGCCTCGCACCAAGTGATGTACGCCTTCCAAACTCTATAGTAGATCTGCCTGGATACAGGCTTCCTGGCATTGATTATAGTTGATACCACAGAGTTAGAGAGACCTCTCTTCTTTAGGATGTGGGACTCAATAGCCAGGCCGTTAAACTTAGAGTTAGTAAGGAAGGGTGGCATATCGGTCCTTGCGAAAGCAGGTCTGGACGACGTGGAAGGGTCCAAGGACTCCCCACAGACATTTTGATGATCTCCGCGTACCAGGCCCTTCGGGGCCATGCTGGAGCCACCAGGATCACCAGCTTCTTCTCCAACCTGACTCTGCGAAGGAGTCGAGGCAACAATTGTAGCGGAGGGAATGCATATATCAGTCTGAACTGATCCCAAGGGAACACCAGAGCATCCGAGCCGCAAGCGAGGGGATCCCTTGTCCGGGAGACAAATCTGAGTGTCCACCTTTGCGTTGAATCTGGATGCTAGCAGATCTACATCCGGTGTTCCCCACTGCTGACATATTGCTCGGAAGACCTCGGGATGAAGGGACCATTCCCCTGGGCATAACTGTTGGCGACTCAGAAAGTCCGCCTTCCAATTCTCCACCCCTGGAATGAAGACAGCTGATATACATGGGACATGCTTTTCTGCCCATTCCAGGATGTGACTTACTTCCCTCTGGGCTGCACGACTCCTGGTGCCTCCCTGATGATTGATATATGCCACTGCTGTGGCATTGTCTGATTGAATTCTGACAGGGGACCCTTGGAGTCTGGATGTCCAGGCTACTAGGGTGTACCGGGCTGCTCGTATCTCTAAGAGATTGATGGGCAGGGTTTTTACTACATTTGACCATCTGCCCTGGAGAGACCATTGCTCCAGTACTGCCCCCCAGCCTGTAAGGCTGGCATCTGTAGTGACCACCTTCCAAGATATCGGGCTGAAGGGTTTTCCCTTCTGGAGATTCTGGGGGATCAACCACCAGCAGAGACTCTTCCGAACGGAAGGGGACAAAGCCATCGGGAAGTCCAGAGCCTGAACTTTTCCGTTCCAGGCTGACAATATGGCCCTTTGTAAATTCCTTGAGTGGAATTGGGCGTATGGCACAGCTTCGAATGATGCTACCATCTTTCCTAGCAGCCTCATGCACAGGCGTATGGACGGCTGTCTTTTTGCACAAAGCAGACGGACCAAGCCCCTCAAAGAGGATACCTTGTCTAGAGGTAAGAAAATCTTCCTCTGGTCTGAATCCAGCCGTAGCCCTAGATATACCAGGTTTTTCACTGGCTGTAGGGCTGACTTGTCCAGGTTGATGACCCAACCGTGAGATTCTAGATACTTGATTGTATCGACAATTGCCACTTCTAGCTTGGCAACTGAGTGGTCCATCAACAACAGGTCGTCTAGGTATGCCATTATCGTTACACCCCGTGTTCTTAGATCGGCCAACAGTGGGGCCAGAATTTTTGTGAACACTCGTGGTGCTGTGGCCAGACCGAATGGTAAGGCTCTGAACTGAAAATGGCGCCCTTCTACTGCAAAGCGTAGGAATTTTTGATGACCTGGAAAGATGGGAACATGCAAGTAAGCATCTTTGATGTCGATCGAGGCTAACCATTCCTCCCCTTGTAGGGCAGCGGTGACCGATCGGATCGACTCCATCCGCAAAGACCGGACGTTTAGAAATTTGTTTACACTCTTTAGGTCCAATATGGGTCTTATGTCCCCGTTTGGCTTCGGGACTGTGAAAAGGTTTGAGTAGAAACCCAACCCCCACTCTTCCATAGGAACCTCCATAATTACTCCTTGGAGCAATAGTTGTTCTAACGCCAATAGGAGAGACCGTCTTTTCAGAGGGTCTCTTGGCATGCCTGACCACATAAAATGGGACGGAGGAGACTCTTTTAACTCCAACTTGTATCCCAGAGTTACTGCGGAGAGCACCCATCTGTCTTTGATCGTCTCCCGCCAGGTCTCTGCGAACAACTGAAGTCTTCCCCCCACCCGTTTGAGTGGGGGCAGCCCTTCATAGGCTTGACTTGGAGGCTGGTTTAGTACCTCTTCGGATCCAGGGCTTTTTATTACCCTGTGGCTGTCCCTGATTTTTACCTCCTGAGTTTGACCGAGGAGGCCGTCGGAACTGCTTAGTAGCAGACGTCGCAGGGATAGGAGAGGTAGTCCTCTTAAAAGATGGACCCCTAGACCTCTTCTTACTCGGTAAGAGAGTACTTTTACCACTGGAAATCTTCTGGATATACTTATCCAGGTCTTCGCCAAAAAGGCGTTCCCCATGAAATGGGAAGCTAACTAAGAGCTTCTTACAGGGAGCTTCAGCAGACCAGTTTTTGAGCCACAGAAGCCTACGCATATGTACCAAAGACAGCGTGAGGCGGGAGGCCTGATGGATAGAATCCTTGATGGCGTCAACCGCAAAGCATAATGCTCTAGGCAGATCAGCCAGAGCCTGGGCCTGTTGGTCTGGCAAATCCCTCAGGACCA